>NEWO01000452.1:162104-213402 GCA_003013225.1 Phalaenopsis aphrodite | reverse complement strand
TTTCCTTTCAGTCTTAGCGATACCTTTCTATCACACAAAAGGCCCGAAGCATTCCTTCACTTCAACCAGCCAACTTGAATTCTACTATTAACATCCCCATCTATATCACCATCTCTTTGGACAACGGACCAAAGATATCTAAATCGTTCACACCTTTTAATAATTTGATCACCCAAAGTCACACTTCTATAACTAGAGCTATTACTACTAAAATTACATTCCATGTATTCAGTTTTAGTTCTACTTAAATGAAGGCCTTTAGACTCCAAAGTTGACCTCCATAATTCAAGTTTTTCCTAGGATTTTTCTCTTGTTTTATCCACGAGAAGAATATCATCAGCAAAAAGCATACACCAAGGTACATCCTCCTGTAGATGTCCAGTAAGACCATCCATAACTAAAGCAAAAAGATATGGGCTTAAAGTCGATCCCTGATGTAATATAACAGAAATAGGAAAATATTTTGTCAATCCTCCTTCAGTTTGAACACAAGTAACAGCTATACTATACATATCTTTAATGACTTAAATAGAAGTCATATCAACACATTTCTTCTCTAGAACTCTCCAAAGGATATCTCTTGGAACCTTATCGTAAGGTTTTTCTAAATCGATAAAAATCAAATGTAGATTCTCCTTATTATCTATGAACTTCCCCATCAAACCTCTCAATAAATGTATAACTTCCATAGTAGACCTGCCCGGCATAAATCCAAATTGATTATGAGAAATTTTTGTGATGTGCCTTAACCTATGCTCAATTACCCTCTCCCATAATTTTAAAGTATGACACATCAACTTAATTCCTCTATAAATTGCACACTCTTGTGCATCCCCTTTATTCTTAAAAATGGGGACCAAAATACTCTTCCTCCACTCAGGCATTTTTTTAGTTTTTAAAATAATATTAAAGAGTTTAGTAAGCCAAGAAACTCTGAAATCTCCCAAATATTTCCACACTTCAATTGGGATATCATCAGGTCCTACAAACTTTCCACCTTTGGTTTTCTTTAAAGCCTCCTCAACTTTCTTTTTTGCTAATGCGATGGTAGAAATGATACGTTTTATTATTATTTACAATATATAAATCACTAAGTTTGATCGAATTTTCAGAAACTTCATTAAAAAGTTTATCAAAGTAACTCACCCACCTATGTTGAATATCTTTTTCTAAGAAAAGTACTTTTTGGTTTTCATCTTTATTACACTTTACTTGAGTTAAATCTTTACTTTTCTTTTCTCTTTGTTTGGCTAGTTTATACAAATATTTTTCACCCTCCTTAGTATCTAATCTATTATAAAGATCATTAAAAGCAGTATTTTTAGCGTCATCGATTGTTCTTTTAGACTCCTTGCGGGCCGTTTGATAATTTTTCCAGTTCCCTAAGCTTTTACATTTAAAACAATTTTTATAACATAACTTCTTATATTTTATCTTTTCTTGCACATTATTATTCCACCACCAACTATTTTTGTTTGTAAATATTTTTTCTTTTGATTCTCCACGAACATCTTTTGCTACTTGTTTAATAGTGTTTGTTACTTTATCCCACATCACATTTGCTTCTTCATGAATGTCCCAAATTTTGAAATCTTGAATTTTACTCATAAAAATAATTTTATTTGTGTCTTTTAAGTTTCTCCATCTAATTCTGCAATGATGAGTCCTAGTATTTTTTATTTTACAACTCTTAATTTTAAAATCTAAAACTAATAAACGATGTTGGGTATTTAAATTATCACTTGGAATTACCTTACAATCTTTACAATCACGACGATCTCTTCTTCTCATAAGAAAATAATCAATTTGTGTTTTATTAGATCCAGTCTTATAAGTAATAAGATGTTCATCCCTTTTCTTGAATAAAGTATTAGTAATAGCAAAATCATACGCTAAAGCAAAATATAAAATAGCTCTACCTTCTTCATTAGTTACTCCAAAACCATAGCCACCATGAATATTTCTGAAATCTTCTACCACTCTACCAACATGTCCATTTAAATCTCCTCTAATAAAAATTCTTTCTTCAAGAGGTATCATTTGTATTAAGTCTTCTAAGTCATTCCAAAATTTATCTTTAGACCCTGTATCTAAACCTACCTGAGGAGCATAAACACTTATAATATTAAAAGTCTTAGTATCAATGATAATCTTAAGGGATATAACTCTATCACCAACTCTATTAATATTTACAACATTATCTTTCAAACTCTTATCTATAATTACACCTACACCAGTTCTAGTGTGACTCTTACCAGAATACCAAAGTTATAGCATTAATTTTTGCCGCCCAGAAACTTAGACATTACATGCTTTCTCATAAGATTACCCTAATTTTAAAAGTTAAACCATGACAATATTTGATGACCCAATCAACACTTTTTGGACGTTTAGCAAGATGGTCGATGATTTTCTTATAGTTTGATATAAATTTGGTTCCCCTCCGTGCTGTCAAGGGATAAAATTTCACAGATTTTTTTGTTGTGCACCCACTGTCAGCTGGGTCCCCTTTTAATGACGAGTTATCAGATGAGCAGGTGTTACAAATGGAATTTTCCAGTGCACAACGCTAGGAGATGTAATGTGATGGAGCTTCTTTGGCAAGAAAAGAAAAAGGATCAGACACTATTATACCAGGTAAAGTAGGGATTGGTTTGATCTTTATCACACCAGATAATGGTATGTTGAGGTTCTCATACCACCTGATAGAGCCATGTACAAACAATGAAGCATAATATGAATCCTTAATCATCAGATTGGAATTGGTAATCTCGATGGATAAAACAGATATTGCCATCTATGGTAACTCACAACTCGTCATCCAACAAGTCGTTGGACAATACAAGATTTTGAAACTAAGGTTAGCAGAATACCATCAGTACATGATGAAGCTGCTGGAGCAGATTCCCAATGTAACTTGCTACCAAATTCCTTGGGGAGATAATGCCCATGCTAACACTCTAACAAAACTTGCAAAAGAACCAGCATGTCCCTCGGGGGATTCCATTGACATCACAGTACAAGGACGACAGGTTTTGTCTTGAATCAACCTCAGCAATCTACACAAGCTCGAAAAAGAAGAAGAAACGATGATTGTGATTGCTGACATCAATGAAGATTCATGTAAGCCATTGATAGAATATTTACAGACTTGAAAGTTGTCGGAAGACAAGTCAGCAACACTCCACATCACAAGAAGGGTTATGTCATACGCCTTAGTGGGCGATGTCCTCTATAGAAGATCATTCGATCAGATGTGGCTACGATGTTTGAGCAGAGCCAAAGCCCAAAATATTTTCAAAGAGGTACATGCTGGATTATTTAGCGCTCAGCATTCAGGGCCAAAGACGAAGATGAAGATCAAAAGACTCTGATATTATTGGTTGGCAATGATGTCCAACTGCATGGATACAACCAGAAGATGTCATCAATGAAAAGTGCATGGGGTGGTCTTGCTCCAACCTCCAAATGTGCTACACCCAACAATTGCCTCATGGTTATTCGAGTGTTGGACATGGACATAATAGGTTTGATAGACCCTCCATCCTCTAAAGGACACAGATTTATACTTACCACTACATATTACTTTTCCAAATAAGCAGAGGTAGCTCCTTATGAGAGATTACCATCCTTCAATTTTTCAAAAGCCAAATCATCTACCATTTTGGAGTTCCACGTAGAATAATCTCGACAATGAGACAACCTTCAAAAGCACCAAAATTAACAATTTCGTCAAACAATACGAGATAGACTAGAGATACACTACGATCTACTATCCCATGGCAAGTAGCCTGGCCGAGGCGTTGAACAAGACACTGGTACATATTTTGAAGAAGACACTGGATGAAAACAAAAATAAATTGGCATAACAGATTGCTAGAGGCTTTGTGGGACTACCAGACAATATTTAGGGCTCCCACTCAGTGCACACCTTACATGCTCGTGTATGGGTCTGAGGCCATACTACCGCTAAAGGTTCAAACGATGTCTCTCAGAGTCACTGTTTCCAATCAACTTACAAAAGAAGAAAGTACAAAACTCAGACTTCAAGAATTGGAAAGTCTCGAAGGAAAACGACTAGAAGTATAATAGCATCTGGAGCTTTACCAAGCAAAGATGGTACAAACCCATGACAAATTGGTCCGCCCAAGGATGTTAATATTTGGTGACCTCATTCTTGTTCTCAAAAGGTCTATTCTTGTACACCGCAAGATCGGTGGAAAATTCAAGCTAACTTAGGAAGGACCATTTGTCCTAGAAAAAATCTACACAGAAGGAGCCTACCAGCTAGTGGATTTTCAAGGCGAAAGACCCATGTTGTCGATCAACGGACGATACAAAGACATACAATGCAACTTGACGCTGCTTAGATTTGCCTTTTTGAAATTTTGATTGTTCTAGGGTTATTTATTTGGCCAAACGTCTGTGACCGGGTCCAAAATTTTGTAATAAAAATAACATCAATAAAATGAAAACTTTTGAAGTTACATACTTTAATTTTCTCTTTTTTACCTTAAAAATTTGATATTTTACTAGATTAAACAAAAATATATAAACATAAATAAATGATTTTCTCATCAATATAAACTAAAATATTCTGTGATGATAGATTTCAGGTCACCAATCACCCAATGGAGGAATCATATATTCTGCTGGATATAGAGATAACACCAGCCTGGATTCCTGCTGATATTGAAATGAGGAAGCGTCCTCGACAGCTGCTAATCATCACCACGGCAGAATACTACAAAATGAGTAAAGTGAACAAATGGGAATTTGAATTCTATGAAGAAGTTCAAGGAAGATTCATCAAAATACTAGAAGGCTTGGAGATGTACACTAGAGTCTTCTCCGAAAGCGGCAAAAGAAGTATTCTTGACAATATCTTTGATCTAAGAGACAGGGGTTGAGCAGAGCTTCTGATGGAAAGAAATATTCTGAGCCGCTAAAATAGATGTGTGGAAAAGGCAGAATCACCATACAATGTGGTTGTTGTTACAACTTCACCCAAGACAGACAAGGAAATCCCTCGGTGATTTTGAGATACGATGAGGTGGACCTGCTACCTCCCATGATAAAATGGATGATCAAAAGAATGATCCGATGGAGCATAATTCCAGCCAACTGTATTCCCAACAGCTGTATCATCAACATTTATGATAAAGGTGATTGCATTCCCCCACACATAGACCAGCATGATTTTGTGAGAATTTTTTGCACGGTCTCCTTCATGAGCAAAAAAAAACATTTTATTCATAAAAGAAATAGATTTCATTGGCCTCGACAAGTTCAAAGAATCCATGGAGATTCCGCTACCAGTGGGTTCAGTGCTGATTCTTAAAGGAAATAGAGCTGACATGGCTAAACATTACATGTCAGGGGTACGACACCGCAGGGTGTCTATAACTTTACAAAGAATGGATGACAGCAAAATGCCATATGGACTTTAGCCAGATCTGGAGTTGGAAGAGCTACAACCTTATGAGCCATGAGAGGGTTGCACCTCTAAACACATGTAAAGGGAACTCTTATCGTGGAGCGTGACTTAGTAGGTCAGCTCAATCAGGAGCTCACCCCACCAGAGATGGACATTCAGGGGATACCTTATTTACTGTGTTCTGACACAGTAAATATGATGATATTAGTACTAGATATGCTCAGCTTGTGATATGCACCGAGCATGAGATATTTTCAGATGTACTTTGATGTGTTCAGCATATTGTACATTTTTAGGCTTTGGGGTGTACTCAATCTGTAACACTTGTTGAAGAAGATTAATGAAATCTCTTTTAGAATTTTTTTGTTTGTTTAATTACCCTTGTGTGCGATGGATAAAGAGCTATAGAACCATACGTTAGTTCTAAACTACAAAGAACAAAGAACAAAATAATAAAAACTTAATAATAAAGTTCAAATAAAACACTCTTTTGAAAATCAATCAACCAACGAAAATTAATTTTTGGAAAACTTATTTTAAAAATTAAACAAGACAAAAACAACAAGAAAAATGAAAATAAATTTGTTGAGTTGTTTCTCTCAGTTTCGAGGTCTCTTACTCTTTGCTTGCGCAGCACAACCATCCTTGTCTGCACTAAATCTCACAAAATTACACATATCTTCCTCACCAATGTCAACATTATCACATGACCTATATCTATGGATTAAACACCATAAATTCTCTGCTAAACTTTAATTCTCATTTTTGGAATCAGTCCCTAAATTTGGATTCCCTCTTTCGAGTTCAGTACCTAAATTTTGATCCTCTTTCTGAGATTGATACATAAATTTCAATTCTCATTTTTGGAACCAGTCCCTAAATTATGCTTCCATTTTTTTGAGTTCGGTACCTAAATTTTGATTCTCTTTCTGAGATTGATACCTAAATTTCAATTCTGATTTTGGAATTAGTCCCTAACTTCTGATTCCTTCCTCTCGAGGTCGGTCCCTAACTTCCAACTCTCTTTTTGAGATTGATCCCTAAATGTCAAATTTTATTTTATAATCAGTCCCTAACTTCTTATTCCCTCTTGTCGAGGTCGATCCCTAACTTCCGATCCTCTTTCTGAGATTGATCCCTAAATTTTATTTCTCATTTTGGAATCAGTCTCTAACTTTTGATTCCCTCCTTTTGAGGTAAGTTCCTAACTTTTGATCCTCTTTCTGAGATTGATACATAAATTTCAATTCTCATTCCAGGATCAGTATCTAAATTTTGATTACATCACTTTGATGTTGGTACATAAATTTTGATTTTCTTCTTGAGATTTGGTCCTTAAATTTCAATTATCATCTCAGGGTTAGTACCTAAATTTTGATTCCCTCACTTTGAGGTTGATACCTAAATTCTGACTCTCTTTCTGGGATTGATACCTAAATTTCAATTCTCACTTTTTGTTCAACACCTAAAAACTAATTCCCATCCTCAGTAGACATCTGGAATATGATAACTCAAAACCCACTCTCTAATCCCCAGCGAGAGTTCCTACTCCTTGATTTTAATCAAATATCCACCTGCTATATTCCTAGCGGAAACAACTAGCACTCAATTTTACACTCCTTTTTAGGTCTGTTAACTTAGGAGTCTGTGTTGGTTTTGTTGATCTTGTCGATCAACGCCAATACGCGCGGTGTGCTTTGCCCAACACACCATACCTATTGGGGGTCCATTTATTGACATCACTTTTGGTTGAGGTTCATTTTTCCTTCTTTACTTGCCTAAGTTCTAGCCATAGGACTTTTCTGTTGATTATTCTTAGAAAACAAGGAAAGAATCCCTCACCATTAGAAATTCTAAAATCTTTCTTGCACAACTAGAGGTTCCACATATTGGTCCTAACCTCTAACACTTAGCAGGTGGGGTCAGTATGGAGGATCTCAAGAGGAGTTCCCCATAGGACTGTTTGACCTTGGGTTGACCCTGATTTTTGGTCTGGAGCTAGCTCACTACACTCACTATTACCTACATTCACTCACAACCCTGAGACCCTAACTTGCTAACTTTGATCCCTTGACCTTTTGGGAGACACATGTAGGCGGTCCACTAGACCCACTAGCCCTAGGCTAGGGTACAGCTAAGACTAGTACACAAAGGACTTAAATGGGGATTTCATTAGTCCATAGCTCATGTAAGGCGGTTGACACCCCAATTCTACAAATTTGGCCTTTGACACGCAAACCTGCCCAAATTACCTAAACACCCCCAAACCCCAAATTTGGACCAAAATCCTAATTTCACCCAAAATACATAAATTTGTTCAAAAATCATTTTAAAGCATTTCAAAATACTCAAATTGCCCAAAAACACCCAAAATTGCTAAAATTACCAAAATACCCCCAAATTTGCCAATTTACAAAAAAGCCCTTGGCACCCCAAACTTTACCAAAACCTCCAAAATCACTTCAAATACTTCCAAAACCAATTTGAACCCTTCAATTGAACCTAATTTAGCCAATTTGACCATTTTGACCAAAACACCCAAATTGCCTTTAAAAGCCCAATTTTCCCAAATTCATCCCAAATGTCCATCAATTTGGCCCCAATCCTACCCAATTTCAATTCTAAACTCAAATTCAGCTTTCATATGACCGATCTAAACCAAATCCAAGCCTAATTGGCTCATTCTTTGAGCTCAATTTTGATCCAAATCAAAACCCCCAATTTTGGACCTATAACATAATCTCACCAAATTGAACCCTATAGCCTACTCAATTTGCCCCCACTTCAAATACTAAACGCTTCATAACAATCATTAAAGTCAAATTTGACCTTCAATTGTCCTTCTTGAAGCCTCAATTTCACTTAATTTTTACCCACGTCCAAAAATCCCCAAACTTGCCCAAATTTGGCTGTGTCTCCAAATTCCACCAAATTGAATGTCCTAACCCAAAAATTCACATCCAATTTATGTTGAAAACTCTTCATGATATTTCTATTTGGACTTACCCCAACTTTAGCCCAACCTAGGCCTAAGTCTAGTCCAACATGCCCAAAATGACCAAAATCTCAAAATCCTTCAAATTGAGCTTCCAATTGAACTCAAAATTACTTCAATCCTCAACCAAAAATCTTCATTATAATCATATAAAAAATGTTGATCAATCAATTGGGCTCAAAGTAATGGCTATCTTAACTCAAACCCAACTTTTAGCCATTTGGACCCAAATTGGTCCCATGCACCAAAATTGACGTAGCCACCTTAAAGTCACCAAATTAAGGTTTCCACAGCCACTAAGCACAACTTATTGAACAAGCTAAGCCTCTTTAAACCATATTGGTGAGCTATGTACCAATGGGTCCCTAAATTAAGGGATTTATTTGCACTTTTGGGTCTTCATCAAAATATCTCCCCCAACATCACTAACTATTGGGGGTAAAATATAATTAAGCCTCCCCCTGGCTCACCTAACCACCTGAGCACCTCCTCTTTCCTGGTTGGCAGGCCTAGTGGCTGGAAAGCCCCACAAATGAGGGCCACCACTTCTAAATCAAACCCAATTTTAACCCTACAGGCCACCTCATTCCAATGGCTCTTTAGAGTTCCACAGCCCCTCCACCTAAGCACCATTTTCCACCCCTCAATTGGCCCTGAACTTCCCCCTAAGATCTTTTATTTAATCAACCCCTTTCATGGGAAAGAGAGGAAGTGCTTGGAATATTAAGGAAACTCTGCCAAAATCTCACCAGAGCTTCTCCAAACCATCCCAAGTGCAATCCCCTTGCTCTCAGCCATTGATAGCCACCCCACAGAGCCAATTTCTTCACTAAAATTTGCCTTAAAACCAGAACAGAACTCTCCATAGTTCCACCGGGAACAAAACTTTTATTAATTGTGCACACACCATCCCCACATTGAGTGAAGTTGATTCCCCATAAAAGCCTGCTCTGAAATAGCCTCTAACAAACTTTAAACCAACACATGAAAGCCACCTTGATCAAATTCATACCTAGAAAATTCACCAAGGCTTAAGACTTCATCTGGAGCTTTGATGGGTCCAATCGAAGCTACCACAACCATCTGATTGAGGCCTCCCCTCTCAGACAAATGTATTAAGGTCTAACCCTAGCTAGAGCTTATTTTGATTCTCCATACATATTTACTGTATTTCATACTGTATAAGCCATATGGATACATTCATCTTGAGTAGATGAAAATTTAGAAACAAACCCCATGCAATTTGTTTAAGTCTAGGAAAAGATTTTAAGATTTTAGTGTGAATGACTCACAGGTTACGTCCCTTGTGGACGATAACGAAGAGTCGTTCGATCAGGCATGTATCTGATGGATGGAGGAGATCAATCCAAACAAACCTTTGGTACATAAAGTGCGGTCCACATGGAGTCTTTGGAGCTGACGAGGTTGAGGTGGCGCCACGCTGGATAAGTAGAAAAATAGGTATTTTTGAATTATTTTAAATGCCTAAACTTCAAAAATCCATATCTTTCTCTAGAAAAAGCATAAAAATAGAATAAAAATACCCTCTTGCTCAGTGAACAGAGGAGAATAATGTGGATAAAAATAAAAAATTATTTCTTAAATATATTATATTTAATTAATTAAATACCCTCTATGGTATTTTAATTCTCCATGGCTTAAAATATTTCACCTTCGCATGAAATTTTTAGGGTTTGTTCCTCATCATAGAGGAGATATTCTATGATTTTTCCAAAGTCAGAGGACATCTCTATGTCTCTAACCCTAATTTTCAACCTGGGGTGCTTATTTTGTATTATTTTAATTATATAAATCAAAATATCATTTAGAAAATTATAGGAACAATTTTAGTAAATTTTTTTATGGTCAGAGAAGTCTAAGAAAAATATTATGATGCTTTGAATTATCCTGTAAATTTCTATATTTAATTAAATATGAATATATTGTGTTAATTTTTGTAAATTATATACTTATCAAAAATCACCAAATCAATCCCACACTGTCCATAAAAAATATATTTACTCACTGTAAAAATATCAAAATTACTTGGCCTAGTTTAAGCACTAAAATGGATTTTTAAGGAAACCTTGTATTTCTGATTAAAAATAAGTATATTAAATTAAATAAGCTTAAAAAAATTATGAAAATTGGTCCTCTAAGTTCCTTGTAACCATGGAAATTTAATAAAATAAAAATCCATTTTTTGTGAAAATATTTCATTTTTAAAATGTATTTTAAATTAAAAATAAATAAAATAATCAAAATTTTCAAAAATACAAAAAATGTTTCAAAATGAGTGGAACTGTCTCCTGATCACTTAGAATTTATTATGATATTTTCCTAATTTTTCTAAGTTAAAATATAAATTTTAAAAGTTTACAAATGAATTTTTCTTGTTTCCCCATTAAGTTAATTATAATAAATAAATTAAAGATCACAAAAATACAAAACTTAGTTCTCTGGGTCTCTGAATTTAGAGAGTTCCATTAAAAATATAAAAATAATTTTTTTTTGTAAATAAAATACTTTTTTTCTATTTTATTTAATCATTGAAATTCTTTAAAAATTAAATAATAGAAAATGAAAAATTTAATTCAAAAAAATCATGAAATTTTACTTAAGTGTTTCTCTAACCTTAGGAGACCTCTATTAATTTTTCTATAAATACCAACTTTGTTTTGGATATTTAAACAAATCAACTTTTGAAAATCTTATGTTCTAAATTTAAATAATTATCTAAATTAAATTAAAATTTTGAAATGTCCAGATGTTCTCCTCCAACATTATAATTTCCTCACGGATATGACACTTTAAACCCTCAAAGTCATTTGAGTTGTTTTTAATGAGTTATGAGGTGAAGTGCCTCAAGGGCAAAGTGGTAATTTTAGACTTTGGTGCCTTAATGAAATTTTAGGATTAACAAAGGTAAAATGAGTAATTTTGATCTTAATAAATATTTTTGGATGATTGAAACACCGTGAGATTAAAAGGTAGAAACCCACTCACTACCTTTGCACAATGTCAACATGATTATAAATTTCATAATCTTCCTGACTTGGAAGTCAACTAAGATCAGATGTTTCTTAAGTGATGGGCGTAAGTCGGAAAGATGGAAATTCACTTTTCTTAAGCCCAAAGTTGAAGATGGTTTGACCATTTCATAAGAATACATGTCATTTAAATCAAAATCTTGATAATCACCATTTCACCTATCATGATTGTCAAAAGCTTAGTAGTAACCCAGGCTTAATGTCTAAACGCCATAATCACCATTCCACTATGACCTTTCAAGAATCAATAAATTCATAGCTTGGGTTTTAGTAGCTAAAGCTTCATCTACTCTTGCAATTTAAATTCCATGCAACATTATATACATGCCTTGCAAATACTGACCTTTCAGGTGGTGGAACGAGAAGACTCGCCTAGTACGCTTTCACAGTTTACACTACCATCTTTTCTTGTACATTCCACACTATATTTTAATACTTACAAAACTTTCATGTTAAACAACGATGTCACCCTTCATGAAATCCAAAATTGCTACGGTAGTCGTGAAACCAAAACCAAAACTAAAATCAACCAAGAGAAAACTCACCGCCACAACATTCAAAATAAAATAACTCAAAATTTAATCACAGAACTCACAAAAACAAAAATTGCAACTTAACTAAGACAACTCTATCAAATGATCAGGAGTCCCTCGGAGGAGGTAACCTACGATTGCTAACGAGACTTTTCAGGGTCTAAATGAAAGTATGGAAGTCATTAAGTTGAGTTTAGTAAATTCATTTGGACTAAGTGAATTCGATAGAAAATATTGGTACTAAAACATGGGAACCGTAAGATCCTAACTGGTATCTCTCTAATCAACTTTAATATGCCCCATAACATTTAAAGATACCTAACCATAGGGACATCTGATTTCACATTATAACCTGACACATCAGAAAACTTAAACTCGTCACGACGATGAGCTTGGAGCTAGCATCGTGGGCAGCACGACAATCTCCAACAACAGGAGGATCTACAACAACATATCTCTCCTTAGAATTAAACAACCAAGCCATAGAATTTCATGGTTGTTTTCTTATGCAACATAAATCCTCACTCTATTTTTAGGCTTTTGTATAGCTGATCCCTCTTGATACTTCTGTTATGCAAAGTACAAGAAAAATTCAGATTATATTTCACTTATATTTCTTATTTTACAATAAAACCAAAACTTGATCCTGAAGAAAAATAAGAATTTCACTTTTAATTTATATATATCGGGATACTATGCAAGTATATGTATCGTTATCAAGTAATGTAGGACTTCTCAATTAAGACGTGAATATCGAACCCACAAGGAATTTATACAATATGCACTTTCAGAAAACTTTCTATTTTTAAAAAGATAATTACTTAAACTTAATATATTTCGCAGTAATAAAAATTCAAATATTTTTGGTATTTTTGATCTTTTGACAAAATAGTAACAACTTAAAAAGATAACTAGAGTTTTTTAGATGAAAAGCACTTAATAAGAAAAATATTATTCTTCTAATCATGAATCAGTAACAAGTATTGGAATTTTGTTATGGAAGTATGCAAATTGTGTTGTGCCAAATAAGAGCAATAATATTCTTTACCCTTACTAGAGTTAATATAAAGAACATTGGTTAATTTGAAGTTTAAATAGTTCCGAAGACCAGCTAGGCAGGGAAGATACTAGCTCTCACTCTAAAGTTCCCTCGATTCCCTCCACCTGGGAGCTAACATTCTCGTACCAGAACTTAAAATCATAAACCAAGTTTGGGGATTTAACCTACACTTTAAATTCCTTTAACTCTACACCCTTTAATGAATATTTTCCTATTTATTTGCACTCAATCATATGAACTACATTCTCATTCATACAACCTCATGTGATTCTTTCCAATTGTTGACTGAGAAAATACCAGCATTCTTACATGTTCTCTCAACAAATTTTAACACATGGATTGGCCAAATCAAGAAGTAAATGAAGTGCATGAATTTAAATCATCATAACTTCTTCCAACATTAAAAATAAATACTCTCCACAATTTCCATCCACAACTTAATTACTTATCACTTTAAGAAGAACGATAAAGAAAACTACTCAGAATCCAACTTTAGTTTAAAAGAAGAAATTATTGTCAAACCAACAATAAGTCTCTACTAAAACCAAAATTAGTTTCAAATCAAAAAGATAAAAACTTATCTCGAGTTCTCCACCAAACTCTTGAAGTTCCTTTGAATCTCTTCACTTTACAATCACTCAAAATAAACTAACAAAAAGGATAAAATAAAAGTAAAAGTAGTGTCTGAAAATCTCTCCGAACTAACTCCATAAATTGATGAACTTTCAAAACTTTCCAAATAATTTCAGGACTCTTTTCAATGTCCTCTCTTCTTTCTTTTATAGTTTTCTAAGAGTTTCCTAGGAAACTCTTCAAAATATATCTAGATTCAATGTATTTCCCCAAGAGATGCATCCTTTCGTGACAATTTTCGTCCATGGTGGTTATAACCACTTATTAAGCCAATGGGTGCCTCAAAAACCTCTTCAAAATTCACAAAAATTGACTTTACTCGTTTATTAATTTCCACTGACGCTTAAGCGTGGGACCTTTGGTGCTTAGGTGCGAGCTTCTCTGTTTAGCCGGCACTTAAGCGTCGGATCTGGCGCTTAGGCGGCAAAACTCTTTTGCACATTTTTCACCTTTTTGCTCCAAATTTTATCCTTTTTCACTCCTTTAAGCATTTTTCACCCTTTTTAAATGTATTTGCAAGAAAAACACAAAAATACCTTCCATTAAAGTGCAATATCTCAAAAATAGGTATAAAAATGTGTCTAAAATTACTATATATTTTAGGTATATCAAAATCCCCCAAACTTAAAATGTTACTTATCCTTAAGTGACACTTCAATCTTTAAAAAGTAAATATGTATGATATGTATATGAGTTTGTTTAGGAGTTACTAAAATTTAGATTTAGAAATATAGCAGCCTAATTTAAAAAAAATATTTAGTAAATGAGACCAACTTAGTGTAGAAATTCTTAAAGTTAAGAAAGATGAAAATATGAGTTTCTATCTAAATTAGAATTGTATTGTAGATTTTACAAATTTAGAATTTAGTTCTTTTATTATCTTCACTTAATAATTTTCATTAAAAATAATTTTAGTTACTATATTATATCTTTAAGCTTAAGAGTTTCTCAAGCCTTATACTTTAAATAGATCAAATGTAGAACCAATTATTGATTAGGCACTAATCCTCAAGCTTCTCCTTCCTCATTTTTTTTCTTATTTTCTTTTATTCTTCTTTTTCTTTTCTTTCTCTCTTTCTTTTCTTTTTCTTTTCTTTCTTTTTTTTCTTTAGTTTTTCAGGCAAGGATTACTATATTTGGATAGGCCTTTAATGATTTTGAATTCTACTTCTCCTTTCTTAAAGCAAAGTCTTGACATAAGTCTTTTACTTATAAATATAAAAATAGTTTTAAAAATTATTTTAATAAAAGAAATTTAAGTATTAAAAATAAAAGTCTAAATTATCTAAATTTTTCAAAAATACAATTTTTCTTACTAAAGATAGTTACTTATGTTAATCTTTTTCTCCTCTAAAAACCTTTTAACTTAAAGTTTTTCTTCATTACTAAATATTTTAAATAAATTTTCTTACTCATTTATATAATCAAAATTTACTTCCCTAATATAACTTCATATACATTATTAATTTTTTTTTTCTTTTCAAATCAAATTCACTTGTAGCACATTTGAGAACAAGTAAAATTTCAGTTTTGAAAATATTTTTCATCCCCCCCCCCCAAACTTAAATTTTTAACAGATTAAACAGTTTAGTATCATATATATAAGCAGGAATGAAAATTTAAAAATAACATGCAAACAGAAATTTTAAACCCTAATGATACAAGTATAAAACTAAAAACAGGAGTAAAATTAATTTTTGATCAAATTTTTTATAGTTTCATTTTACTTTAACATTTAGAGATTCAATAGACTTCTAAACAATGGGTATAAACATAAAAACAAACATACACACTACTGACATCATAATCTTAACATAAAGACAAACTTGCAAACATGATAAAAGAAAAATAAGGGGTAGCAGTTTCTGAATTTCAAGTTTAAGATCTAAGCTAGCTAGATTTCTACTTTATAACATATATGAAATTAAGCTAAATTCTAATCTAACTAAATCGCAGTACTAAACACAAAACAACAGTTACTACCCTAAAATTTAAAAATAAAATACTAACTACCACAAACATCATAATAACAATAAAACATAAAAGTCCAAAACGCAACATAGTCCTAAACAACACACATATGCAAATGTAGCAAGCCCAGACCACATAGTTCATATCATATTACAATCATAAAATGAATCTCTTAGCTTTACTTTTCATCCTCAGAATCACCACTGTACCATTTTTCTACAGGCTCATAATTAGAATATCGAGGATATGGAGGAAATTGCACTCCCGGTTCACCTCTAATCAGGCTCTCCAAAGATGAGTGGAATTTCTCTTTATAATCACTCTTCCTTCTATTATAACTATCAGTATGGTCTGCAAAATGCTCTAAATTTTGTACCTTATACACGGTAAAATTGATATTATCCATCATCTTCTGCAATAACTTTTCCCGAGTCTTAGTAGACTCACCTCGAGATGTAAATGCACGTGAAGTAGATGGTCTAGATGAAGATGCAGTAGACATTTCCATTCCATAGCTCCTGGAAAATCCTCTTCTCCAAGTAAAAATCAAATGCTCAGAATAATTCTTCACATTCACCTTCGTGATGGGCTTTGGAGGTAACAGAACTTATTCCCAACTATCATATTTAACCCCAGCCTGCTAGCACAAAGAAAAGATCAAGGAAGCAAATCTCAGACCTATAGTAGTAATAGCTCTAGTAGAACTAATGATAGTCTGAAACTTCAAAGTTCCAATGTTGATGAGCATTCCCTCTAGAATACAATAGTTCAACGTCACTTTTTCTCTGTTCACTTCACTGAGATGATTGGTCGGAAGCAGGCGAGCAGAAATGAAAGTGTCAGGCCTTTGAAGGTGCACATAACTTTGACGTTGGGAAATTTACTCTCCTCTCATAGGTAATCTTCCAAAGTCCTCTCCCAATAGTCAAGTATGAAATAATCTCATATAGATCTGCTTCAGTAAGACTATAATTTGCATAAAAACATAAAGTATCTGGTGGTAAATGGTAAAACAAGTTGATTACCTCTGGCAAAAAAAGGTACCAACTTTCCTCGAACCATAACTCGATTTTCTTCAGATTCCGTAAGATTTGCATAGAACTCCCTCACAATAAAATTCATTGTGACAGCAAGAAATAACAGAAATGTTCCCACTATCGACAAACAATTAAATCTTCCACTTCTCCACCCAGATTTCTAAAACATCACTCCGGAATCAATTTTCATGACTGTAGATTATCACTGTATCGATCTTGAGCTTTTGAACTAACAAATTTGCTCGAATCAAACTGGCATTTTCCTCTATTCCTCTTCATTCTTTGTGTCATTCTACAAATTTTATAAATTCCAAAAATAACTTCAAAAATTCAAGTTTAAATCACTAAACTAAACATCCAAAAACATAAACTAAACTTTTCAAGCAATTTCCATAAATTCTTCCTCATTTTTCACCATGAATAGTGAATTTTTAAATTCTTCCAAATGTACTCAAAATGCATGGTGAAAATCCAAAATTTTTGCATGGAAGTAAAGCTCTTACCTCAAGGAATCCGAATCTAGCAAATTCCACAAGAAATATCCACTTAATGGTGTGCCCTAGCCCTTAAAATTGTGATTTTGAGAGGTAGAAGATGACGAGAGGTGTTAAAAATGCTGTTTTCGGACCAAAATTTCACTTTTAACCGTTCGTGAACCGGTTTTCATGAATCGGCGCTTAAGCGTGGGTAAGTGGCACTTAGGCACCTGCCTCTCAGGTTAGCTCATGCTTAAGCACGATATGTGGCGCTTAGGCGCCAGTGCACGATTTTTAAAACCTTCAAATTTAAGTAAAATTGACTATTTGCCTAAGTAAACCACCCTTAAATGGTCTCATAGCACTTAATTGTCTTTTTTCAACTTCCTATAACTCCTCTTTATTTCAAAATTCTCCTTAATAACTATTTCAATTCGAGGCTAAAAACAACACAAAATTTTCACAAAAACAAACTTATATTAATTCACAAACAAGTACAAATAGAATTGACACTTAATTCTCACTGCAAATAGTCTCGGATGAGAAAATTTTTTTTAAATACAAACACTTAACACACATTCACAATTATAGACATAAGTAACATAAACACTAACACATGTCTTAAACACTAAAAACACTTAAAGACAACAACTTTAATCACACAAAAATAAGCATAGAACTTAATTACATTGTTCATTAGAAGGAACAAATTCAGGTCTTTCATTAGTCTCTCCCGAGGAAACTAGAATATAAAGTTGATAAAACGGACGGTCGTGACGTGCTCTGATGCAATCTTCTTCAATCCACTTTTTCTTAAGAAATGTCTCCTTATCTGCTTCCTCTATATAACTAGTGTGGCCAAATTACATTTTTAAATGCCATCCAATATGCTCAAGATGTGCATGAATTTCCAATACCTTAGTCTCCAGTAAAGACATGGTATTTTCAATTTTGTTGATCTTCTCTGATATCTCTTCAATACTAACAACTAAGAAACTGTTATACATATCTTATGCACTTTGACTAATGAATTTCTTCCTCATGGTATCATCTTTCTTCTTCAAATCCATCTCCCATGAAGACATCATCTTAAAATCTCTCTCTTTTAGGTTTTAGGGCTAGAAATGATCTGGGGTGAAATTCCTTCACTAAATCCTTCTATTTATAATCCTAAATTCCTAGACACATTTAAAAACTTCCAAGACTTGTTTTTGCAAACTTCTAGGCAAATTTCCCTTCTAGAATATTAATTTTGCACATGTTTTTAAACTGTCGCGCTTAAGCGCCTGATTTGGCACTTAAGCTCCAGTGCACATTTTTGCACTAATCAACTTAATGTCCAAATTCTCATTTTAACATGTCTAGATCACTAAATAAAGTCTTAAAATCAATACTAACACATAATAGTCTCAAAAATACTACCCTAATTTCTTAATCTTACATAAAACATCAATAAAGCAAAACACACTGATACTTATGGGTTGCCTCTCACAAAGCGCTTGGTTTTACGTAGTCAGCCTAACGTAACCAATACTTACTCTGGTTGACCCAACATCAATCTATCATTAAACTTCTGTTGATCCCCTGTAAAATAAGGTTTCAGTCTATGTCTATTCACTTTAAAGATTTTCTCAAATTTAGGATCTTTAATATCCACAGCTCCATAAGGATAAAATTTGTTCACAATAAATAGGCCCATCCACCTGGACTTAAGTTTTCCTGGAAATAATCTTAACCTTGAATTATATAGAAAAACTTGTTATCTTGGTAAGTGAAAATATGCTCAAGTTCAACTGGTAAGTGACAAGTTTTCCTAAATATTAACCTATATGGGGACATTCCTATAGGAGTTCTATATGCAGTCCTATAAGCCCACAAAGCATAGTCAAGTTTGACTGACCAATCCCTTTTTGTCGGATTCACAGATTTTTCTATAATTCTTTTAATTTCCTAATTGTATAATTTAGCTAAACCACTTTTCTGAGGATGATAAGCAGTAGTAATCCTATGATTTATGTGATATTTCTTTAATAACTTCTCCATTATGCCATTTCTGAAATGACTTTCTCCATCAGTAATGATAACTCTTGGCATCCCAAATCTACAAAATATATTTATTTTCAAAAATTTTGCAACACTTTGAGCATCACATCAAGGTAAAGCAACAACTTCTATCCATTTGGATACATAGTCAACAACTAACCGAATATATAAATTTCTGAACGATGTTATAAATGGTCTCATGAAATTTAATCCCCAAACATCAAATATTTTAACTTCTAGAATATAATTGAGGGGCATCTCATTTTTTCTAGAAATATTGCCTACTCTTTGACATCTATCACAAGTTTTGATATAGGCATTAACATCTCTAAAAATTGTAGGCCAATAAAATCCAGATTGTACAATTTTGTATGTTGTTTTATCAACACCAAAATGTCCACAAAATCAGAATTATGACATTTTTGGATAATGTCATAAGTTTCTTCTAATGGTACACATCTTCGAATAATCAGGTCATTTCCTTGTTTATATAAAAATGGGTCATCTCAAAAATAAGTTTTAGCTTCAGAAATAAATTTCCTCTTCTGTTGGTATGTCATTCCATAGGGTATAATATTACTAACAATAAAGTTCACAATGCCGGCATACCACAGAACATGCCACTGATTAATAGTGAACAATTTTTCATCTGGAAAATGTTCATTAATTTCATTTTCAAAACAGAGTGGTTTTTCTAATTCAAGCCTGGACAAATGATCGGCAATTTTATTTTCAATCCCCTTTCGATCTACTATTACAAAATCAAATTCTTGTAAAAGAAGAATCCATCTTATAATTTTAGGTTTAGCAACCTTCTTTTTCATTAATTACTTAATAGCAGAATGATCTGTATGCACTATACAATGAGTTTCAATTAAATATGATTTAAATTTATCAAAAACATATACTATTTCTAATAACTCTTTTTTAGTTGTTGTATAATTAATTTGAGTATCATTAAGAGTTTTACTAGCATAGTAAATAATTTAGAAAATTTTATCATACATTTGTCCTATAACTGCTCTTATAGCATAATCACTAGCATCACACATTAATTCAAAAGGTTTCTCCCAGTTTAGTGAAACTATAATTGGTGCAGTAATTAATTTTTTTTTAATAATTTAAAATCTTTTAAGCATTCCTCATCAAACTTTCAAATTGCATCTTTCTCCAGTAAATGGCATAAAAGCTTAGGAATATTTGGAAAGTCTTTAATATATCATCTGTAGAATCCAGCATGTCCTAAAAAACTTTCCTTACATTTGTTGGATAAGGTAAATTATCGATCACTTAAATTTTAGAATGATCTACTTTCATACCATTTTCTGATATTTGATGATCTAATACAATTCCTCCTGTTACCATAAATTGGCATATTTCCCAATTAACGACTAAATTTGTTTCTTCAAAGTGCTTAAGAACTTTGGATAAATGTTCTAAACATGAGTAAAATGAAGTTCCAAACACTGAAAAGTCATCCATGAAGACTTCAATCCCTTTTTCAATTAAATCCCAAAAAATTGCAACCATACATCTTTGAAATGTAGCAGAGGTATTACATAAACCAAAGGACATCCTTCTAAAAGCAAAAGTACCATAAGAATTGGTAAACATTGTTTTCTCTTGATCCTCAGGAGATATTTATATTTGGTGATAACCAGTATATTCATCCAAAAAATAAAAGTTTTTATGTCCAACTAGTCTATATAGCATTTGATCTATAAAGGGTAATGGAAAATGATATTTCCTAGTGGCAAGATTTAATTTTCTATAATCAATATATATTCGCCACCCTATAACTTGTCTAGTAGGTATTAATTCATTATATTCATTCACAGTTACAGTTACTCCTCCTTTCTTAGGAACGCAATGAATTGGACTAACTCATGCAATATCTGAAATAGGGTAAATAATTCCAGCATCTAACCACTTTAAAATTTCTTTCTTAACAACTTCTCATAAGAGGATTCAATCTCTTTTGCGGATCAACTCTGGGTTTACGGTTCTCTTCCACATAAATTCTATTCATACAAATTGAAGGACTGATTTCTTTAATATCAGCAATTGTCCATCCAAAGACTTTCTTAATTTTTTTTAGAATTTTCATCAACCTTTCTCTTCTTCTATTGTTAATTTTGAGGAAATTATAACAGGTAAAGTAGAGGAATCTCCTAAAAAGCATATTTTAAATGATCAAGAAGTAATTTCAACTCTAGTTTTGGAGGTTTCTCAATAGATGGACAAAATGATTTAGCTTTGCCTATCGTGTCAAAAACTTCAAAACTTTCTTGAACATAGTTTGAATCTTCCTTAAAAAGATCTTCACATTTATTTAATTCCTCTTCTTGCTTGTCTTCCAAATCTTGTTCTTCAGATTTTTCTTCACAAGTAGTCTTGAAATGACATTCACTTAGATATCTTATAACATTCATTCTAAAACATTCATCATCTTTACCTTTTGCAGGGTATTTCATTGATCTTGAAATGTTAAAACTAATAGTTTGATCATTGACACGCATTGTTAATTCCCCTTTTTGCACATCTATCATTGCTCTTCCTGTGGCTAGGAAAGCTCTCCTCAAAATGATAGGTATCTCTTTATCTTCCTCCATATCTAGCACAATAAAATCAACAGGAAAGATAGATTGTTCTACTTTCACTAGGAAGCCTTTTATAACTCATTTAGGGTATGTTATCGAACGATCTGCTAACTGAAGAGTTACAGTAGTAGGGGTTATTTCTCCTAATCTCAATCTTTTAAATATATATAATGGCATAAGATTAATGTTTGCACCTAAATCACATAAATCCTTCCCATAAAATTTGTCTCCTATTGCACATGGAATTGTAAAGCTATCGTGATCTTTAAGCTTTTTAGGAAGCTTCTTTTGAATTATCGCACTGCACTCCTCACTAAGTGCAACAGTCTCGTAATATTCAAACTTCCTTTTGTTGTTGAGAATATCCTTCATAAACTTTACATAGCTCAGCATTCGTTCTAAGGCTTCAGGAAATGGAATATTAATTGCAAGCTTCTTAAATATCAATACTCTCCACAATTTCCATCCACAACTTAATTACTTTTTACTTTAAGAATAAAGATAAAGAAAACTACTCAAAATCTATGGAAACAATAAAATCACACTTTAATTTAAAAGAAGAAATCATTGTCAAACAAACACAAGTCTCTACTAAAACCAAAAGTAGTCTCAAATCAAAAAGATAAAAACTCATCTCAAGTTCTCCACCAACTCTTGAAGTTCCTTTGAATCTCTTCTCTATACAACCACTCAAAATAAACTAACAAAAAGGATAAAACAAAAGTAAAAGTGCTGCCCAAAAATCTCTTCGAACTAACTCCCCAAATTGATGAATTTTCAAAACTTTCCAAGTATTTTCAGAACTCTTTTCAAAGTCCTCTCTTCTTTCTTTTATAGTTTTCCAAGAGGTTCCTTGGAAACTCTTCAAAATATGTCTAGATTCAATGTATTTCCCCAAGAGATGCATCCTTTCGTGATAATTTTCTCCATGGTGGTTATAACCACCTATTAAGCCAATGGGTGCCTCTAAAACCTCTTTAAAATTCGTAAAAACCAACTTTACTCGTCTACTAACTACCACTGGCGCTTAAGTGTGGAACCTCTGGTGCTTAGGTGTAGCCTTATTTGTTTAACCGGTGTTTAAGCGCCAAAACTCTTTTGCACATTTTTCACCTTTTTGCTCCAAATTTGATCTTTTTCACTCTTTTAAGCATTTTTCACCCTTTTTATCTATATCTATAAGAAGAATACAAAAATACCTTCCATTAAACTGTAATATCTCAAAAATAGGTATAAAAATATGTCTAAAAATACTATATATTTTAGGTGTATCAATAGCCCGACAACACAATATAAGCTCTAACTTGTCTTAAGATTTCGAGGTTGTAGTTGGTAACGACCTAAACCCTCACATCTTTGAGGCTATTTGTGTGAGCTTTTCACATAAATGTAAGCCCTAAACAAATAAAATTTGTAGGATGAAACACTTAAATAATTTCTCCTCAAAATTAAAGCCAAATAATAGGATAGACTGGGAAATCACCGAGGTTCTTCTCTGGATCTATAACATCCCCTAGTTTTTCATCCTTTAGACTCTACAACAAAATGTTACAAACTTAAGCCAGTCCTCATTCACAGCTCTTTCTCTGATCTTATTGAAAAGTCTTATCTCTTGACCTCTTTGAAGATAATATTCCCTAATTTTTATCAAGAATTTTTTTGGGTAACTTCAGCTATATAAGATGTAATTAACTATAGAGGTTTGCCCTTATAGGAAGCTTTTCCAAAACAAGCTTAATATAAACCCTATTTAGTTCTTCATATTAAATAAGGGATCTTATGAGCAAATAAAATGGTTTCGCAAACCAATCGGATGTCACATATTTCTTAATTTAATTGATTGAGTCTCATCCTCAAGTCTTGTGTTTATCTTTCTAGATAGATACAGAGTTCGAGGTATAGTGCTCTTTCATTTAAAATATGAAAAATATGGGGTCAATTTGATTTCATATTTTTCTATATATATATATATATATATATATATATATATATATATATATATATATATATATATATATATATATATATATATATATATATATATATATATTAAACGCATTTGCAAAGCGTGTTACGGGATTCTGATTTCGGTGATCGACAACATCTGATGGGCAAATCCTACAACCAAAAATAGTGCCGACACTATTTTTGAGATATTACGCTTTAATGAAAGGTGTTTATGTATTTTTCTTTCTGATACAATCAAATGGATGAAAAATGGTGAAAGGAGTGAAAAAGCATCAAATTTTGAGAAAAAATGAAGAAGGTGTGCAAAAGAACTGTGGTTCCTAAGCACCTAGAACTAACGCTTACACACCAGTAAAATTGAGGAGGCCATGCATAAGCGCCAAGTACCTCGTGCTTAAGCTCTAGAAGTAGTTACTTGATGATTTAATAAAATTCGACAAATTTTTGAAGACGTGTTTGAAGTGACCCTTGGTAAAAATGTAAGAAATAGTTAATGGACAGGAAAATACATTCAATTGGCTTTTGAAAAGAGAAAATCTTCGAAGATTTATTAAATGTGGGCACATTTTGAAGAGACACCTAGGCACCTTTTGAAAAGTTATTGAAGGACTTGGATTGGATTGAAGAGTCTTTTTATTCTAGCCTTCCTCTTAGCGCACTAGAGAGGATATTTTTAGAGACACGAAGACACCACTGACGCCTCTCTCTCTCTCTCTTTGATAATTTAGGATATTTTTAGAGAGAAGAAGAGAGGAGTTGTAGTGTGTTACTAGAGAGTATTATAAGAGAAAGGAAGAGAAGAGATTCAAAGGAAATTCAAAATTTTTGTGGAGAGGATTTGAGATAAGTTTTAATCTTTGTGACTACATTTAATTTTAATTTAGACTTCTTTTTTGTTTGCAAGATTTCTACTTTCAAGTTTAAGTGTGGTTGTGTTTTCTCCATGAATTCTGAGAAGTTTTCTTTAGCTTTTTACTTAAAATGATAATTGATTAAGTAATTAATGTAAGTTGTGTGAAGTATTAATCTTTAATGTTGGAATAAGTTGTGATGATTTTAAAACTTGTACTTCACTTACTTCTTGAGTTGGTCAATTAGGATATTAATATTTGTTGTGAGAACATGTAAGATCTGATATGATATTGTCCCAGTCAACTAATGGTAATAATCATATGAGATTGCATGGATGAGAATGTAATTCGTATGATTAAGTGAAAATAAATAGGAAAATAAAATTTTATGGGTGTAGAATAGAGGACTTTAGAGTGAGAGGCTAAAGCCCCCACTTTGTTTTATATTTTTAGGTTTTGATACGAGATGTTAGCCCCCAGGTGTAGGGAGAATATGGAACTCTAGAGTGAGAGCCAGTATCTTCCCTACCTAACCGTCTTCAAGACTATTCAAACTTTAAATTAGCCCATGTTCTTTGTATCATCTCTAGTATGGGTAAAGAATACTATAGCTCCTATTTGTCACAACACAATTTGAATACTTCCACAACAGAATTCCTAAACTTGTTACTGATTCATGATAAGGAAAAAGATATTTTATTTATATTGCCTTCATCTTACAAATATCTAGTTAAATTTTGTTAGTTGTTTACTTCACTTTCAATTATCAAAAATTAACAAAAAGAATTGAACTTTCATTCTTATTATAACATCTTTAGTACGAATAAGAATATTTTGCAAAGTGGAGTTTGTTATATAATTTCTTCTGATTTTAGTTGCATAATATACTTCTTCCTTGTAAGTTTTATATTCGAGGCTCAATCAAAAAGTTTTATATTAATTGATAACGATACGTATACTTGTATAGTATCCCATATTTAAACATAATAATTGTGTTCTTATTTGTTTAGAAGTCAAGCTTTTGCCTAGCCATTACTCATGATCAAGTTTTTAGCAGCGTTGGAAAGTAAGAATTATAAGTAAGGAAAAATTAAGATTATAACCACATACATTGAACTACCATATAAAATCAAGATCAAGTTTTTGTACCCTTGCCGGGGAAATAAATAAAATTTTTGAAGAAATTTTTAGAAAGCAAATCTCTATTTTTAGAAAGTCTTATTTAAACATTTAGATTTATTATAGGAATATCTTAGTGTTGTTTTTTTTAAAAGTTCTTATTTGTGTGATTTATTTTAGTTTTTTTGTAGTAATGTATGCATAGTTCAGGTTCCAAAGGACTAGTGCCTTATGATTCTGAATTAGAAAGAGATATTAGAAAAATAAAAAAACAAAAATATACAAAAAGACCAAAAATTTCAAGAAATGGCAAACCAAAAGCTTCAAAATGCTGAAATTAATTAAGAGTTTAGACCTTTAACAGATTATGCAAACCCTACAGTGGATGAACATCATTCCAGTATTCAAAAACCTATTATAGTAGCTAATTCATTTGAACTTAAACCTGTTATTATCCAAATGGTATCACATAATCAGTTTCGGGGAGCACCAACTAAAGATCCAAATTTACATCTTGTTAGTTTTCTAGAATTATGTTCTACATTTAAATATGATGGTGTGTTAGATGATGCTATAAGATTTATACTTTTTTCCTTTCTCATTAATGGATAAGGCTAAGATATGATTACATTCGTTAGCACCTGTATCTATCAGAATTTGGGGTGATTTAGCACTGAAATTGCTTGCTAAATATTTTCCACCATAAAAAACAACAAATTTTGGAAATGATATTTCATCATTTTGTCAGTTTGAAGGGGAATCTATTTATGAAACATGGGAACAATTTAAAGAACTACCAAGAAAGTTTCCACACCATGTTATACTAGATTGGTTAATAATTTAAACTTGTTACAATATATTAGCTAGACCTCTTAGATCTATTATTGATGCCATTATTAGTGGTTCATTGATGTCAAAACCATTTCATAATGTTATACTTTAATTGAAGAGATGGATACTAATAATTTTCAATGGCCTTCTGAGAGGGTAAATCCTAAGAAAACAGCCAATATTCATGAATCTGATGCTTTTGCAATGTTAGCAAATCAAGTTGCTACAATTTTAAGGAAAGTAAACTAATTTGGAATGAATTTTTCTCAACCTGTTGTAATGATTAAAGAGAATTCAATAGGTCAAATGGTAGATTCTCAAGCATCATTAGAAACTTTGAATGTCATAAATAATAAGCATAATAACCCATATTCAAACTATTATAAAATATGATGGAAGAACCATCCTAACTTTAACTGGAATAATATTTCAGGTGGTAATAATCAATAATGGGGGAAAAACCAAGTAAACCCATTGGAAAACTAGAACAACCAATTTAATAGTAATTATAGACCTACTTTTCATCCAGGTTTTAACAGTAATCCACAATTCAAGGAGAAAAAGTTGTCCAAAGAAGAAGTGGCGTTATAAATGGGAAATTAGTTACAAAGTCAAGGAGCTACAATAAAAAATATTGAGAATCAATTGGGAAAAATGAAAAATTCATTAATTAATAGATCCCAAGGAAAACTTTCTAGAAATAAAGAAGTAAATCCAAAACAAAAAATAAAAAGCAAGTAAAAGCAGCTCAACTTAGAAGCAGAAGAGAGTTGGAAGGTAGAGTTCAAAAAGAAATTGAAGCAGAGAGAGAAGAAATTGAGGAGCCTGAAGAGGACGCTCCAAAAGGTTTAGAGAGACCTATTTCTCCACTTAAAGTTGACTTGGAAAAACCACCACCTTCATTTCCTCAGACACTTTGTCAACAAAATTTGGATAAATAATCTTCAAAACTTCTGGAAATCTTTAAGAAGCTTACAATTAATATTTCATTTGCTAAAGCCTTAGAACAAATGCCAAGATATGTGAAGTTTATGAAGGATATTTTTAACAGGAAAAGGAAGTTCAAAGATAACGACACTGTTGCACTTAGTGAAGAGTGCAGTGCTATAATTCAGAAAAAGCTTCCTAAAAAGCTTAAAGATCCTAGTAGCTTCACAATTCCATGTGCAATATGAGACAAATTTTATGAGAAAGTTTTATGTGATTTAGGTGCAAGCATTAACCTTAAGTCATCATAAATATTTAAAAGATTGAGATTATGAGAAATATCCACTACTACTATAACTCTGCAGTTAGCAGATCATTCAATAACATATACTAAACGAGTTATAGAAGATATTTTAGTGAAAGTGGCTCAATTTATCTCTCTTGTTGATTTCATTGTATTATATTTGAAGGAAGATAATGAGATGCCTATCATTTTAGGATTATCTTTCCTAGCTAGAGAAAGAGCAATAATAGATGTGAGAATTAACTATGCGCGTCAATAATCAACCAATTACTTTTAATGTTTCAAAATCAATGAAGTATCCTGCGAAAGGTAAAGATGATGAATGTTACAAAATAGATGCAATAAGATATCTATCATTTCAAAACAACTTATGAAGAGAAATCTGAAATGAAAGAGTTGGAACATGTGCAAGAAGAGGAATTGGATCAATTTGAAGTCTTTTATAAGGAAGATTCAAATTATGTTCAAGAAAGTTTTGAGGTTTTGGAGACGAAAGAAGGAGAAAATTCTTTTTGTCCATCGATTGAAAAACCTCCTGAACTTGAATTGAAGTTACTTCCTAAACCCTAAACTATGAATGAACATAATGAGTGAATACCAACAAGATAAGTTACAGTGTGGAAAATATGCATTAATTATAGAAAATTAAATCTCACAACTAGGAAAGATCATTTTTCACTACCCTTGCTAGATCAAATGTTGGATAGACTAGCTGAGAATAAATACTTGTATTTTTTGGATGGATATACTAGTTATCACCAAATACAAATAGTTCTGGAGGATCAAGAGAAAATAACTTTTACCAGTCGTTATGGTACATTTGTTTTTAGAATAATGCCCTTTGGTTTATGTAATGCCCCTGCTACATTTCAAAGATGTATGGTTGCTATTTTTTGTGATTTAATTGAAAAAGGAATTGAAGTATTTATATATAATTTTTAAATGTTTGTAACTTCATTTAAGTCATGTTTAGAACATTTATCAAAAGTTCTTAAGTGCTGTGAAGAAACAAATTTATTCTTTAATTAGAAAAAATGACAATTTATGGTAGTAGAAAGAATTGCTTTAGGACATCAGATATCATAAAATGGTATGAAGGTAGACCCTGCAAAAATTCAAGTGATCATTAATTTACCTCACCCAACAAATGTGATGGAAATTAGGAGTTTTTTAGGACATGTTGGATTCTATAGGCGATATATTAAATACTTTTCAAAAATTGCTAAGCCTCTATGTCATTTACTTGAAAAAAATGTAATTTTTAATTTTGATAAGGAGTGCATAAAGTTTTTGTGCTATTAAAAGAAAATTTAGTCATTGCACTAATTATTATTTTTTATCAGATTGGGAAAAACCTTTTGAATTAATGTGTGATGCAAGTGATTGTGCTATTAGAGCTATTTTAGGACAAAAGCATGATAAGATTTTCAAAGTAATTTACTATGCTAGTAGAACTCTTAATGAAGCTTAAATTAATTACACCACAATTGAGAAAGAGTTATTAACAATAGTATATGATTTTGATAAATTCAGATCATACTTAATTAGAACTAAATGTGTTGTACATACTGATCATTCTGCTATTAAGTATTTAATTAAAAAAGGATGCAAATCCAAGGCTGATACGATGGATTCTTCTTTTGCAAGAATTTGACTTTGAGATAGCAGATAGGAAGGGAGCTGAGAATCAAATTGCTGATCATCTGTCCAGGCTTGAATTTGAAATATCACTTTGTTTTAAAACTAATGAGCATTTTTCAGATGAATAATTGTTCAGTATTAATGAGTGGCATGTTCCATGGTATGCCAATATTGTGAACTTTATTGTCAGTGATATTATACCTTATGGAATGACATACCAACAGAAGAGGAAATTTTTATTTGAAGCTAAAACTTATATTTGGGATGACCCATTTTTATATAAACAAGGAAATAATATAATTATTCGAAGATGTGGACCTTAAGAAGAAACTTATGAAATTATCCAAAAATGTCATAATTTTGGTTTTGAGGGACATTTTAGTGTTGATAAAATGACATACAAAGATTTGCAATTTGGATTTTATTGGCCTACAATTATTAGAGATGTTAATGCTTATATCAAAATTTGTGATTGATGTCAACGAGTAGGAAATGTTCCTAGGATAAATGAGATGCCCCTCAATTATGTTTTAAAAGTTGAGTTATTTGATGTTTTGGATTAGATTTCATAGGACCATTTATACAATCTTTTGAAAAATTATATAAATTGATAGCAATTGACTATGTATCAAAATGGATAGAAGTTGTTTCTTTACCACTATGTGATGCTCAAAGTTTTGAAAGGTTTTTAAGAATGAATATATTTTGTAGATTTGAGATTCTTAGAGTGATCATAACTTATGGGGAAAGTCATTTTAGAAATGCATTAATGAAGAAATTAATAAAAAAAATCATACCAACCGTCAAATGGCTACTACTTATGATCCTCAGACAAGTGGTTTCGCTAAATTATTCAATCATTACACTAAAATAATATTGGAAAAATCTATAAATTTAACAAAAATGGATTGGTCAGTTAAACTTGATTATGCCTTGTGGGCTTATAAGACTGAATATAGATCTCGTATAGGAATGTCCCCATATAAGCTAATATTTGGGAAAACTTGTTATTTACAAGTTGAACTTGAGCATAAAGAATATTGCACTATTAAAGAAATTAATTACAATTTAAAGGATGTTGTTGAGAAAATACTATTGCAATTAAATGAGCTTGAAGAGATAAGGAATGAATCTTATGAGAGTGCTAAGATTTATAAAGAAAAAATGAAGATGTGGCATGATCGGAGGATTCTTACGAAAAATTTTGAGCCAAAGCAACAAGTTTTGCTTTATAATGTAAGATTGAGATTATTTTCGGGAAAAATTAATTCCAGGTGGATGAGTCCATTTGTTGTGATAAAAGTTTATCCTTGTGGAGCTGTGGATAACAAAGATCATAAAACTGAGAAAATATTCAAAGTGAATGGTCACAGACTGAAAACCTACTATATAAGGGGGTCAACTTAAACTAAATTTTCATATGTTCTTGGGTCAACCAAAATAAGCAATGGTTATGTCGGTTTGACGATGTTAAACCAAGCGCTTTGTGGGAGGCAACCCATAGTTATCTGTGTGTTTCTGTTTTGAATGTTATATTGTTGTGCTTTATTAAGAAAACTGTGGTAGTATTTTGAATATAAAATGATTTAGTAATGATTCTAAGTTCTTAATAGATGACTTAGACATGTTAGAATGAGTATTTTGATGTTTAACTGATCTATGTTAAATTATGCATCAGTGCTCAAGAGCTAACATTTGGGACTTAAGCACGGCAGTTAACTAAACATGGTGAATTATTTTTCTAGAATATTTAAATGTGGTTTAGTGGGGTTTAATGTGGGTTAGTGGTTTGAGAACGTCTACTAGTTTTAGGCTTGGTCTAATAGAGAGGAATGAAAAGAATTCCCACCCCATTTCAATTTTATCTCAAAAATCTATGTAAAGAGTTAGAGATCTTAAAAAAATGTCTTCCTGGGAGATTGATATGAAGAAAAAGGAGGAAGCTATGAAGAAGAAGTTCATTAGTCAATGTGTGCAAGAGTTATACAACTGTTTCTTAGCCGTTAGTATAGAAGGAATAGTGGAGAAAATTAAAAAAATTGAGGCCGACATGGCTTCAATTGAAAGAAAAATAATGGAATTTAACTCACATTTGGAGCATATTGGATCAGCATAATGGATGTCAACTTTTGATGCAATTTAGCCACATAAGTTTTATAGAAAAAAGTGGACAAGGCTATGTATTTGAAAAACAAATGGATTGAAGAAGACTCAACCAGAGTTTTTCACCACCATCCATTTTATCAGATCAATATTTTAAATGCCCAAGGAGAAACTAATGAAAGGCCAGGATTCGTTCCTCCGGAAGGAGAGTGGAATTAAGTTCTAAGTTTAATGCTTGTTTGTTAGTGTTAAGTTTATTTTATGTGTTTTTAGTGTTAAGTTTGTTTAGCGTTTGTGCTTAGGAATTATCTCGTTGAAGACTCTTTGGACTGAGAAATTATGTATCACAAATATTTGTAATTATTTGTGAATTAATATAAGTGTTTGTTTGTGTGTAAAATTTTGTGTTATTTTGTGTTGAATTGATTAGTTATTATTGGTGAATTTGAGAAAGAGAAGAGTTGAAGGGGAACAAAATAGTTATTAAAGAATTATAAGACCATTTAGGAGTGGTTGACTTGTCAGTTCACTTAAACTGGTTCGCAAACGGTTAAAATTGAAAATTTTAGCCAAAAATCTCCATTTTTGCCCTGACTTCTTCTTCTTCCTCTAGTTTTCACGATTTTAAAAGCTAGGGCTTCCTATATAGTGGAGATTTTTTGGTGGATCAAGCTAAATTTGTTAGATTTAATCTTCTTGAGGTAAGAGCTTCACTTCTATGCAATTTTTTTTTTATTTTCTCCATGTATTTTGAGCACATTATGGATTTGATCAAAAATCACTATTCATTGTGAAAATTTGAGAAAAACCTATGGAAAATACATAGAAATGATAGTTTAAGGTTTTAGAAGTTGAGTTTAGTGATTTAGTGTTGACTTTAGGATTTATTGTGAATTTTATATGATTTTTATAAATGACCCCATAAATGAAGACGAGTAAGGGAAGTTCAAATTTGATTCAAGCAAGTTTATTAGCATGAAAGCTTGGGACAAGTATAGTGATGCACTGTAGTCATGGAAACTGATTGTTGAGAGATGTTTTAAAAGTTCAGGTGGAACAGTGAAAGATTTAATTGTTCGCCGACACTGAGAACGATTTTGTTGTTTTTCTGTTGTGGCTGTGATTTCTATTCGGGAGTTCTACACTAATCTCTCTGAAGCTGAAGAGGATCGAGTCATGGTTTGAGGAAAATTAGTGTCTTTCTGGGACTAAGGTAATAAATTTGTTTTACATGTTGGCCCCTAGTATGTTGTGTTTTTATTTAAATTATAGTTTGATTGAGGAGGAGTTGGATGAGATTATATCATCATTGACTGATTGAAGAGGATTGTGGAAGATCACAAATGAAAGAAGATTAAACCTCCCCACATCAAAGTTAGATTCCACAATGAAAGCTTGAAACTACTTTATTTCTACTTGTCTACTTCCAACTAACCACCTTAGCAAAGTTACTCGAGATAGAGCTACCTTGAACTATTGCATTCAACAGTTCAAGCCAGTTGACATTGGATCTTTGATCTATCAGACTATCACCAGTTTTGTTATCGTTGTTACTACTGCAGGTTTAGGATTTGCATCCTTGATCTTTTTCTTATGTGAGCAAGCAGGCGTAAGATTTGATTGTTGTGAAGAGATAATGCAGGATCTAAAGCCCATCAAAAGTGTTAATGTGAAGTTTTATTCACAGCATTCGATCTTTGGCTAGAGAGGAGGATTTTCTAGGAGTTCAGGTGCCTCTACTTCTCATGCTTCTACCTTACGTGCATCCACATCACAAGGTTAAACTTCTGGTTCTAATTCACAATCACATTTATTTTAAATGATGTTAGATAACATCAATTATACTGCATACATGGTATTAAATTTGGAGAATTTTATAGATCATATAGATGGTTATATGAGAAGTTATAGTGATTATTAGGAGAAATTACACTCATCCTGAATTGTAGGAAGTTTTAGAATATTACTAATTTTCACTTAAGAACTTCATGTTTAAAATTTTCAATTTACTACCAGATATTTTGTTTATGTTGTCGTTGTAAATTTCAATTAGTGTGTTTGTTTGCTTGATAGAAGTCTAATGAATCTCTATATGCTAAAGTTAAATTAAAATTTGATCAATTAATTTTTACTTCTGTTTTTAATTTTTGTACTTATATATTTAGGATGTAAAAATTCCAGTAAGCATGTTATCTTTAGTTTTCGTTCCGGCTTATATATAAATATGATGCTAAAATGTTTTATCTTATTAAAAATTTAAGTTTGGATGGGGGTGAAAATTTCTCTAAAACTTCAAGCTTATTCGTTCTCAAATGTACTACAAAAAAATTTGATTTTGATTTGAACAAAAAATGATTATGTACATGAAGTTTTATTATGGAAGTAAAGTTTTGAATACATAAATGAGTAAGAAAATTTAGTTAAAACTGATAGTAATGTAGAAAAACTTAGTAAAAATTTTTTAATGTAGAAATGATAAATATTGGGTAACTATATTTAGTAGAAGAAATTGTATTTTTTTTAAAATTTAGAAGGGTTAGACTTTTCTTTTCAATGCGTAAATTTCTTATATTAAAAATAATTTTCAGAAATATTATTATATTTTTAAGTAAAAGATTTATAAAACAACTTTCCTTTAGGAAAGGAGCGAAATTCAAAATCATTAAAGGCTTATCCAGATATAGTAAGTCTCACCTGAAAAAAAAAGTTAAAAAAGGAAGGAGATGCTTGAGGATTAGTGCCTAATTAAAAATTGGTTCCACATCTAATCTTTTTAAAGTACAATACACAAAAAAACTCTTAAGCTTAAGGATATAATATAATAAGTATAATTATTTATAAAAAAAAATTTTAAGTGGAGAAGATAGAATTCTTAAACTCTATATTTGGAAAATTTAGAAATATGTCTAAACTAGATAGAAACTCATATTTTTAGACTTCTTTACATTAAAATCTTATAAACTCAAAGTTGATCTCAAATACAAAAGTTTTTTTTTCTAAATTGGACTACTATATTTATAGATTAAAATTTTATAATATCTTAAAGAAACTCATTTACATAATCTACATATTTTGGTTTTGAAAAATTGGAGTGTCACTTGAGGAAAAGTAACATTTTAAAATTTGAAGTATTTATGTACACATTTTTATATCTATTTTTGAGATATTTTGCTTTAATGGAAGGTATTTGTGTGTTTTTCTTTCAGGTACAATCAATTAGATGAAAATAGTGAAAGGACTGAAAAATGATCAAATTTGAAGCGACAATGAAGAAGGTGTGCAAAAGAACTGTGGCGCTTAAGCGTCCAGAACTGGTCCTTACGCTCTAGTAAAACCGAGAAGGTCGCACCTAAGCGCCAAGTACCATGTGCTTAAGTGCCAGAAGTAGGTACTTGATGACTGAATAAAATTGGATGATTTTTTGAAGAGGAGTTTGAAGCAGCCCTTGGTGCAAATGTGGGAAATATTTAATGGACACAAAAATGCATTCAATTGGCTTTTGAATTGAGGTAACTCTTGAATGATTCATTTATTGTGGATCAATTTTGAAGCGACCCCAAGCCGTCATTTGAAAAATTATAAAAAAAGGGACTTAGATTGGATTGAAGAGTCATTTTCTTCCAGCCTTTCTCCAAGTGCACTAGAGAGGAGCAGATGCCCCCCTCTAGACATCGTTGATGCCTCTCTATTAGATTAATTAAGATATTTTTAGAGAGAAGAAGAGAGGAGTTGTAGTGTGTGAGTAGAGAGTATTGTAAGAGAAATGAAGAGAAGAGATTCAAAAGAACTTCAAGAGTTTGGTGAAGAGGATTTGAGATAAGTTTTTATCTTTGTGACTACATTTGGTTTTAATTTAGACTTCTTGTTTGTTTGCATGATTTCTACTTTCAAACATAAGTGTGGTTGTGTTGTCTCCATGAATTTTGAGTAATTTTCTTTATCTTTTTCCTTAGAATAATAAGTGCTTAAGTATTGGATAGAAGTTGTGTGAAGTATTAATCTTTAATGTTGAAATAAGTTGTGATAATTTTAAACCTTGTACTTCATTTACTTTTCAATTTGGCCAATTAAGATGTTAATATTTTTTGTGAGAACATGTAAGATCCAAGATGGTATTGTCTCAATCAACTAATGGTTAGAATCACATGAGATTGTATGAATGAGAATGTAATTCATATGATTGCGTGCAAATAAATAGTGAAATAAACTTTGAAGGGTGTAGAATTAGAGGACTTTATAGTGACAGGCTAAAGCCCCCAATTTGGTTTATAGTTTTAGGTTTTGAAACGAGATGTTAGCCCCCCAAGTAGAGGGAGAAGATGGAACTTTAGAGTGAGAGCTAGTATCTTCCCTACCTAACTCGTCTTTAAGACTTTTCAAACATTAAATTAGCCAATATTCTTTATAATATCTCTAGTAAGGGTAAAGAATACTATTGCTCCTATTTAGAACAACACAATTTGAATACTTCCACAACATAATTCCTATACTTGTTATTGATACATGATAAGGAAAAATATACTTTATTTACATTTCCTTCATCTTACAAATATCTAGTTAAATTTAATTTGTTTTTTTACTTTACTTTCAATTATCAAAAATTAAGAAAAAGAATTGAACTTTCATTCTTATTATAGTATATATAGTTTGAGTAAGAATTTTTTGCAAAGTAAAACTTTTTACTTAATTTCTTCTGTTTTTAGTTGCATATTGTATTTTTTCTCTATGGACTCGATATTCGGGGCTTAATAAAAAATTCATATAGTGCTTGATAACGATAAGTATACTTGTGTAGCATCCCATTTTTAATAATAACAATTGGGTTCTTATTTGCTTCTAAGTCAAGCTTTTGCCTAGCCATTGCTCAGGATCAAGTTTCTTGCTTCTTTGCAAAGTAAGAATCATAAGGAAAAATTAAAATTATAACCGCATACATCGCACTGTCATATAAAATTGGGATCACTTACCCGTTTCTAATATAAGTGTTGATTGTACTGACCATGATGACACTCCACAACTACATTTGATAGCATCATTCTAGGTCAAATTTAGACTTCAACCTGACGGACAATGATCACATTCAGGTCTAGTTAGAAGCATTTGAATTTCACATAGGACAATCTGTACCACATCCAAAGTGGAATTATAAGAAGCTAACACCCAAGATGGCGAAGGTGTCACAAAAATGGCTAAATTGAGAGAGCAGATAACGAACACCATTGTTCAATGTTGACTGGACGTCTTTTTTAATTTTATAAAATTTAAATTTATTTTTTCACTTGTATTACGTGTTTGACATTATTTCTTTTCCATTTGAGTTTTATTTATTTAATTTTTTTGTGGGCTTGTGAGGTCCATGATAAGACTTTTGGCCTTGTAGGTATCGTTGGATGGCCTGTTGGTGGGTTTTTAGTTGGTGTTATATGTGAAATCCTATAAAAAAATAAAGTTCCTCTCTTCTTTTCGATGCATCGGTTTATGAGGTTCTTTTGGATGACTTTTTTTTGTGATATGCATATGTAACACACATGTGATTGGTTTTACGTGAGTTAAAAGCAACGAAGAAGACATTTCTTATAGGGTTTATTATCTTTTTGTAGTGATTGATTTGTTGTTTGGTATACTGAGTTCTCTGAGACATCACGCTTGTAAAAAACTGTAATTAATTACTTCTATTAGCAATTTCAACTTCTGTTATGACTAATGGATTGTCTTTTTAATCATTAAGGAAAGAAGAGCTCCAAAATTTCGTGGACCTTTCGACGAGTGCTCTGCAATTGCATACTACAAACTTCCCTACTGACGTCATGTCGAACACATAGCTATGGGAGAGTTCTATAAGTGCCTTCGGTGGGCAGACGGTCCGAAAAAGTGTGGCCTCTTTCAGTAGGCAAATAGTCTGGTAGATTTCATTGTTGATAGTGATCGGAGTTGGATGGTATCCCTAGAGGACGATGCAGCTAGTGACATACGCCATTTGGATTATAAAATTAATATTATAATATTTTTAATTTTAAGTCTAAATATTATTTTTTTCTTTTTTAAGTGCACTTGATACTCACTATTTTGTGAGGTGTGTATGTTATTTTCTATACTGTTCTGAAGTGGTTTTTTGCTTTTCAAGTTTCAAAAATATATTGTTATAACAATTTTGTTGCAAATAAAATTACTAAACAGGGGCAAAATGGTCGTTAATCTAGAAACAGCTGCAAACCAACTGTTTTGGAACAAAATAAACCAAACAGCCAACCAGCTTATCTAGATCATTTGTTGATTAGCAGCTTATCTAGATCATATGTTTATCATTAGTTTATTCAATAATTCCCCAGATAGATGCTTAATCTACTATAACGGAGGGGGGGGGGGGGGGGGGGGGGGGGAGGGGGGGGGGGGGAAGTGGTGGGGAGGATGTGGTTCTTAAACTCAATACTCTTTCATTCAAATATTAAAAAAGTATTAAATATCAACATTATACTTAGCATAGTGATATTGAACTTCAATCAAACTCATATATTCAATTAATAAGTAACATAACATACATTAATTTGCTATAGGAAAATGTCATCTTTCAAAAGCTACATACATATATGCAACCATTACACACAAGAATTCTTAAGGTATTCTATATCCTTTTACAGCTCTGTTATAACTTTCATCAGGTGGTTTCTTTTTTTTTTAGTGTTCATTTCTCAATTCAATGGAATTAAAGTCAATGACGAAGCTTAATGTTGTCAATATTATTGGTTATTCATAAAGGAATTTTAGAAGAGCTAGATCCATAAAGACTTCCTAAATTGCTCTCAGTGACCGCTTCACCTTGCAATATTAAAGTCTGTAGAGTTTTGTATTCTTTTCCTTGTCTCCCTTTTCCTTCTTTCTATGATTCTTTCCTCTTCACGTAACTTTTTCTTATGTGGAATCCCACGGATATTACGAGATCCAACTTGTTTTTTTTTTTTTCTTCATCTCCAAATACACTAGCCAACCCACCCCCTCTTCTAGCCTCAGGACCATCAACAGTCTCCTCTTTTAGCTACAAAATGACATCCACATCACGGTTAATCAGTGAGTAGTTTAATGTTATCCTAATAATTAAAGTTGGAGTTAGGATTTCAAGGGCTAAGTCATGAACTAACTTATTTAAATTTTAAAAAGAAAAAATTTCTATAATGTGTATAATTGTTAAAGAACTTAAAGATAAAATTTTGTTATTTAAATAACTATATAAGATTTTCTCACGCATTGAATTGTTATTGATGTTATTTTTGCAAAAATGACACATTCTTTTTTTGTTGCTATCTTATTCTTTTTAAAATTTTCGTTTTGTATTTACTCTATTAATGAATTTGTAAAAACCTACTTCTAATTCTCATATGAATATTTTTTTTTTCTTTTCATTTTACTTGGTATTGATTAGTAGAGTCCGTAATAATAATGCTAAATCCATATTATCACTTTTTCATTTGAATAAAGTATCATAGTTTATGCAAATTTAATTTATTCCTAATGACCCCCAAGCCTCTTTAGAGGGGATATGCTATAGCTTGTTGTGCTAATGTGCAAATCCAAGCGAAAAAGTAATTTTTTATTTGTCAAAATCAAACTACAATATTGTTGCAGATGACATCAGAGTTAGCTACGAAGATTAATTTAAAGTAGTTTATCAACTAAAGAAACCAATATGTTTGTCTATACACTTAATGTACTTTAATGGTGTTGAAACTAGTATTTTCTATTATCCGGTAACATATAAGGTTTAAAAATACTCAAAAAATTACAGAAAGTAAGTCCTAAATGTATTATTTTTTTTCAAATGATACGAACTTAATAGTTATGACATAAAGAAATCTTCAAAGGAGCTCAAAAAAAAAGGGTTGGAATTTTATAATCTACCAAGAAATCTTTAGATTTTATTTTATGTTCTTTACTTTGGTTCATCTAAAACATGCTAATGAATATAGTCATTGGCAAGGATGGCTTAACTTTTAACATCTACACTAAAAACATTATTAATATTTTTATTTTACATTACAAACTATTAGCTTTTGTTATAATGTTGCAGGTTGATCTTTTGATATCTCTTCCTTGTGAAAAACATCTTCCCACTAAAGTAAAACTTGTCATGTGTCATGGTTTAATCTTCTATAATATTTTTCACATGAAAATCTCATTTTACAGCTATAAAACCGCTCTCCACAGTGAATAGGGTCCTACGTCGGCTCACGACATGCATATTATTTCTTGAAGCCATTATGAGCTAAAATAAATTTGAAAAAAAAATAAAAATAGTAAAAAAAAAAAAAAGAATTAAAAATTAATGTGTGCCGCATTTATTTGCTTGATTTCAATATTTAGAAATATAATTACAAAACATATTAGATTTAATAACATATTCAACTAAATAAAATCTAAGTAAAACAGCACTTGTTATTTTAAAAGAGTTAAAAATAAAATTTTTGTAGCTAGTTTTTACAAAACAATTGAATAACAAATTTTTAACATAAATTGCTTTTAGTAACAAAACTACCATTCCAGAATTAATTTTGAGGAAAATTGACCTATATTATATTTTAATTACACTACTTATTTTATGTAATACTATAGACTATTAATTTAATTTAAAAATAGTTACAACAAACTTGTAAGAAAATGTGTACTTGATAGATTATACACTTTCAAATACAATTTCAATTGCAACTAATTTAAATATGATAGAAAATCATTCAAGTTGAGTTAGCATAGTAAACTTTAAATTATAAGGGCAGCCCTAAAAATGGAAAAATTATTCCATACGATGACGGCACGCAGAGTTGTGTGCGATCACCTAATAAAAAGCAATCCCTCTCTTAAAAGCTCTATGAAAGTGGGCCCCACTTTAAAAATTTAAAAATTTTTAAAAATGATGTTTATTATGTGACGTAAAATGATTGGGGGCTTAGGTGTGGATTCCGTACCGAATAAACGCTCGTACCGAATAAACGCTCCTAAAAATGAGAAATGGGCTGCAACAATTTTAACAAAATCTGCATCCATCAAACCAACAACAAATAATTTCATTTCAAAATTTTAAAACCCATTATTGGCGAATTACACCTAGCTGTAAAAAACAATTACTTTTGATGATAAAAAAAATGTAGAAGGATATTACATCCTTTATTGAAAAAGTTGCTATAAAAAAAAATAAATTACATAAAACAATTTCAATCAGTGCCAGGGAATATTACATATTTCTCAAATGTGTAGGAAATATAAATAATAAATCACAAGAAATCAACAGGATCACAAAGCCGAGGAAAGCTCACCCTTTATTTGCTGTGCATGATCAATCAGCTCTTCCAAAGCTTTCGATGACTTCAGAGAGCTATTTTTTGCGTCCTCCAATAGTATATTCATGAGATGATTCAAACATGATATGTACTCGTCCTTAACGTCTTCAAAACTGAGCAGCAAACTCCGTGTAGCAGGCTGCACTTCAGCAGATTCATGTCAGGTTGAATCGAAATGCAGAATCATTTCAATTTTACAAGAGAAAAGACAATCAAATCTAGAAGCAGGTAGACTTATTTGGCTTAAAAAATAAAGGCAAGGGAAATTTTTTTTTTTTTTTTTTTGGTTTCCTTTTGACATGTTTTACTGAGAAGGGGATACAATGCAATGGAACTAAGATATCCATCAACAATCATTCAATATTTTGCAGGTCTGTGTAAACTATCCAAGACTGTTATACGTGCTTTCTCTAAATAGTATAGTTGGGTTGCCCAAAAAGCATCTTGCATTCAAAAGGTGAAAAGGAATTTTAATTTTACAATAAAGAAAGAAACAAGATTAAGGGTAAGTGTGGAATCTAAATATGTCCTTAGTATTACATCCAAGATATAGAACACAATATGCACAAAAGAAACAGAGAGAAAGAAAGGAAACAAAGTGCATAATAACACATGTTTTGATAAAGTCAATTCAATAATCTTTTATTGGAGAAAAAAACCTCTGTGTATAGGTCCCAGGAGTATCTAGTGTAAAATTACATGTTTGTCCCTGTTTTAATAGGAACATTACAAGTTATTATAACACATTGTCACATTTGTAAGTCTCGGGCATCCTTTCATATTCATAATTGACATTAACACCCATTTATATTAATTACTAGTTGAAGAGGGGTATTCAATGACCCATTAATATTATTAGTCGGTCGACTAAAAAGCTTTGGTCGGCCGACATATATTTGCCGATTTGACTTCTCTCATTTTTCCTCTTCTCACGCTTCTGTCTTTTTTTGCATTCCTCTGGTTCAAATGAAAAAGCTCTCCTATTAACAAAACTGTCACAGTAGAAACAAACCTTCCCACCGTTTCGATTTTTATATTATTATATTTACTATTCGTGGTCATTACAATCACCCTTCATAATCCTCAAAATTTATAAAAATGTCATAAATAACTTCTTAGTGATTAGGTAATTCATAAATTATCCATAAATTTTCATTGCGTTTAAATCTCATTCAACAAGATGATGTATGGATACAATACAACAATGATCTATTATAAGATAACTCAACTAAATTCCCCTATAAGCGAATAAATTCAAAGTCAAACAGGATATCTTGGTTAAAACTGCATAAGAGTTGAAGCTGTAAACTCTATCTTTGTTTTACCACCTACAGTCTTATGTGAAGAAACTTAACCTGATTTCTGCTCTTCTGATATTTAATTTCTGACCAAGTGAAGGGCAATATTTAGCAATATAACCAGAAAGACGACAATAGTAACTTGTGTTGGAGCTCATCAAATATTCACCCATATACTGTCTTCTATATGTAACAAAAGTGAATATAGTACTCCGAGTCATACCTCTATTAAATCAACATGAGCTGAACTTGAGCTTCTTCCAAATATATCCCTTTGACTGATCCAAACGCACTCCTTAGAAAAAATTCTTCATCTTGTGTGTCTCCTTATGCTTGTAAATACCCTGAAAATCAATCTCTATTCGTCTGGACCACTCTACTCATACTGAGTAGTCATCAATACCCAAAAGCACCAATGGCTACTTGATTGACACCTTTAATCCATAAAGGGATCTATAACATTTCTCTTCTGTTATAGCTATCAGCTGTGTTGCATGCCTCAATAGTGTTGTGAACTCAGTTTCATACTATATCATTGTCTTCTCTTCTTGCACCAACTTCATAAACTTTTCATGCATTGTCTTTGGGCAGATTGGATTACCAATCATTCTCTTAAAAACTCCACGATATCCTCTCACCTTACCATTATGTTAGGTATGTTTCTAGCCTATCCCGATGCTGACCAAGCCACCACTTTTCGGCTTTTTCATTGAATACAAAAGTAGCTAACGATACTCTTCTTTCATCAGGACAAGTTATGTTATCAAGTATCTTTTCTATCCTCATCAATCAGTTCTTCGCTTCAAACGGATCTTCAATTCCTTCGAGCAAAGATGGAAGCAGATCATGAAATATCTTTAAATACTTGTCCACAACAATTATGTCACCTTCACCAAGCTTTGGCCTGAACTCTTGAATCAACATTGTCATCGTCACCATCATTTGGGTCAGGGCATGCATGTTTACTTTATAACGGGCGGTACTGCTTCATTTTCTAACAGACTCCCATTTTCTATTAAACTTAAGTGCACCGTTTTGCTTGAATTAACATAATTATTTAGTTAGAGTTAAGCTAAATTTTTAATTTTCATATTATTAATTACTTTGTAATTATCTTATTTGTTCTTTCACAGTATTATATTAATCAATCCAAAACTTTGTTTTGATAGCATTTTTGTTACAACATAGCTCGGAGCTTCGATAACAAAGACGGGTAAACGCAGTTGGTCGATGAAAATTAAATTTTTCTAAATTAATTTTATATAACAAACAATTTAATAATGAATGAGCCCCTATAAAAAAAATATAATAAAGTTAAATTGACCTCATTTCCGATTGTCCACTACTTTAATAAATATTTTATCTTCTATTGCTCCTCTTTGAATAAAAATTAAGTATGAAATGTTACCTTAACAAAATAGTGAGCTAATCTTAGTCAGTGAATACTCATGCTTCTGAACTACAGTAGGTAACAAAAAAGTAAACAATACGTATAATAGTCAAAGATTCTACAAATCAAGTAAGAAAAAATAAAATTTTCTATTTTTAGATATAATTTTTCATAATAGATCATAACATTCAATACGTTTTACTATATCAATAACACATATGTATCATTTTATATGTGTAATCGTTATAGGAGCATCGCCTAAAAAGTATGTAAAAAAAATTTCAAAAAGATTGAAATTCTTCAATTTCAACATTTTCAAATGGAAGTATAACACTAGCTTCAGTTATTTTTATTTGTAGCGAAGTTCATTATAATGAAAAAAACAAAACTAAGAAGATGGCGTTTTCTTTGGAGACGTAAGTTATAAGTGTAACAAGAGTCAGAAGCTTTGGATAATGACTTTCTGCCCCGGATCCTTTTTTTATTCTCTCTCTTCCTGATTACGAATAAGCATCCCTCTATCGACAAGATAAAAAAGAATTTCTTTCTCCTTCCGAGAAATTAGGGAAATAAAAATGATTTTCTAAATCGAATCAATATCCTTTTCATTTATGTGTATGGGCACCTTATTGTTCTCCTGATAGTACTATAAAAAGGTGAACTCCATCATAGCGAAGCATGCACATGTAAGCCTATTATGAAATCCACTATCAAATAATAATTATTTCATTCTCATTTACATAACTAATATACTTGTATAACATTCACTATCTATGTTAATTTAAATAATATTTACTATACATCATTCCAACAATATGAACGAACATTCAATAAAATAATAAATCATTAGTTTGCTGTGATTTCAATATAACAAGTGATAGTAGCAAAAAATACATTTAGTCTAGAAGAAATAAAAATATTACTATAACATAAAAACATGAGCACTCAATTGATACAAAGTGTAAAAATAAATCCTCATTCTTAATGTTGCATTTCTTAATGTTGCAATTAACTCTTCAAATTGTGATTTCCTATATGTGAACACAATTAGAGTATAAGAAGCATTTAATTATCTAATTATAATCATTAAACTTTAATCTTTCTAATTATCATAAGTAAAGTTTATCTTAATTAATATTTTAAGATATATTAATATACATGTATTTTAGTTATCTATCTTTTCTTACTAATAAATTTCATTATTATGGTAGTAAAAAAAAGAAAATGTTCTACCTCTGAGCTCACTTGGATCCTTCTCCCAAAAATTCTTTAATGTTCCCTGCTCGACACTTTTCAATCGTACGCAAGGTGGGTCCTCTCCTCTGCAATTCGGTTTGGCTCACTTTATCCCACGCAGAGCTGCTCTCTTCTTCTCCTTCGAGCCAAAGCCACTCGATGTTTCTTACTTCAATTGGTTAAAAACGAACTCTCCTTTTGAACGAGCATAGACTCACACGAAATATCTTCCGTGTTCTTCCTATTATATTGAGCTTCGACCTGATCGATTTTCCACAACCCTAGAACCATTGATCTTTGACTAATTGAACACATCACTAGTTTGATGCGAGTGCAAGCCCTGTCGAGCCCTCCATCTTCGTCTTCATTCGATTCCATGCACCCAGAGCTATCTGTCATAATTTTCTTACATTTGTTCGCAATTTTCCTCGCATCTAAATTGCTGAAGCTGCTTCATCGCTTTCGCTTGCTTGATGACGTCTTCTTCCTTAGCTTAGTACCTCACAAGGGAGTCGTCCACTTCCTTCTCTTTCTCTCGCACAATACGAACCCACCTTCAGTGAGCCTAAGTTGCCCCTATGACTTTTCTCTTTCTTCTTCTTCTCTTCTCACGCTTCTCTCTTTCTCGCTTCCCCTTTGATTTGAATGAGAAGCCTCTCCTAACAAGAAAATATCGTGATAGAAACAAGCTCGTGTCACCATTTTGTGTTTTTTATATTATTATTATTATTATTATATTATTATTATTATTTACTAATTTTTTAAATCTTGGGTCCTGGGCTCTGGTATAGGATACTTTTCATGGGTCAGGTTTTGATCTAATTTAACAATATAATACCTAAATCTTATAATTAAAATCCCAACCCATCAAAGAAATAAATGTAAAATCTTGACCTTAAATGACTCGAAATGATCAAAACAATAAAGCCATGATGGGTTTTGCACAAAACCAACTTGCTCTATACAATATAAATTAAAAAGAATAACAAAAAAATATAATTAATGAGTTTTTATTTTAAAAAATAAAACAATTAAATCATTATTTTTAGGTTGGCTTAAACCCAACCTAAATTTATTTTAGGTTGGCTAACCCAAACACCAATAACACTACATGGATTAACTTGAACCTGAGTTTTTCAATTCTATTTTGTATAGAGTTTTAATGTTTGATTTAATATTGACACATCTACTATCTTAGCGGTCATTATATGCATAAAACGAGGCGATTTCTTCATTTTAAAGCTGCAAAAGAACAACTTAGAACCAATACTTAGGCAGTTTTTCCGAGGATTCATTTATATTACTTCATTCAATCTGCTTTATACTCATTTTGATCTATACTTGTTGATTCGTCATAAGTGGATGCGACGATTATTTGTCATCATTTGCCAAGGCTTCGGATAAAATTGGCATTACTTATCCCGTTCTCCGCTTGAAAAGGGCATGTGGAGAGGCACATTGTCTCATGGATATTGATCAAAAGGCAAAACTTAAAAGCATCGCCCATTATTGCACCTTTTGCAAGATCTTCTGATGCTACTTTTGAATACTTCAAGGTTCATTTAAATTTGAAATCAAGTGCATAAGCACAAAAGGAACACAAATGATTATGTTTGCTCTTTATAAGATCAGGTTTGCACTCAAAATTATGAGCAAACTTACTTTTCAATGGATTCTAAACCAGTTAAGTCTGTCCCTGCTTATACTGGAGATAATTTCTTCATTACTTACAATTATTATCATGGATAATAATTCTATTAATATTAAGTTTCTCATTCCCTTCCCCTAGTGAAGACAATGTGACTCTAAAGGGCGTAGCTTGAGTGATGATGCTTTAGTGGATATGAAGTTTCATATATTGTTTATCAGATGGGGACAAATTAAAAAAAAAAGTCACTATTCAATTTTCATTAAACTTCAATAGAGTGGTTCTCCAGTTAGGATAAATGTTCATGATTTATGTTATTTTTAGTTTATATGAAATTATTTTTCTTTTTTTTTTTTTTTGGTGATTCTTCCCAAGTACCCCTAGTTAATGACACACTTTTCAAGTAATAAAACTGTGTTTAAGAAAATTACACTACCAATATCACTAAATTGAGAAATATTATTTAATTAATTGGTAAAATGCATGAATTACATAATTCTTTTGATTTGTATTTCTTTCTCAATTAGCATTAGCCCACTAAGACATTTACTTTAATAGCATGCCTAAGCTAGCTAACAAATTGGTCATCATTCCATAATTCTTATTGCATTTACATATCAATGAATCAACGTAATATAGTACTGTCGAGCTTCGTACTTGCAAAAAAGTGATAATAATGCTTGCCAAATCACAAATGGAATTGCACTGAACATTTTGTAAGACTGAAATAGGCTTTACCTCACTGAAAATTGAAATGCATTCATGAAGGGCACTTTGAATGTCAAACTGAAGTACGCACATCTCCTGAATTCCAGAACAAAAACATGGCATTAATTACGAAATAAAGAATATTTACGTACATATCATGCAAATCTCTCATAATTACATATCTAATACCAAGTAAAAAAAAAAGAAGAGGTAAACGAGTAATTACACCTGCCGTGCCAAATAATTGAGATTTTAACAAGAAAACAGAAAATATTAATTGTAGGTCTTTGTACTCTTTCAGATTTGGATAATAATATTCTAAGTAATAGTTGAGCATTCATTTAGTTATTGGGCAAGGTTTGAGTATTAAATAAAAAATTTAAAAAAACTTTTACCGCAGGAAGTGCTGATGGCATGTTGTTGGCAGAAATGATCAATTACAAAGATGCACTAAAAAATTATATGGACAACCAAGTTAGCTGCATAGTTTCATTGTAAGGATAGAACCAACTGAAAGTCCAATTCACTCGAAAACCAGAAATTTTGGCTCGGCTCAAAATAGAATATATATATATATATATATATATATATATATATATATATATATATATAAATATATATATATATATATATGCAACTGATCACTTCGAAGCATCCGTGGTGGATTCTCATTCACAAGTAATTCCCCTCTGCTTCAATTGTACTTAACAATACCGCTCCTGATAGCATTGTCTCTTCACGAATAAATCCTAGCATAGCTTTCATCTAGTATTTGGGATCTTCACTGGTGGTGTTATCAAAAGAAATCCAAAATGTTTTGCAGGGAATTTAGGAGACCCGAGGATCAAATTAATGCCCTTTTCACAACAGAGAAGTGAAATGAAAAACTTGACATGCTGGTAAAAAAAAGTTTTTTAGAAGGTTGCTACAGAAGTTGAGAAGGTTAGGGATACACCAGAGCAAAGCAGTATTTGTGGCAAAAAGAGCTTTATGAGCAGCAACACAGCAATTTGAATCTCCCAGTTACGGATTCATGGTCATATAATTATGCTAGGGAGTAAAGAAGCTACAACAGAGACCGTTGATGCATTGAGAACGGGAGCAGAAAAGATGAAGGCCATGTTGAAAGCGGCTGGCATTGGTGATATTAAAAAAAAAAATAAAGATGAAAAATTGATGAAGATGAATTGGTAGCAAGGCTTGAGATCAAGAAAGGAGCTAAAATGCAGGAAAAGTTTCCGGAGCCAGCTACAACTGCTCCAGCAGCTCCTGCACTCAATGCAGAGTTGCTGCACGCTGGCAATAGCTTCGTCCAAAAATTCAGAAAAAATCTTCTTAAGCATACGAACATGCTGCACTGCAAACTGAGATGGCTATGCAGCTAGGTATGGAATGCTCACCACTGTATGAAAGGAATCCTACAAAAAGGGCGTCAGGCCTTCTTTTAAAGTATATATTCTAAGGGCCTGTCAGATATTGGATTTAAGGAAGAATTAAAGCAGGATTTAACGAAAAGTCTTTCCAAATGATTGTATGCAGTGGAGATCTGCTTATTAATTTTTCTACTGTTCTTATTATTACACAATCAAATATAAATATAAATTGAATTTAATTAGACTTAATAAGGAGTAATTATCTAACAAATTATTTAATAAACTAAGGAATCAAATTTATGAGCAGGTGATTTAGTCTAACTAATATGTAGTGAAACTGCACAATTAAACAAAGTAATTTATATAGAGATTACAGATTTATGTTAAAGTTAAGAGTATGAAATATACCAAAGCTTAAGCATTGCACCTTGGAAAATAAAGTAAAAGATAATTCATATAGAAATTATAGTTTTCTTCCATGAGCAAGCATCATCAATATATAATATAGATTATTAGATGATTTTCTAATACATATTAGAAAAGATCAACATATATATTGTTTCACTTTTTGTGGGTTAGTGTAGTTTAGAAGAATAATTGTTCCGCTATTTATCTTAGATAACTCATTATGTTATTTTAATATTTTTTTCAGGATAAAAGATGAATGCTATAATTAATGTGTACAAAAGAAGAGGTCAACAAGTTGAAAGATAAATTTTTATTTTATTAATTAAATTCCTTTCTTCAATGATTTTTTCAATTAATATTTGGATATTAAACAATAAATGATAGAAATAGAATAATAGAAACTTTAATTTCACCGTCATACAATCTGTTCCCGCCTTTAGTTAATTTCAAGCCTCCAACTAGGTGGTGGCATTAAGCCCCACTTAAGGTTGTAGTTAACAAGAGTTGAACTTAGTGATAAGCATCTCATCGATAAACTTGAAGCATCAAGATATCCTATTTTGCAACCATAGGTAGTCTTCAAGATCACTCCTAAAGAAACTTACTTTCAAAATATAGACCCTTAATTTGGAACATATATGAAAGACCCACAAGGTCAAATCTAAAGACCCAATCCTAAATGAGGTTAAAGTTGATAAAGAATGTATGATTAATATGTGTGTATACCTCTTTTTTATACAACATGTGCCCGCTCTCCTATACAAAAAAGGGACAAAGTCGATGTGCTTCAAAGCAATCAATCAAACATTTTTCACACTTAGTAGTGTTCATTACACACTGCAACTAGAAAGGTTCTCTTCTAACAACATAGTTTTTAAACAACAATCTAGATGATATATATAGTTCGAACTCTGATAATGATTGTGTTGATAAACTACAAATATAAATAAAAGTAATTTAAATCAGAATAATGACGACGCTTACAAAAAATCCCAATCAAATAATTTTGCTTTCAAAATCAAGCCGTCCATTTTCCAATGCAAATGATACAAAAATAACATCCTAATGATGACAGTGTTGATAAATTATCTAAACCAGAGGAAACGTTTATTATCTAAATACCCATAAATTTTAAAATCACTTCAAAGTTGAGCTTTGATGAAATATAGAAATTTCATGAAAACTGCAAAAATTTAAAATACTCGAGTTAAATTCTACCACTCTAACCAAGAGTAATAATCAATACATCCTCAACAACATTTTGTCGAGATAAATTCAAAAATAACCTAAGCTCATTAAAGCTTGACGCATTGAATATTCTTTTATGTTCACTCTCAAATAAAAAAACATATGATAAAAATAAAAACAAACTACATTTTAGATATAAACATGCTATTTTACCTTATATCAAAAAATATATAAAAAAAGTGAATTCAAATGACCCAAAAGTTTAATGAAACAATGCCCTTGAAAAAGGATCCAATTTAAATAAGAGAATTCTATGAGTTGACATAAGTATATACTCAGCAAATGCAAGATCATATTGCTCATATGCAATAATATTTCATGCTACCTTGGTCTACCCCTGCTCTTTTATATTAGTTTTAGCTCTATGTGTATTGGACTTTTCTCAAAAGATTTGTTGCCAACGATTTGTAAATACCAGCTCCTATTAATTTATTATTCCAACCGCATTCCGTTTTCTAATTTGTTAAAGAACATTTGGGAGACGTGAAAAGAAGAGTAAAAAATTAAAAAAATAATTCCTTAAAGAAAAACAGGACTATATATCAAAATCCAAAAGATCAGAGTAAATTGTTAAAATTGACGTGAATAAAAACTGTTTTGATGAAAAGGCATTTTAATTAAAAAAATTTAAAAATAGACAACCGCTTTTGGAAAATCGATTTTCACCAGGGTTGTTTTTAAAATTCTAACAGCCTGACAAAAAATGAGAAGAAATAAATATAGAAAATATTTAGAAGTTGTTTTATAGATTATTATTAAATTAATTAAGTTATGCATTATTATTCTTAATATTATTATTAGTACTATTATTACATTAATTTTATATTTTTTCTATATGTACCACCGAGAAAAAAAAAAATTAAAAATGCGCAACCACCGATTACCGTAACTTTAGCCCTCTGTAGCTTCCAACCACCATCGACCGCGACATGCTCACCGTCGTCGGCAAATTTAATTGTGTAACTATGCATATCCTTAAATACGATAAAACAATGTATCTTGAACATGGTGTTACAAAATACACTGCATACAGAGTGGCGAATAATGTCGTATTGAAAATTGGATGATAAATTCCAACGACAAA
>NEWO01000452.1:135794-148857 GCA_003013225.1 Phalaenopsis aphrodite | reverse complement strand
GTAAAAACGCTTCTGGATCTGCCCCACCTCATACATGTCCCTCCTCCGCTCCTGAGTGCATTCCACAAACTATTGAAACACCGGTTGACACGATGCCACTATCGGAGACAATACTTTCTGTGTTCTTCCGACTGATATATTGGCAAATGGTTTACTTGAATCGGATAATCAGGATAGTATTGAAGCTCCACATCCCCAAGATGCTTCAGGTGTTGAAGAGACATGCTTACCATCTCTCCAGAATCAGAATGTTGTTACTGCTAGTCAGGAGCTGGGGGCTCATTCTCTCCTACATGCCCAACAATCCGTTGACCACACCGATCAGATGAGCTAGTCCTCGGATGAGGAATGACAGGTTTACACATCTAGAAAGAAAAAGAAGAATGGAGACACACCCCAGCTTGAGAACTTAATGGATGATACTTTAGTAACTTCGGGCAATGGAACAACACTCAGCAATTTGTTAGCTCTCTCTGATCCTAGAACCAGAGGTAGAGGCAAGACCAAGTTGGCTTGTGCCTAGCAGCTTATTTCCCGCAAGCTTTATTTTTTTGTGTTTATCTTTGTTTCATCCTTTTAGGATGCTAGTATCTGATGTATCGTATGGGTAGGACACTTTTTTTTGGATCCTCTCATACAATCTATGTATCTTTTCAATTTCAATAAAATTAGCCCTTGGGCTTTAAAAAAAAAATGTAGATGTACTCACTGGCCTTTTTAGCTTACTGTTATTTTTTATTAACATTACATGCTTAAAATTTTAATTAAAAAATAAATAATAGAAGAGAATTTATATAAAATATGAGAACAACTTGAGTTAAAGTAAAAAAATTAATTATATTACTCTAGTTTGTTTTCTTTAGTGACACTTTCAATTTAATGAGTTATGAACTATTAATGATAAAAAAGGAATAAAACTCTTGTTGTCCGACTATAATCACTATCTGATTGTCTCTTTCCTCCTTAATTAATTCTGAGTCCCAAGTAGAGTTGTGACAAATCCTTTTTCTTTATTTTTTTAATGAGTGTCATATTTTCATTTAAGTTTAATAAATTAAAATCATTTTTCATAGAACATGCCCAAATCTTTTCATGGAAACTTCTAACTTTCTTAGCATAAGTCAAAACATCAACTCTTCAAACAAGGTCATCATATAGTCGACGTTTAACCAACACAACTGATAAAAGAACAACAAAGCCTATATCCTACTAAGTGGGGTTGGATACATGAATCCTTTTTTTCTCCATTGCATCCTATTTAGTGTCATATTTTCATTTAATTCTAATAAATTAAGCTCACTTTTTATACAATATGTCCAAGTCATCCAAGGTCTACCTCTGCCTTAACATAAATCGAATCTAAAACATCTACTGTTTTAATCGGATCAACAAATGCCCGATGTTTAATGTGACCAAATTATTTAAGACGATTCTCTAATTTTGTCCGTCACTGGAGCTACACCAACCCTATCACAGATACATTCATTTCGCATTTTGTCTCTAAGTGTAAAGCCACTCATTTACCTAATCATTCTCATCTTGGAAACACTTAACTTAGTTTTATGCTTCCCATTTAAAGGCCAACATTCAGCGCCATAGTGCATTACCGGTTTCACCACAAATTTATAAAATTTTCCTTTCAGTCTAAGTGGTACCTTTCTATCACACAATAAGCCTGAAGCATTCCTCCACTTCAACCAACCAACTTGAATTCTACTAATAACATCCCCATCAATATCATCATCACCTTGAGCAATAGACCCGAGATATCTAAAGCATTCACACCTTTTAATAATTTGATCACCATAGTTACATTTCTGTCAATAGAGCTAGTATTACTAAAATTATATTCCATGTATTCAGTTTTAGTTCCACTCAAACAAAGGCCTTTAAACTCAATAGTAGACCTCTATAATTCAAGTTTTTTCCTAAGCTTATGCTCTTGTCTTATCCACGAGAATGATATCATCAGCAAAATGTACATCCTCCTGTAAGTGTCGAACAAGACCATCCATAACTAAAGCAAAAAAGATATGGGCTTAAAGCCGATCCCTGATATAAACCAACAGAAATAGCAAAATAATTGGTCAATCCTCCTGTTCGAACACAGGTAATAGTTCTTGTATACAAATCTTTAATGACTTGCACATAACTCATGTCAACATCTTTCTTCTCAAAAACTCTCTAATGAATATCTCTTGGAACCTTATCCTTTTCCTAAATCAATGATATCATTTGTAGATCCTCATTATTACGTCTGAACTTCTCCATGAAACCTCTCAATAAATGTATAGCAAATGACATAAATCTAAATTGATTATGAGAAGTCTTTGTAATACATGTTCAATTACCCTCTCCCGTAATTTTAAAGTATGACACATCAACATAATTTCCCTATAATTTGCACACTCTTGTGCATCCCCTTTATTCTTAAAAATGAAGATCAAAATACTCTTCCTCCACTTCTCAGGCATCTTTTTAGTTTTTAACATAATATTAAAAAGTTTAGTATGTCAAGTAACTCACAAATATCTTAAATATTTCCACACTTCAATTGATATATCACCAAGTCCTATAGACATTCCACCCTTCTCAACTCCACAATAAAAATGAAATATTTTATTATTATTACCGATATTAAGATCACAAAGGTCGATCGTAGTTTTTGAAACTTTATTAAAAAGTTTATCAAAATAACTCACCCACCTATTTTGAATATCTTTTTTTATGAAAAGTAATTTTTTTTTCATGTGTAATACACTTTACTTGAGTTAAGTCTTTACTTTTCTTCTCTCTTTGTTTGGCTAGTTTATACATATATTTTTCATCCTCATTAATATATAAGTTATTATAAAGATCATTAAAAACAAAATTTTTAACGTCACAGATTGTTCTCTTAGATTTTCTAAGGGACATTTAAAATTTTTCTCATTTCTTTAAGTCTTTACATTTAAGCCAATTTTTATAATTTCTTATATTTTATCTTTTCATACACATTATTTTTCTGCCACCAATTATTTTAATTTATAGAAACTTTTTCTTTTGATTCTCTATATACAACTTTTGTCACTTATTTTATAGTTTTTATTACTATATATCACATAGAATTTGCTTCTTCATGAACATTCAATAACAAAAGTATACACAAAAGCAAAATCTAATATAGCTCTATCATCTTCATTAATCACTTAAAAACCGTAGCCACCATAAATATTTCTATAATATTCTACCACTACCAACATGCTCATTTAAATTTTCTCCAAAAAAAAATTTTTCTTCAAGAGGTATCATTTGTATTAAGTCTTCTAAGTCATTCCGGAATTTATCTTTAGAACTTATATCTAAACCTACTCAAACAACATAAGCACTTATAATATTAAAAATCTTAGAATCAACAATAATTTGAAGAGCTACAATTCTATCTCCAAATCTATTAATTTTTACAACATTATATTTCAAACTCTTATCTATAATTACATCTACACTATTTCTAGTGCGACTCTTACCTGAATACTGAAGTTTAAAACCTAATTTATCAACCTCCTTAGTCTTTTCTCCAACAAATTTAGTTTTTTGACACATAAGATATTTATCTTTCTATGAATCATAATATCAAAAAACTCCATTAATTTACCAGTAAGAGCACCTATATTCTATGATTATGTCCTAGTATTATTTTCATGGACTAACTTCTTTACCCGTATCCATTCGTAATATGAGAACTGTTGCTTATTTACCATTACATCCGAGCGTCGGTGTAGCAGCCCTTGCACACTTTTCACTGTATTCAGATCATATAACACGTCGCTTCCATGCGATGACCTAGCACATACACAATGATTAAAAGAATTCATGTCATGTTTTTTTCGACAAGATAATTAAAAGAATTCATGTCACGATTTTTTCGACAAGTTTTATGCTGTGCTGTCGACTACCTTACACAACCCTCCACTTTTCACATTCGGGATTGGGAGCGGTGATGACAGTATTAAACAACACACTTTTCACTGTATTCAGACCATATAGCACGTCGCTTTCAGGGGATAAACTAACACTTACAAAATGATTAAAATGATTCATATTATGATTTTTTCACCAAGTTTTATGTTGGTTGTCGACGACGTTACACAACACTCCATTTTTCACATTCGGGCTCGGAGCGGCGATGGCAGTATTAAACAACACAACTCATAACAATCCAAAATTAAAACAAAAATTCAACGTACAATATCTAAGTTTGAACCATAAACATGTCAAATCCAAATTTTAAAATGATAGTTGTCATGCCAACATTTATGCATGCGTGCAACATCCCGCTCAGCTAGAGCAAACCCGGTATGTTTCTCACAGGGCTATTTGGGAGGATCTGAACTAGTTCAGTTCAGGTTTTTCCAAACCCTAACGGGTTGGCAAGCTTTTTTAGGGCTTATGTTTACTTGCTTTAATTATGATTTTGATTTCTTTGGGAGTTCTATTATAAATATTTTGTGTGGACAGGTATGAGGGATTTTTGCTTTTGGTTGTGTTATTTGGAGACTAATCTATATTTCTTCAAGTGGTGAAATTGTATCTTAAAGAGAGTAGGTGGATCATCTTTCCTGTCATCCATACCTCACTGAAAGTATTGCGTATTTCTCCGCATTCTTATCAGCCTGACATTAGCAATGCTAGATTTTCCTCCAATCCTTGTAAATTCTCAGGTTTTTCTTCACTATTCTTCAAACATCCCCAACATTTATTGCAATCCGCCTCCACCTTCTAGGAATTCTAAAACGATGTCGACCTTTGTGTTATGACAACAGCAGAATTTAGGATTGGCAGCATAAATCGCAAATACTTGTTCCACTTGCCAAGCATCGTCTCTAATATTTCATTGCATTAATTTAGCATGCATGGTCACATATCTCCTAAAACCTAACTAACAATATCAAACACAAAAACAAAAGAATGCATAGATTTTAAAAGACAATGAAGGTCAACATAAAAACTGTAAGAATAACCATGATATTTAAATCAATTTATACATGAACAAATAAAAAATAAATATGGTAATGCATGCAAGCAATATATGGGAAAACATCGACCGGAATGCCCATTGAGCATTAGGCAGCGCTCCACATCTTGTCTATTTGTCACTACATCGAACAATGGATGTATGAGGTCAGTGGGATTATTAATGAAAGTGACAACAAAATTATCATCACCTCTCTCCAAGAAGCTAAGGCTTCCAGCACTTGGACGCACAGATTGAAGACTCCTTTCTAAATTCGTTTAAGCAGATTCTTTTTCAGCATATAGCTAGAAAACTTTAATTGCTCAAAAAATGTGCTTGTTGACCTCATTTTGAGATCATTACTCTTTTCCTTAGGATCCAAGGGTCTAACTCTAGGGGTTCCTATTGACTATCTTAAAAAACTAAAACTGGGACCCACCCTTTTTTAGAAATTCCAGCCACCTCCCATTTCTCTTGTGATGTCTCGCATTGATGATCTCAATACCATCGTCCTATGGTCGAGTGGTAAAGGACTATCATGTGGAGACTCAAGGAGAAGTTTCCAATAAGACCTCAAACTATAGGAAAACTTCTTCAGGACTTTATCATCACACACACACACAAAATGCACAAAATTCATTAAATTGCCCAAGATGAGACTTAAATTGAGCCTAAAAGATAGTTAAAAATGCAAACTTCTCCGAACGAACTCCGACAACAAAATAGGTTGCGCCAACGCGTCCGGGACACCAATTTTAGCTGGGAAAGACACTCATATTGTCATAATTCCGCACATGAGCAAATTGCACGCAAATCGAAGAATTTGTCAAAACGACCTCCGACGGTGAAACGGACCGTGCCAGCGCGTCCGGAACATCAAATATACCTAAACAGAATTTCAAATTTTTTACAATCTGACACACAAATGAAAATGCATAAATCAATTTTTATTTTTAAAATATTAAATACTTTTATATTTATATTATTATTTATTTAAAGTTTTTATTAAACCCTAAACCCTCAACCTGCACATTTAACCCATCCCGTGGCTCGATCAGTCGCTTGGCTCGCCCCTCTCGCGTGCCTTAGGTTCCATGGCTGATCCACGCGGCGAGCTCTCCCCCCTCTCGACTCTTCCCCTTCTTCACGTGGTCACTCGACCTTTCTGCTCTCCAATTGCAAGGGTTGAGCTGGCCAACTCTTCTTCTTCTCGAAGTTCTACCATCTCCCTCTTTAATGTGGTGATTATTGACTCGCCGTTTGATTCGCTTACCAGTGAGGCAGGTTGGTGGTTGTCCCCTTCTCTTCTCTGCCTATAAAATAGCTTTTTAGTGTACTATTTTGGGTTGTTGAAAATTTTTTGAGAGAAAGGAAGGCTGGAGTTTTTACTATCTGAGGCTTTAGGAGGAGAAGTTCTACCAAAATTTCTTCGTAACTAGGTTCTCGTGTGTTGGGAGTTCAAAGCATTCGTGGGATTTTGTTTTCTGAAGCTTTTAAGAATGGAAGCTTTGTCGAAGTCCTCTCTAGGCTAGATTCTTGTGTGCTGTGAGTTTGAAGGATTTGTTGTTTGCTGTCTCTCGAAGCTTTTAGGAAGAGAATTGCTCTGGAAGTGGTTTTCTAGAATCTGTCTTATAGGTTTTGCTTTAAGTCTGCATTAAAAAGGTAATCCCTTTCTTTTTTTTCTATTTTGCACTATTTTGGATGGCATAAAAAAATATTTATTTTCTCTTCTAAAGCATGTGTAAGCAAGATTTGGGCTTGTTCCGAAATTTAAGCATGAAATAGTTCCTAAAAAAATCAAAATGTAGCATGATATGATTGCCTTCTTTTCTTTTTCTTTTCAAGATACATGGAATGCATGTTATGGAAGTTTTAGTTGTTATTCTATGGAATTCATGTTAGGAAGAAAATGTAAAGTTGATGTCGGAATTAGTTTCAAAGCTGGATGACATGTTGACTCTAAAGATTCATGCATACTTATATGTTTCTTGTCATTTATTCTTATTTAAAACAAACGCTGGCACAATACTTTGAGATATCAGGTTCCAAGGGGAAATTTTCTCTATTTTTGGCCCAAGGGCTCGGTTCTGGCTCTGTTAGATGGGAATTATTGATAAAAATATACTCTTTTTGCCCTTATGCTGGGCTCGGTTTGCCCATGTGATGGTTCGATTTTGGCTTCATATTAACTGGAATTGTATTTTGTTTTTACCCATTTGGAAAGGTTTCTTTTTTTTTTTTTTTTTGCTTCATTTTGAATTGAATACTAGCCGTGACGTATGGCTCTGTTTTGCCTTTCTTGTGGGCTCGATTTGGCCTGCGGATTGGGCTCGATTTTTGCATAAGAATTGGCTGATATACTCCTTTTGTAGGCAGAGCAAGAAGGCAATCATATCCTGCTAGCTTTTTTATTTTTTGCTGATATACTCCTTTTGTATCCCACGAGCTTTGTTTATCTGTCATGATTTTTTTATTTTTGTTGCCCCTATGTTGGGCTCGGTTTTAGCTTATTTAGGTTGAATTCGTGCTGGAAATGCTAATTTGTTTTTCCCCACTTGGTAGGTGAGGTTTTGGCTTTAACTGTATCCTTTTCTCTAGCCTTTATATCGGGATTAATCGAATTTGAAAAAGGGAATTGGTTTGGCACAAAAGCTTATCTGTTGGCTCCTTTTTACTGGGTCTCGGTGAGCTGAAACTATGTTTTATTTTTGTCCCACCTTGTGGGCTCGGGTATGTCTGTTGTGGTTCCCTGTTTTGCACTTCTTCGTGGGCTCGGGTTTACTGGCCACGGTTTCCTGTCTTGCCGCCCCTTTGCTGGGCTCGGTTGGGTTGCAAATTCTTGATATAACGTTCCTTTTGAAATTTTTGTTGGTAATCAAGTTTGTCATCCCATAATTCATGAATTTCAATGTCTACCTCTCTGTGGGGATGTTTGATACAAGTTGACTAACTCACTATCATGTCTCATATGAAGAAAAGAGTTTTAGTTCTAATGATCTATAAGAGCTTGTCCATTCACTCTCTTATGTATATCAAAATGGAAATACCTATGGCGGCTTTCAATTATTGTCTTTGTCCGTGAGTTTAATCTTGGGACTGGGTTGATCTTTTTGTGGTCCCTGCCGTGAACATCCTAGTGTCCTATTTGGTTGTTCTCAGCTGCCTCTAGTTGTGAGACTTCACATGTAGTTCCTTTATGTTAAATGTGATTATTTTGGGACATGTTTTTCTCCTCTCTGCCCTTGGTCGTGAGCCTTACTGTTGTGGTTTGTGTTCTGTTTGGTTTGGACTTAATTTTCTTCTTATTTCCCTGGTTATAAGCTTTCTCTTGTAACTCTTTTGTGATTGAAAAATGGTTGGTTCAAGCTTAAATAATGATGATATCTTTTCTGCTGGCCCAACCCGTGGGTCTGTTCTGTGGTGGTTTTTCTCTTTTCTTGGCCTTACCTGCCCCTACCCGTGTGCCTGTTCTGTGGTGGCTTTTCTCTTTTCTTGGCCTTACCCTTGAGCTTAAAGGGTAGAGGCCTTCTTCTTGTTGCCCTTTACCCGTGAGCCTTACTGTGGAGGTTCCTTGGTTTGTGACATAGTTGGTTCAGTTTGGCTTTCTTCAACTGCCCCTGCCCGTGAGCTTTGTCCTCTTTAGTATCTTAAATTGTGAGTTTATGTTGAATCTTGGTTGTGTATTTCACGATTTCTACCTGCGGGCTTGCTGTGAGGCTTGGCTGCTCTCTTTCCTGGCCTTATTCGTGAGCCCCTGCAATCTTTCTTGGTCTTACCCCCGTGAGCCTTAGCTCTCCTTCTTGCTGTTACCCGTGAGCCTGTGGAGGATTATTCAGGTTCATTTTATCCCGGTAGTAAGCACTTGTATATTTTCTAAATTGGTGTTACATTTATATTATTTAATACTTCTAAAAAAGGGTGGAAGTGAATGGATTGAATACTGGTATGTTTTTGAGGATTTAGAAAGTTACTCCTATGGATTATTCTCCTTATTTTGGGATTTGAAAGCCTATAAAATTGTCATTTGGAAAAGTGTTTCGAGATTTAACATTGAAGCTTGGAGAACATACATACTATATTCGGGTTCAGGCATGGGTGTGTGAGTGCATATAAGTGATGGAGCCATGGGTACAATGTTATGTTAATTTTGGGCCCATTTCAATCTATTTGAAAAAAAAATTTGGAGAGGATACCCTTTTTGGGTTGATCCAATTATATAAAACTTGAGAAGATGATTTCCTCTAGATTGATTCAAGGATCTTGGACTCTCTTTTCAGATCTTTTTGTCACAGTTTTGAGGGTTGTTTCACCCTTTATCCTTTTGACCTTTTGGATAGAACAATTCCTCCTCTCATACCCATTTTTTTTTCTTTGGTTCTTGGTTCGATTTTTTATGCTTATGTCTTGACACATAAACACTCATATATAGCCTTTTTGTCATCTATGAAACCATAAAGCAAGGTCGCAAGTATGTCGGTTTTATTTTGGGGCTTAGGGTGATTATGACAAAGGCACGCCGGTGATAGAGTAGAATGATATCCATCCTATAACATGACTCAACTCTGGAACCTGATGAACTGTAGAATGAAAGTATCTTTCACCGACACAAGACTAGCGAGAACCCCGTACTTAAGTTGTTGGCGGTCTCATGTCCGATGACGTGATCGACTCGTGGACAACTATTTCTTTTTCAAAATTGATAAAACAAGTTGATAAGAACAGATACAATATTTTTTTTTACTACAAAATTAATACAATATCATTTTTGTATGTCTGAAATCCATAGGCATGCTAAAATATAAATTTTAAAAGTGTCATAACTTGGTTGTCCACTTGTTGATTACCGATATCAGGCTAAGGAGTACTCTCCTAAGTTAGGTTCAGTAGGACACTCTTCTATTTGAGTAGCGGGCTTTATACATCCGGGTAGGGCTGTTAAAATGGCTCGTTGTTCGCGAACAGCTCGTTAAGAAGCTCGTGTTCGACTCGTTAATTTCGTTCGATAAGTTCACGAGTCGAACATGAACTAAGATGTGTTCGTTTGTGTTCAGCTCGTTTTGGATCGAAATACTACTCATCAAGTTATGTATATATATATATATATATATATATATATATATATATATAAAGTAGTATTTTAGTTTTTTGCTTTTATAAATGGGGATCCTCCCCCTCCAATTTTTGTACCTTTTCTTAAAAAAAAAAGTAATATTTTAAAAAAAATCTAATTGACTACAAGGCTACAAAGATTTATAATCAATTAAAATATTGATTTAGAAAATAGAATAAAAATTATTAAATTAGATTCAAATGATGTTTTAATATAAATAATAATTTTTAAATCTTGCTCAAACTCTTATTGTCTTATGGCTACATGATTAGGGTTGTTAAAATAACTTTGTTCGTGAACAGCTCGTGTTCGGCTCGTTAAGCAAACAAGCCGAACACGAACACACTTTTTGAGCTCGAAATATAAACGAGCCGAACATGAGCTGAGCATGGCTCACTCGTGTTCAGCTCGTTTACACCCCTACATCCGGGTGACCGATAGTAGCTTTCGACGTCTCTCGAATACAAATATATTATATTTGAGCCTAGCCCCGACCCGAGTGCTTGCAGTCCCCTCTTTTCGGATTTTTCGTATGTTTTATTAGATTTTAGACAAAGCACTCATGGTCCCTTTTCCGAGATGTTCACGAGATTTTGTGATATTCTTGAAATTGTCATTTGTCGAATTTTTCCCGAGTTTTCCGTTGTGGTTCATTTGCAGCGTAAACCCTCACATACCACCTTTAGGTTTTTGCACAACTCTGTTGTGCAATTATAAGTCCCTAATACTTTAGAATTCCGATGTTACTGTATGGTACGGTGTAAATCCTCTTATCTTTTTAAGTTATTTGTCAGATATCGTGCGAACATAAGTCGTAAATTCTAAATAAATTACAGGATTAAAATATTAAATAACGTCATTTTAAAGACATAAAGTCAAACAATATGATAGTTGGGAAATCACTGGAGTTCTCCCTGGATCTGTGATATCCCCTACTCTTTATTTCTTTGGATTCTTTAAAATAACTGTTCCTATTTGAGCTACTCCGGTTTGATTTTTCCATGTCCAATCTTGGAAACCTAGACTTTGAAATCTGGAAGGTAAAACCACTGATCTTAATCAAAAGTTTTCTTAAATGACCCAGGTCAATTAAAATGTAATTAACTATAGGGGCTTGCCTCTATAAGGAATTTGAAACCCAAGTAAAATAAACTCTATCTAATCCTTATATTAGATAGCAGAACATGTTCGCCTCATATAAAATATTTAGCAGAACAAATGGATGTCACAGATTCTTCAGTTTAGGTGATTGAGCATACTACAAGTGATATGTTTATTCTTGTGGTATCCTGCTTAGTCACCCAAACTATCTAAAATGCGAGACTCGTTTGGTCTCATCTATTTCAAAATTAAAATATTACTTTCAAAAAATCAAAAATTATAAATTTATATTAAAAGTATTTTCATATTTATAAAACTTATCTCCTTTTTTCAAAAATCATAAGGCTTAAGTTAAAACGGCCGACAGTGCCAACATGGCTATATATGATAGTTTCTTTGCTAGGAGTGTTGGTAGTTCACACTTCCTTTTTCATTTTGTTGCCTAGGCCCATGTTTTGATGGGCTAGGCCCTCTTCTGTAACTTTTTGTTTATTTTTGACTTTTTAATGCAAAATGTACCCTTCAAGGAAAAATATTACAATAAAGCATGAGATAATAGGATTAACAAGTTCTTACAAAGTCCATGATGAGTATGAACTAAATAGTATGACAGGGATTCTCACTGGATATGAACAATACATAACACTCAATGATGAAGTTGATTAAAAGAAAAAATAGTAATTTATTTTTCGTAAGAAAATATCTAATTTGAGCGTCTTCCAGTCACAGTTTCAAGGGTGCATGCTAAACAGACGCAAAATTCAAGATCAAGGAATCTGCCACGTCTACATTAACAACTAGGTTTCAGCGGTAAATTAACCATACGAATGAATCAGGTAACAAATCAATACATTATAATGCCGACAATTTAAAACAAAATGCAGTAAAGTGTTCATATGCCTGACCATAATCACGAAAGAGAGCTCATGATACCATTAACATCTACATCCTGAAAATGCACATCAAATGAGTGTGACACTCCCGAGGATGCATTTAGCAAACTATGAATTAGTTCACAGTAATAAAGAAGACTAAATATAAACATAGGCGCCTGAAAGGTAGATGGCCTTTGAATGTCAAGGAATCTGACCAGTATGATCAATGCAAACTTTCTATCCATCACAGTTTTCTTTGGTAGTCTATTTCTTCGAAGATCTTCTTGACTTTCTACTGCTGTACTCATCTTTACTCCCGCTATCCTATCAGGTAAAAAAAGAAAACATCACTGTTATTCCAAATTCTGCAAAAGTTTCAACCATCCAGCCTGTGTGGCTTAATATGATGTATAAGCAAAAGATTAGCAGACACTGCATTTTTTAATCAAGTTCCAAAAAAGAAATTTTAACCAGAAGAAACTTAAAAAAGCACATCACATTGCTTTAAAATGAAAATAAAGAACACAAAAATGTGAACTCGGATAATAACTAACAATAGCATGCGAGTGGAAAAGATTATTTTGAAGGTGTATTATAACAACATCCAATCCACGGATATAACACCATGAGAAATCAGGTAAAATTTTGATGAATTTAAGATATACTCAAATTTCTTATCTCAATAAATTTAAGCGTAACAATTTTAAAAAATTTTACATGTGAAATCGACCAATTGGATATAAAGCATTATGCATGAATTATAAGCCTCCTACTTCTACAAAACAAAGGGGAGTGGGAGGGTAAGAAGAATCAAGAAGAAAGACATTTCTAAAAGAAGTCAAGTGTGGAAGGTGCGTGAGGCAGCCCTGGATCATGAGGGTTTGCGATCTGCTTCATGTTCCCACGTGCGGGATCACGATCCCGCCCCCGCTGTCCAGCGATCCCGTCCCGCTCTCCCGCGAAGCTTTTGCAATTCGTTTTTCC
>NEWO01000452.1:109683-121166 GCA_003013225.1 Phalaenopsis aphrodite | reverse complement strand
TCATATGAAACGATATATTTCTACACATAAGTAACATTATGTTAAAACTTATAGGACATGAAAAGAAAGCAGCTAGTATATAAATCAAGTCTGCTATGTAAAACATGAATAGTTGTAAGCATGAAATTATAAGTATAATAAAAAACATGTTCATAATAATGTTCATAAGTTGCTTATCTTATGTAATCGTAGCACTGTCATGTTATAATAAATGCACTTATACATATATAGGCCTCAAAAATTTTCATTTCATGTCATATCATGGGTCTTCATCCTATTCCAAAGGCTTTCTAAACTATTGATAAATATTAGACCTTCTCAACAAAGCAAATATCAATAGCCCCCTTGATACCAACTATTACTGACATTTTGTCACTGTCTGATCAAAACAGTTCTAGAATTTTATCGTCGCCTCAACACTAAGAGTCGAGAATACCATATCCCTGTTTAACGTACTTGTAAACACTCATGGAATAGCCTAGCCATAATATTTCTAGTGAGATTTCTTAAAGCATAATACCCGAAGCAAACATTCATACGCATTTCATATATCACATGTATGAATCAAAAACAAACGAATATCTAAAGACAATTACTCCATCAGCATGATCATGTGTATCATAACATAGCAATATCACATGAATCGTAAGATAAATCAATTAGCATTCATATATTCCAAGCAAGTACTCATCTACAATGTACAAGAATTTTAAATGCAACAGTTTTGAATACATAATGACATAAAACATAATCACAAAAAACATACAGAAGATTATTTTTTAAATTAACACGGTACTATTTCATCTGGCTTGATGGAACAGCCCTACGCTTTGTTCCCACACGCTCATGTCGAGCTCTCCGCCTCGTATAAACAACCTGGGAATCAAAAACATCACGAGATTTCAAGAACTTCAGCTCGCATCGTGATTTAATCATAAATCTCTCTCCGACACGTCTATATTTCTTTCCAACTCTTTCTAACACCTCAATCTTCTCTTTCCCTTTACAGATTTTGTGCTAAAGCCCTTGAGAAAGCTCGCAAATCACTTCTAACTACGACGTCTACTGAAAATGAAAAAATGTAAACAATTAAAGAAAATATTAAAATAGAAGGAAGAGGGATTAAAAATCACCGATAGCATGAAAGAAAGAATCATACATAAAAAACTATCCGAAAACCTGGATTGCACCTTTGAGCCCCAAGCTGCCTGTCGATTCCCGCCTACTACAGTGGAAGGTCACAAGTTCCCCTCTATCGAGCGAAACAGAGTCAAGGAGAGATCAAAAAAATGCAACACTTAAGTGATCTTGCTTTAATCAATAGTCGTTCAATCGAATCAAACTATTGCATGCCGAGATACGTGTGTGGGAATTGGTTGGTTAATGTGGAGAGACGGGATTATGATAGGATTAAGATTAGTTAAAGTTTAATTAATTTAATAAGCGTATAACATCCGAAATTTGTATCTTCAATTCCAAAAAAATTCATATATAGTACTTTATATAGAATTGATCATTTTTATGTGCAGATGTTTATAAATATAATTTGATTGAATTTCAGGAGAGGTAACATTTAGGGTACTTTTAAAATTTATCGGACTTTACCTGATTTTTCAAATTTTGGGTGTTACAATAACACTCAAAATTTGGTAAACTAGGTAGAATTTTGTCAACTTTAAAATGTACCTTAAATTTCGTCATCTACTAAAATTTAACTGAACCAATTTAATAAAATTATATATGTCAAATCGGTCAATTTGATATTTAGCATTATACATTAAATTGTAAGCATATGTGAAGATATGAAATTTTGAAATATTTAATTAATACCTTAATAAAACTTAATTGATCTTCCTAACCTTACAGAGGCACTGTAGTAATTTCACGGCCGCACCTTACTCGACATGCATTGGCTGGATCCAACTGAATGGCTGAGATTAAATGGGATCAAATTATATACCACACTCCATTTCATTTCTCCTTCCCCTCATAATTCTCCTTCAGCGAGCTCATACGCCTCGTTACTTGTAACAAGTCATGCAAAAAGCGGGATGTACAACCGTAGAGTACCAGAAATAGCATTTTAAAGCTCCAAGACAAAATCGGTTGGTACTATTTGTGACATTCGTTTAATTTTTTAAGTTTTAATATTTATGTTGCCACGAATTAGTACAATATTTCATTTTTGGTAACTATAGCAGAGCCAAACTTGTGTCGGAGACTGAAATTAGTTTGACAGCTTCCGTAAGGGCCATTAAAGTGATATGAGGAAGAGAGAAAAATAATAGGCAATCTCGAAGAATAGCTAGTCAAGCAGAGAAACCTGTTAAAGTAAGAATTCATAAATGAATTATTTTGATAGTTAAATCACAAAATTAGATAAACTTTTATGAAATCCTAAAGTTTTATGAATTAGAGTTGTTTACACCAGGTGGTGAGCTTGAGAGCTTAGAAAAACTTATCATATGAGTGTTCAGTCGATTCAGGTTGAATAATCATGTGTTCACTTGAGAAAGATAAATTTTCATAGGTTTCCTTGTGATTATGTGTTTGACACTCCATTCAGAATTTCTTGTGTAATGAGAATGAAAACAATATATAAATGCACACTTGATTTGCCCCTTACGCACATGATTTTTACTATGATTTGAATCTGATGAATATGCTTATAAAATCATTAATTGCAGGTATTATTTTTTATGTTTCATAAATATTATATGAAATGTCATGATGATGTTTGTTATAAGAATTATGTTTTAAAATGTCACAAGTAATGTTAAAAATAAGCTATTACATGAATACCTGCAAGTATGGATAATAAAGAATAATAAGATTCTCGACTCTTGATATTCAGACAGTGAAGAAACTCTGAAAACCGTTGGGATCAGACGACGACCAAATGTATGCAATTGTTGGAACCTAGGGGGCTGGTATTTTTTTTAATTTTTCTTTTTTTTTTTTTGGGAGGGGGAGCAACAACCGTTATCGACAATTAATATAGCATTCGGGCAAGGTGACGATCCAATGATATGATATAATATTAAAATATTTGGAATCTATAAAATTACAAGTGAATTCAGATGTTTGGATTGATGACTTTTTATGAACATTCTTATGATGAAATGCTAAGGATTACTCATGAAAATATGAAATACATGTTTTACACAGCGGTCAAGATTACCTGCATTACATGTCCTTTTTTTCATGTTTTATACGTTTATAATATGTTGTGTTATATGTTGTGAACATGCACATGGATTACATATGAGCACGTACTTAGTTTTTTTAAGATTGGGTAAGGAGCACCAAGAAGAGTAGTCAAGCGTGACTTGTATAGCTTTTGAATTTCATAATTTTGAGAGTTTATACAAACTTTTGGGTACTTTTATTATGTTGGATTTAGCAGTCTTGTATAAATATATATTCTTTGGTAATATGATTTTCCTCAATTCCAAGTATATGCATATGAATAAATTATGAAATGAAATATATCTAGTATATTTGCGGCAATTTAGTTAGATTAGTTTTATCACCCACTGAGTCTTGATTCTACAAGTAAAAATTAGTGTTAGTGAGAATTTAGCATGACTGAATCGTCTGCCGCCGTCGCACCGCAGCCAACCCTTAAGAGGAGGACCAATTGCAGTGTGACAATGGAGTAGAAAAACTAAACAAAGAAAATAAAAACAAGGGAATAAGCACAACAAAATTTGTTTCTCATCATATTCATCTATTAACATAAACAAAAAAATAAAAAATAAAACCCCCACTTAATGTACCTAATTGAGTTATCTGCAAGAAACTTTGCTTTCTTGAGTTCACTTCTTGCATCACATGGTTGCATCTTCCTAAGTTGGTTGGATTTGAGCAATGCGATTCTTCCCAAATGAAGCATGTTAGCAGCTACCTGCAGTTTTTTTAAATCGTATGATTGACTTTTATAAACATTGTTAAATCGTATGATTGACTTCTATAAACATTGTTTCACGCAACTAAATTTCAAACACTTTTACAAAGATGATGAATCTAGAACCGAATTCTAACTCAGTTCTCAACGTATGATTCCGCTTTTAGCCTGGGAATTCACAACAGAAAGCACCGAAGTAAAATTTTTAGAAGCCTTTTGGTCGCATCCTTAATAGAAACAGAAAGAAGTACAAATCGCTTTGTATAAAATATGGAGACAAAAGTAGAAAGAATACATAGAATAAACAACATAATGGCATGGAGGATGCTCATTATTCTATGCTAATCATACGGCTATTGGCACAGATTATCTCATGGTTTGCTCAATTTTTGTCTCAAGTTAATTAGTAGTTGTTCAAGTGTTTTATATCACCGAGGATTGGGTTGGTTATCTTTAAATGTAGTTTTATTAATTTTGAATAAGGCCTGTTACTAAAGTAAATCATAGGATCATGAAATTCAAATAGTATTAAATAGAAAATTTAAGCCATTGTTCTTGAGGATTTGTTTGAGGATATAGCAACCTGATTTTTTTATGAATCAACATCAATATCTTCAGGATTTGTTGTGCAAGTTACAATTTTCTTTATTTTTATTTCTTTCCTATTCTAAAGCTTTATGTTACAACATTAAAGCTACTTGGTCTGCATCAATTTAGTATCATACGAAATTGATTGGAAGTTTTTTGCATTGGATTTCAACAAATTTCTACTACTTTTGCATTTCTATCTTCAAATAACTACAAACTTTTATATTCTAGAATACTTTACAGCCTTTTTCTTCCCTTATGGCACTTTTCAAGAGCCTTCTTGTGCTCCCTTGAAAATCATTTCTGAGAAGCCAACATAGAAAAGTGTTGAAAGTGCAACTGCGAGTTCTTGCAGTAACGCACTAGGTTACCTAACACCCTTGTGCTCTTTAAAGGATTTAAAAAGATAGCCTGGCACTCTTTTCCAAAATTTTGGGACTGCTGTTTTATAAAAGATTTGATTACGATAAATTGCTTATGCATGCTATTGATTGCTTCCTATTTTGTTTATGAATGCTATTGATTGTTATTGATTGACACAACTTCAATTCAATTCGGCAGCTCACCTTTATACAGAACAAAAATAGTGAATCTTAGTTAAGGTAACCCATTAATTTTTTGTGATCATGACAATCAGACAGAGAGATCTGATCCTATGGCAAATTGAGTGTTCTTACAACTGTTCCACCAACAAATTCATATTTCACAGTCCCGTTGAGATTGTATATGCACAGAACAACCTCACAACCTTGAAACTAGTGGCGATACTCTCAACTTCCGAGCATAGAACTAAAGCCAAGACTAGTGACAGAGAGATTATATAAAATCTTTCTCAAAAATCATCAAGAATTATACCAATACATTTTACTATTTGAATTGATAAATTTGATATAGAAAACCAAAAATTCTCAAAGATGTGAAAGCTATTGAATACTAAGTTTTAAATTAAATGAACTGTTTAGTTACTGTAGTTTTTTGTGGCAATACAAAATACCACTTTGTAGTAGAAGCATAGGCGGATGTAAAAAGGGTTGGTCCAGAAGTATTGTTTCATATAAGGTATTATTATAATTATATAAATAGACACATTCATACGTTATTACATTATTTCCCATTTCTCTACCCTCAGTTTTCCCAAAGCCATATTTACCGTAAAAGAGAGCAGGTCGGGGTGGGAGAAGGAAATTAGGGAGCAGAGATGAAAAGCAGAAGAGGGGAAGAGAGAGAAGAAGAAGAGGGGAAGAGAGAAGAGGAAGAAGAGAAGGAAGAACGAAAAAGGAAGGAAGAAGGAAGAAAGAAAAAGTGGATATGGTAAGAGTCTAGATTTTTAGAATTTTGGGATATTTTCTCATAAATCGATTTTAATCCGGGATTGTAGGTTTTTATTCTTTTAATAATACTGATTTTGTACTTGTTTACAAAGAAAAAGATCTTAGAGAGTCCTTTTGACGCGGGGCTGGAAATGGGGGGCCGGCTGAATTGACCCTGTCCAGTACAACACTGTTGGACCAGCTTGCCCTAATGAAAGGAGGGACTTGCCCGCCACTTATTTCCCCTTTTTTTCTTCCTGGTTCAGTTCTTATTTCACTCTCCTGCACGCTGCTAACCTTTGTTAAAAATGATTCAAATTTTAAAGAGCTTGAACGAACTTATAATAACTTAGAAAATTCTATTTTAAATAATTAAAATATTTTAAATAATTGACAACTGCTATGTTGAAAAGGATCCTTATTTTATCAATTGTTATTTCAGACTATGAGTTGGGTGACGACTCAAGGATATGAAATGAATGTATTTAAAATTTATGCAATTACAAATGACATTCCTAATACTACAATTATTGACTATGAAATCATTATGGACATTCCTATGATGGCACAGGAATAAATCAATATATGAGATTTTTTGTGGTTACTATTTGATGCACTTCATGCGCTTGCCTTGAATGTCTCACATGGTTTAAACATGTTTATTTTATGGACTGTTATCATGCATACGAGTCGTTTTGTCTATAAAATCTTACTTTAACCCTGTTTTTTTGTTGACTTTGTAACTCACTCTAATATATTTTAAACTTTCAAAAAGGGATAAAGAGCACAGAGACGATCAATCAAGCGTGATATTTTATAGTTTTTGCATTATATACTTTTAGAAGTTATAAAGACTTTTGGGTACTTTTTCATTAGGTTGGATTATTTTAGCGGTGTTATATATAAATTGGGAATATAATTTTGGACGCTTCCAAGAATATGAGAATGTAAATTAAAATGAATTATTTATATTTATGACGATTAAGTTAGACTAACTTATTATCCACTGAGTCCTTATCGTGCAAATCAGAAAGAGTGCTGGTGGAAATTTTGTTTAACTGAGTCGTCTGCCTCTGACATGCCACGATTGACCCTAAATGAAGGGTCAGTTGGGGTATTACAGAAAGGGATATTAGAGCCAAGATTGGATGAAAATAATGATAGAAGCATGTTTGAATTTAGAAGAATGAGATTAAAATATAAATTGATTTATACAGAGCTATAGGTTAACTGAATTTGGGGTGGGTAACTCAAATGACTTAAGGTAAAATGCATACATGGCATAATTATTATTTGAGAAATTGCACTGAATAATTAATTAGGCCAATATAGATAAATATGACTTAAGAACAATCTAAAGAAACGAAGATTCAACCTTCTAGGCCAATTACAGAGCAAAAACTATAAGCTGGAAATAACTCGAACATAAATGATCATCAGATATGATAATAGAAAAAACTAGGGCCACTGAGTTACAGGGTATTGTTCAGTTGATATCTCAAGCGGTCGGTAAAATGGCAACTATTGAATGATCTACCAATATGGAGTCCAGATCTGAATATGGTGCAGAAGTTAATCAGCATTTGAATATCTTCCAGATATTTAAGCCAACATACAGTTGCTGATGATTTGTTATTGAAGATAAAAATGATTATAGATGGCATGATTTATTTTGAGAATAGGAAAGTGGTACTAGTTTCTTTCATGTTAGAAGTTGAGTCAGAGAAATGATGCAAGCCACAACACAGAAAGAAATTTGGACTGACACCTCTTCCAAAGATTTAGTGGGATGCATTTGCTAGAGTTTTAAAAGACTGGTTTATTTCACATTCAACCAGATTAGTACTACAAGATAAATTTTTCAACAGAACTCAAGGGTCCAACAAATTTATGTAGTATGAAGAAGAATTCACTTCTCTTTCCAATTATACACCTTTTTAACTTGAAAGAAAAAAATGTCACCGATTTTTTGCATGGCCTCCGAGATTATTTGATGTTGGTTTTAGCTCCATTTAAAATCAGTGATTTGTCAGTAATAGTTGAAAGGGCTCAAAGAATTGAAACAAAGCGGAGCTTTCCAATCAACGGTGGCAATCTCAAGCAAGCAAAAGAAAAATTTTCGGCCAGGGAAAAGTCCCCCAATCTAAGAAATACAAATTGGAAGGTAAGCAAAACCAACAACAGTCAGAAAAGCCAATTTGTAAGATATGTGAAAATAAGAATTTTGAGTAGTACTTGTTTGGTTAAGGATGAATGCTGGTGAAAATTTTCTCTGATTGAATCATCTGCCTCTGCCCGCATCATGGTTGACCCTTTGGAGGGTCAACTGGGGTGTGACTGATGCGGAGCTTGCTTGTCGTCGGCTGAACCAGCCAGCCTTCATAGGGCTGAAATTTCAGCCCCTACCCGGGCCCAATTTCTTATTATACAACCTTCCATAGAGGGACCTCCATCCTCTTCTATTCCTTTCCTACTTCTACTCCTTTTGTATTTTTTTTCCTTTCCTTTTTCAAATCCTTAGATATTTCACTTCCTATCCTATTTCTATTCCTTTCACTTCTATCCCTTGTTTTTTTTTATTTCCTTCCTATTCTATTTTTAATCTATTGTAACTACTAGTATCTATTATTTATATATGTGTGTGTGTTACTCTCTATTTGAGATTTATTTTTAAGTTGAGTTGTCTACTTGATGGTCGTCGACGTCCTCCTCTTCCCTTATAGGGTTGTATCTGACGGTGAGATTGTGTTCCGGTTGTAACTCATCTAAGGTGGTGATCTGCTACTAACATCCCTTGAGTGCTTCGATTTGCTACCAAAAACCCTCCATCACTCTGATCTGTGATGTGTAGAAAAGAATGTTTATATTCCTTTATATTTTGCACATTTTTATATATAAAATTGTACTTTAAAAAAAGGTGTTTTTATGTTTTTCTTATAGGTACAACGGGTATTAAAAGTGGAACAAAGTGGAGAAGAAATGGAGCAAAGTGGAGGTGACTTGGAGCTAAGAAGATTACAAGTGACTAAAGCATTGGCACCAAATTTCTTGGGCGCATAGGTGTCAGTCTCAACTTGGGAATCTTATAAGTTGAAGCCCCAACCTAGAAACCTGAGAGGTCGGCACTTAGCCAGTAGGCGCCAAGTCGCCACTACACTAGCGCCTCGGCGCTAGACTTTTGGGCACCTAGGCGCCCAAACCAGAACTGGCAGACAGAGAGACTGGCGCCTAGGCTCCAGAAACAGTCTGGGCAGACTTCAGCAGTTTCTCTATACAATGTGAGAAGTTAGTTAGCCGAGGAGAGGAGCTATTATGGAGAGTTTTGACAGTTTTTTGGAAGGGATCCGAAAGGGGAGTGCTAAGGAAGATTCTTGGGTGGAGGAGAAGGCAAGATTTTGTTGTAGGATAGAGTAGGAGGGCATTTGTAAGAGAATTGGACAAAATTTTAATTATAAAGAGAGGAGAGGCTTGAGGAGAGCAACGAAAGGAACTAGGAGATCCTTGGGGAAGCAATCTCAACACATTGTAAAGGGAGAAAGCTAAGTATTGTGTACTCTTGTTATTGTATTTCTGTAAACAAAATTCTATAGTGCATTTACTTGTTTTCAAAAATGTTTTGTGGTGTGTTCTCAATGTTTTCTGAGTAGTCTTATTACCTATTTCCTTGTGGTGATTAAATAGAAAGTATAGCAATGAAAGAATGCTTTTAAAATTGTTTTTAAATTTATAATGTAATGAGTATCCTTAACTACTCATTTACTTGCCATTATGGGCAAGTGATTAGTTAAAATATATAGTGACCCAAAATGACTCGGGAGAGTTACAAAAGAACAACTACGTTAATCACATTGATCTATAAGGTATGGTAAAGTACTTTGTATGGAGATGCAATTGTTAGAAAAATAATCTTTCATGGGCAGGAATTAAAACCAATTTAACCAATTTTCTTTATGCACTCGGGAAAACGTAAGAGAGTTGATCCAATTTGTCACAAGCCTCATTCACAATTTGCATTTTTCATTTCCTTCACTCCACTTAGAACATTGCAAAGGAAGATAGTTTAATAACTTGATAATCACCAATCCAAATATATTAAGTAGAATTTCAGTAGGAGTAAACATTTAAGAGTAGTTTGTAATTTAGTAGGACTTGTTAGAAACTTTAAACTAAGTTAACTTCCAAGCTAAAAACAAATTTAGTATGCTAGAACTTTTCCTAAACTTAAATAATTTACTCCCTATGGGTTCAATAATCTGGACTCAAATGTCCTATATTACGAAAGTGAATATACACTTATAGGCCCCAGAGTGCAAGTGCACCTAGACTTAAGTTAACGTCGCATCAATCTGCCGTCAACAGCCTCTCCAACACTGATCTACTACCAATAGCCACTTCAGCGCTACAACCTGCTGCCAATAGCCTCTCTAGTGCTCCGACTTGTTGTTGTCAGCCTCTCCCGCACTCCAACCTGTTGTCAATAGCCTCTCTTGTGCTTCACCCTACTACAACGGCCCCACTAGCACCGTACTTAGCTGCTGCAATTCCCTCCACAGCAATCCTGCTATTGCCGCAGCCCCGGGTCATCATCTTACTTGTTGTCCTGCAGCTACTCACCCCTTTCGTCGTTACACTAATGTGTTCTTTTATGTCAGTTATCGTCTAATTCCTATAATGTCAAATGTCTTCATTGTAACTGTATTTTAATTCAACAATAATGTTTATATTTCTTGTGGCTTATGTTGATTCCGGTATCATTTGGTATTAGAGCTATTTTAACTCGTCCTACCCTAGGGTTCTCTAAAGCCCAATTTTTTTTCTTTTTTCCCCTCTTTTTTTTTCCATCTTTTCTTCTTTCTTTCTTTTTCCGCGGATCTCAAACCTTCATTCATGCCCTCAAGGAGACACATGACGGGACCCACTAAGGATGAAATACAATGGGAAATATGTCATCTTCAATAGAGATAAGCCAGGCTGGATTATGGAATCTTATACTAGATTACCCTCTACTAGGATGTGGAGAATAGGAGGGATGTAAAAGATGAGGATCTTAATACCTTCCATAGAGAGGACTTTAGTGATGCAGAAAACAAGTCACGACGTTGTGGAATCCAATATCAAAGGAGGCTGAGAGGAGAGCCAACACATGGAGAACCGGTGAATCTAATGATAAAGCAAGAGATCTACTGCTAGTTCCTACCAACTTACCATAGACATAAGGTTCGGGCTTTAGCTTCAGAATTGGAGCGATCACATCACCAAGTGATCACCGTGTCATACAAGCAGTGCTCAACCTCGGTATCTTACAGCTAAATTACACCAAGAAGAACATTCAAACAGACATCGTGAAAGGGAAAGCTAAGTCGGAATGGAGAACGGGTGGAATCAATCAACATGTCTAATTTTGTCCTAGTCATGAAGTGTTGCAATTGCCATGAATTTAGTCATGTTGAATGAGACTGCACGACCAGAACGGTGATCTCTTAAACTGAGCAACATGACTTGGTGTTCTAGAAAAATTGGGTAATGACAATAAACACTGAAGACGGCGAGGACACAAAAAAAAATCAGCTTCCAGTTGAAAAAGAAAAGGTGCACATAGTTCCAACTGAGACCGTGGGAAAAACTCCAAACGACTTGACAGTGAGTGTCCAAAGAAATCTTAAGTTTGAGGAACTGGC
>NEWO01000452.1:37742-100833 GCA_003013225.1 Phalaenopsis aphrodite | reverse complement strand
CGGCTGCGAAGTCAAAGGATTGCAGGACAGCCAAAGGAGAGTTGTCCCAAGGCTGCGACAAGGATGACTGCTGGACAGCAAGGAACTGCAGGAAGAACAGCAACGGCGGTCGTTCGATGGCGGCTACAGTAATGGAGGACTGGCTGACTCCTCAACTATGACGAAAACGTGAAAACGACAACCACATGGTCGTACAAGGTCTTCTACAACTAGTTCCTATACGCAGAGTTGCGGAAGGCATCCTTGTATGCGGCACTCCCGCGTCAGCCCCGCCTCTCATAACCTTTTTCTAACTTTTAAACCCATACCAACCCTTAACAACTTCATCACACAGCAAGCGCTCATCATTTTTCGTTAAATCTACAAACAACCTTAAATTAACGATAAATATGAAAAATACAGGAAAGGCCAGCACAGGAGAACTATTTATAAACTTATCTACCTCACTGATATTATACCTAATTTTAACTTTCTTACAGGTTTTATTAGCCAGGTCATTAATAATCCTACTAAAAACACATGGATCATATGTAGATCTTAAGATACTAAAAAAGGTCCCCTATAAAAGTATTACTCTTCAAAAAAATACCAAAAATATTTAAGCTTTCACTAAAGTTGATTGGCAGGTTCTCTATTTGACCACATATCTACCTCAAGTTGTTCTACACAATCATATGAGATAATCTTACGGCCTAGAAAAGTAGAAAGCAACCAAATATACCAAGGAGCAATGCTGAAATAGAAGTTAAAGCAATGGGTTATGAAACTTATAAAGGAATTTTGTTAAAACGACTCCTCAATAAATTGTCTACTCAGAAAAAGAGTCCAATAGGAAAATTCGTGATTATTAAGTTGTGCAATAATTATTGCAGAAATCCTATTCATCATTATAGAGCTAAATATATAGATGTTGGTCATTACTTCAGAAAAAAGGTAACATTGGGATTATTACACTTCTATATGCACTCTGGCACCAACAAATCGTTGACGTCCGTGCCAAAGATAACTAAAGAAGTAATTTAACAACATAATTACCAAGTTGGAAATAAAAAATATTTGATATTTAACTAGACGAACAGAGCCAAAAAAAAAAAAAAAAAAGGGATTCTATCAACTTGGTTCAAACCAACTCATCAGCTTCTTTGAAAAATTGTAAATTTCATGATGATCCAACCAGCCTAAAGGCAATTTTTAGAACATTGCGTGGAGCCTTACTACAGTCAATATCAGATTTATTCTGCATTAATTAATGGATTTCTAGACTTACAATTAGATGGTCTGTAGTATTATGTAACTTTTAGCATTAGAATTGGACGACACAAGTTAATCCAAATTTAGTCCTATACTTGCATTGTTCCTATTCGTACTTGTTACACAATAATTAAGAGTTCAAATTCTAAAGTTATGTATTAATGTATTTCCTTGACTAGTAATTTTCAAGATCATATTTAGGTAAACAATGATTTCAACAGAGAAATAAGATAATAAATTAGTTTCTCCGACATCATTGTGTTTTGATTTTCTCCGATGTAAAATTCAATGTAAGATCATATGATATTTGTGGAAAGTTATGGACGTGGGCCTGGAAGCAGTTGATTTTGGAGAATCTAATTAAAGATAATTGTGGAAATCCTTTGATTAATTTATTCTCTTTTCATTTATGTTTGTTTAATTCCAGAATAATTTTGTTTCAATATGTAGATTAGATATATTTGGTAAGTATGTAAATTATGAAGAGGGTTTCGCTATATTGTATCCTAAATGCGAATATTTCAAAGTAAGCAAATTTTCCTCCAAGAGTTGGTTCTTCTATGTGGCATCAAAGCCCTAAAATAAACCCTAGCTTCCTCCTGTCGCTAAATCTCTTCTTGCCATCAAAAATCTCATCTGCATCACCGAAAATCTGCTATACTGGCCCTCACCTGCTCTTCCCTGCAACAGGAACTCTTCTCTGCAGGCATCCGGATCTCTTGCTCAGCCACCAGAATTCCAGCAGACACCCGAAAGGCCCTCCTTTGCCTTTCCCTGCAGCAGTAATTCTCTCTGCAGGCTGGAATCTCCCTGCTACAAGCCCTTCTTTGCTGGATTTGCTCTTTACTGCAGGCTCTCCTCCGTGGAAAAATTTTTTCCCTAGGTCTAAGCAGCAGCAAGCAACCGATCTTGCGAGCCCTCCTCTGTCGGAAACCTCTTATATCCAGCAGCAACAGCAGATCTTGCATGTCCACCTCCACCAGAAAGCTCCAATATCTCAGCAGCTAGCAGCAAGCAGCAGCAGCAGCACCAGAAAGCAGCTGATCCTCTAAGTACCAGTTCCTCTGTCGGAGCTTCTCCCTGCAGGCGTGAGCACCGGAGTTCTCTCTGCAGGCTGCAAACTCACTGCAGGCTCTTCAAATTTCTGTTTTTTCTCCCGTTGTTCCCTATCTACAGGGCCAGTGGATTCCACCTTGCAGCCGCCAACCAGTCCAGCTCTTGCTGCCTCTCTGCCGAATTTATCCCTGCAAGGGTCCAACCGTAGGCTCCTGTTTCCCTGCAGGCTTCTCTGCAGCCTTCCTATCTCCGTTGTCTTCCAGCCACAGCCTTCCAACCTTCCAACTGGAAGTAGCACCCAGCCAGCCAGCCTTCCCGTCTTCCCACCAACGACCCAGCTACTCCTTCCCGAGCAAGAAGAGCTCAGATAGCAATCAGCCGGCAGCCTCATATAGCTTCTTCCGAGCAAGAAGACCTCTCTGACTTCCCAAGCATTCCTCCATTTCTGCTGCAAGAAGCACATAGGGATTCTTTCATCCTTAAACGCGCATAGGTTATGAACAAGTAAAAAATGAAGACTTCTAGTTCTATTCAAAGATTTAGTTCTAATTCAGAGACTAGGAATCCTATCCCAAAAAGTACCTAAACTCTCTCACCTTCTTACTAGCACAACTCAGTAGCCCTAGCTTGATGATACATCAAGGTATCATTATCATATCCTTTTGTCATGCTAAAAATGGAAGATTTCGACCTTGGATAATAGATTTAGGTGTCTTTGATAAGATGATTGGGTATATTCATACTTTCATTAACTACCAAGAGATCACCAACCTCAAATTTGTTAAACTTGTTGATGGATCTCACATCCCGATTGTTAGGAAAGAAGATATGAAAGTCTCCAAATACATATAGCTTTCATTAGTGATATAGGTTCCCCGAAAAATTTGCAACTTACACATGACCAGAACTATGTTACTAAATTTCATTCTAACTCTTGTAAATTTCATGTGATAAATTCGAGAAGGATGATTGACAGAGAATTTCATCAAAGTCTATACCTGCTCAGGGAGAACTATCTCTTAACACACAAGTGTTTTCTCCACTATCTTCTTCTCATGATCTCGAGTCTATTGAAAGTCAAGTTTAATTATAACATGATCGTCTAGGTCATCCCAATTTCCATTACATTGTGAAGTTGTAACCCCATATATGTATTAATAAAAGTTACAGTTCTATCAATGTGAAACTCGTCGATTGGGTAAACATGCTCGTCATGTAGATACTCCATCTTAGCACAAACCCTCACATATTTTTATGCATGAGTTAACCCAAACAATAATATGAAAGCCAAGATTATTGTTGAATTCAAATAGAAGAAAACAACCGACTCACGAAAAACTAAAATTGCAACAATTTACAACACACCAAGCAAGGGCTAAATCCAAGGGGGTGTTGGTGGTGTTGATCGGTGAGGATTTGGGCCTCTTAAGAGGTAGCAAAGAGTGGGGTGGTGGGACGACAGCAAATGGTTAATGTGGTAGGTTGTGGCGGTGATGTAGTATTGCTGGACAGCAGTAGAGAGGCAAGGCGACGGAGTAGCGGGGCTACTGCAGTGATGCAGGACGACTGAAAAGGCTGGAGGAAGGAGCTTGGATGGCTAAACAGCAGTAGGCAGCACATCAAGAACACTTTCTGGGCTGCGACAACGAGTTAGCAGGCTGAGAGGAGGTAAAGGCGGACAATGGGATGGCTGCGACAGAGAAGGCAGGAAAAAGGAGGGCTGGAATAGCATAAAGGCGGTCAGTGGCCTGTCCTCGGGCTGAAAACTGCGAGGACAAGAGTTGGAGATAAAGGACAACAGATTGGGAGAGGAGAAGTGATAGGAAACTGCAAGAAAACAGTAAAGTGATCCTTTTCCAGTGGCTGCAGCAAATATGGCAGTGGGAGTTATGACAGGAGTGGGAAGGCCGAGGTTAATTATCGCCTCAGACGATATACAGCAAGAGAAGCACACAAATATACAATATACAGTAATAGAACAGTGAGAAGAGGCCCAGAAAAGCCAGCAAAGTCCACAATGACAAAACAAACCTGGACCGGTTCAATCTAGGCGTGAAAATTGTGGTTGCATGGACGCGGGAATGTAGCAAATAACAGAAGGGCACGGTTTTGTAGCAGGGTGCAGAAACGCAGGCTCTCATGTAACTGCTATGTAAGTCTCTAGGGGGAAGCTTCGATCTCATCTATCAAAGATTTTGTCTCATCATAGTAGTCTGATCTGCCCTGTTAAATGAAGCAGCATGTTGCAAGCTCTCGATAATTCAGTCATGTAGGCGGTGTAATTCCAAAGCACGTCCTGATAAAATAAGTATCTGTCATCTTTGGGCATTGGCATAATCTGAGATGGAGCTGCATAACAATGTATGTTCTCACAAGCCAAATCCGGAACAAGTAAATATATAATATGCTTCTCTCACTCGTACTCAATTGAGTGTGTTTAATAAATAAGGTTGTTTGGAACGACATCTCTAGAAGTCTAAGCCACACTGACGTGTAACCACTCAGACGAAACATCTTCTTCTTGAAAAGGACTTGAATCCCACAGTAGAATTTTTTCCTACAAAGACCCTGCGGTGATACCCAACATTGCGGTTCATCCATCCTATCTGATCCTCTGTCTGGGAGTACATTGCTAACCAATTTTAATACCCAAATGATTCCCCCATTCTCTTCCTAAATTAACTCAAAATATTTAATATCTGTCAAGTTGGACCTCCTCAGGAGGGGCAAATCAAAAAGTAGGCTATATATCTAAAACGTCTAAGATCTTTTTATCTGAAGTTGCCCTGTGTTAAATATTAGCACCTCAAACTCATGGCACTTTCTGACATCCAATGTCAATCCTTTTAATGCTCATTCAAACGTTTGCAAATATGTAGTTCGAGGCACCGCAACCTCATAATCTGCATGACCGCCCATTACATCAGACTCACTACTTTTTAGAACTATTACTGTCAACTTAGCGGAAACCTCTATCCTGAGTTCAACTGGAATCGATGGTGTCTCCTCCTCGTTGGTTGACAACTAGTACTCCGTGTCCTCACGTTCTTTCGTGTCTAATGTGTCATTATCCATTTATTCAACTACTCTCTGATCAGTGAAGCCGATTGTTCCCATCATTGTGTAAATGACTCAATATGCCAAATTTAGTGTCACTTGAAACACTTTCTGGCGTGAATAGATTTGGGAATGTTGTTGGCTCCACTAGTTTCCACTAGAAACTAGTGGCTCTCAGGAGCGAACAACTTCAATTTTCCCTTGGGTGTATTCTAATTATAAGATCCTAAGGTAAACCTTTCCAGCAAGATGTGGTGCTCGCTCGATGATGAAGTTTCTCCACTTTTTAAGTTGGGGTTTGAACATCTAATTTCTAGTATATAAAAGGTATTGGTGCTGCAACTCACGTTTTATCTTAGGCATAGATACTTCAAATTTTTCATCAAAATGATGCATGTTTCTGTAACTTATTAGCGGCTAGTTTCACAATTACGTCCAAAGGGCATCTTGACACTTAAAATACATTCCAAGGCCGTGGCTACATAATTAACTTGTCCGGATTATGTGGTCGTCGAAATATGGCAAATCCACCTTTACTTTGAAATTCTAGCATATCAGATATTTCAAGTCGCATCTTCAAGATAGAGATTCATCTATTGAATCCGCATGGTGGACGAGATTCACTCTATTCCTTCAATCTAGCAAATCACTGTTGTAGCCAAGAGTGACCCATCTGGATTGCCTTCTCTCAAAGGTAGCAAACCTTTATTATAATTGGTGGGTTCCCCACTAAATATCCTCCCTACAAATCCCCTCGACACCTCTTATGGAATTTCTCCTAAAAGGCATTGGGTCATTTACCCTCGATCAAGCTTACCGCGATTATCATCTTGGTGGCATGGTTAGATTTTGGGTAATAGCAGGTGGAAGGATATGTGTAAGGGTAATGCGGGATGAGAAAAAAGTTGAGAATTTGTCGATGCTAGAAATCCTAGGATAAGATTAGGATTAAGCTAGCTCCGATACCAAATAATCCCAGAGCCAAGCACAAACCACAATACGAAAAACAAATATTTTTATGGAAAAACAAATTGGCGATTATAATCAAATTTACTTGAAAGAGAAATTACAACAATCACGACACAAACTCACATTAGGGCTTGATCCATAAGTAGTGATGGTCGGGAAATGGAGGCAGGTGGTTGAAATGGGGGGTTGGAGGGTGGTTGGGATAGTAAAATGAGGGGTTGAAATAGCATTGGTCGTGAAGCAAAGGGTTTGGACAGTGAGGGAAGCTAGTGTGGTGACAAGCGAAGCGGCGAGACACACTGAGAATAGCTGGAATAGCCAGGGGACAGTAGGCCTGCTGTTTTCTAGATGTCAGCAGTGAAGGAGTGAAGAAGGGTTGTACAGGGCAATGACAGCAAGTAAGAAGGGCTAGAATAGGAAGACTGCAGTGAAAAATAGCAAACGAGTGTCGTTCGATGTGGTTGCGGCAACGAAGGATGAGCGGGAGCATTGTGGGAAAGATGTGGAAGGGGATACAGAAGATAATCATCACCTCAGAGACAAGATACAGCCGAAGCACCACTATCATTGAATGAAGTCTCAGAAGGAAAAACATGGAACTTAACCGCTGCCTAACAAAAAATTGAATAAAGTTAACTCTAAAACATCATAAATACAAATATATAATAATTAGATTGCGATGAGTGGCCCAAGAGGGACAGTTAACTCCACAACAATGAAAAAACTTGAACTGATTCAATCCTGATGTGAAAATAGTGGCTTGCATGGTTGTGAGGCAGTAGCACATCACAAATGGCTCGGTACTGTAGAAGGGAGCAGAAATGTAGGCTCCCAAGTAGCACTCGAGCCATTCGTTCTCTGTCATCCATAGTAATAATTGGGGATCTTCAAAATTGAAAATCATCAATGAACGCAGATGGTTTGAATCCTTCATTGATGATCACACTAGAAATTATTAGATATTCCTCATGAAAGAGAACTCTGAAACAACACAAATCTTTTAGTCCATCCATAACATGATTTATACTTAGTTCAAATGAAAATTTCAAATTCTCAAAATTGATAATATAAAGGAATGCTTTAACTCCATTCTTGGACCCTTAGCAAAAAAAATGGTATCATGTATGTGACTTCCTATGGAAGACAGCGGGTAGCGAGATGCGGGCGGGAGGCGGGAGGCGGGCTGGCGGGAGGTGGGAGGCGGCGAGCAACGAGCGAGCGGGCAATAATCGGTGGCAAGCAAATGTGGCGGGCGACAGCGGGCCACGAAAAGGAAGTGGCAGGGAACTACGACGAGCAAAGCGTGGCGAGCAAAAAGCGGCAGCAGAAACAGCGACAAGCGGCAAGTGGCAAGCGATGGCGGGCAACGAACGACAAACTGCATGTAACCACCAGTGGCAGGACTCAAACTACGACTGGCGGCGAACAACGAGATGCGGCAAAGGTGACCTACAACGGCAACGATGATGGCGAAGGTATACACTTTTGCATGAAGTCGTATTTCTTAAATTCAGCTAAATAGGTCGAATTCCAAATTCAGTTGAAATAAACTAAGAGCTGAATTCCAAATATAATGTTTCCATTGCATCGCAATTACTTCCTTACCAAATGTTAAATTTCCAAAATTCCTACATTAGGAATGCAATACACCAGTAACATTGCCAAACAAATAACCCAAATATAGATAATATGAACCTCACAAGTGATGATGAAAAAGAAATTGAGATAATGAAGAAGACTTTTTCCATGGAAATTCAAATCAAGAATCTTAGTGGTATTTATGGGCATTGGAGTGTCCGGATCAAAGACGAGAATTGTGATATGCCAAAGAAATTAAATCTTAGACCTACTAAAAGAGATAGGGAGGTTGGGGTGTAAACCTGTTGAGATCAATAAAAGGTTACATCCAAAGAGAGAAAAGTAACAAAAAAGAAAATTGATATCAGGGATTAGTAGAAAAGCTTATGAACTTATCAAATACCAGATTTGATATCGTTTATTTTGTGAGCATTATGAGTAAACATATAAGTAGTTCAAATGAAAAATATTTATAGATGATTTCCAGGATATTGAGATTTCTTAAGAGGACTCATGGAAGAAGACTATTGTTTAAGAAATCAACCAACAAGAAGAAAAAGGTTTACACTGATGTTAGTAGAGCCAGAGAACTCACCGATAGAAGATTCACATCTGGGAATTGTTCCTATGTATGAGTAACTCTTGTCATATGAAGGAGCAGGAAGCAAGCAATGTTATCTAGAAATAGTGCAAAATCAGAGTATTAAGCACTTTAGGAATTTGTGAAGGAATGTGGATTAGGGTTAGTAAATGAGTTCGGTTACTCCACGATCAATCCCATAAAAATATTATGTGATAGCCAAGCCGCCATTAACATTGCAAAGAATCTAGTGCATTATGACAGGACCAAACACATTGAGATTATTATACATTTTATCTTTGAAAATGTCAACAGTGGCATTATTCACTTGATCTACATTCTAGCTCATCTCCAAGTCATTGATGTCTTCACTAAAGCTCTACCCCCAGGCAGCCTCACTGAGTAAAATACACAACATATATGACAAAGATTGTGGGGGAGTGTGGAAAGTTATGAAGGTGGACCAACACAGGTCTTGAGAATCGAATTGGAGTCAATTGTGGTTGATTAGTTTATTCTCTTTTTCTTTATATTTCTTTATTTTAATTTCAGAATTATTTCCTTTACATATTTAGATTAGATATATTTGACAAGTATGTAAATTAGGAAGGGGGGATTCCCTATATATGTACCCTACATGTGAATATAGTTAGTTTTTATAAAATATTGTAAAATAAATAAAACTTATCAAACTACATTTTTATATCCGCTTTCATCCACAGAAAAAATTTCTCGCAGTTCATCATGAAATTAGTATGTCACGCTCTCATATAATTTAACCAAAAGAGTATAAACTAACTACATTTATAAAGTCCTCACCAATAAATTAACTAACAAGAGGTCCTTTTTGTCATCAACCTTATTATCACATCACTGTTATACATCAACTCTCCACTGATTACTATTTCAACCAATCTGTAATATTAACCTTTCACCATATAATAAAATGTGCCATTTCCCAATATCACTAGTTTTCTACTTAATTTTAGTTTCTTATAAACATGTGATATCTGATCATTGTATCAATTAATTCTCTTATCTTTCCACTCCAAATCCCAAAATATTAACGTAGTCAATCCAAATTTAATTTTAGAACAACTCAGTTCTTGCCCGCATTTCACCACAAAACTATCAAAGTTATGGTTTATCACCAGTGGGAACAATGTACTTAATTACACTGACAAATTCAATCAGACCTGATGCCTCTACAAAATAGAACATTTGATAAAAATAACAAAATGATTACCTTTGAAATTTCATAGATGTGCAATATTTTCCTCTGAAGATTTTCAGCTTCAATGGGCCTTTTAGATTTTAATAACATCTGCAATAAAGAAAAATATTGTTGGATCAATCTTTGATCAATGAAAAATATTGGTATAAAAACCAAAGTTCCCAAAGTCAAATAGTTAAGAGTATAGCTGATGGGTCATTTAACTGTGATAATATCAGTTACACTTGGTTTCAACAAAATTTTATGATGTTAGCCTGTTAAGCTACAATCCTCTGATATGTGGTGTAACTCGAATGCAATCAATCACCTTAAGATTGCCAATAAACCAAAATAAAATACGCACAAAAGCCAAAATAAAATATTATATCTTAATAAATAAAAGTAATACTCAAATACATGGGATACTGTGATTGCTATGAAAAATAGCACTTTTGAATATCATAGTTTTTAAAATGATTGGACAATCAAAATTTTATAGGACTCCTTCAATAAGATTGCCTCACATATTATTGTGCCATTTCATTATTTGAGCAATTTTACTTTGTAATAATTATATGTGATGCAACATACTAGTCTATGATTTATTTTAAATCCTAATGTCTAATTCATGTTTAGCCTATCATATTATTTTTTAGTGTTTGAATTTTGTATTAGAATTATTTCTCTTGCCAAAAATTATAGCTCACCAGATTATTATTTTGATTTTTATTACAAATAAAGTGGAGAACTAAGTTCACGATGAGAATTTTGCAGTAACAATTACTATTTTCTGTCTTGATGCTTAATTTTTTTGAAAAATATGAAGAATGAAAAGACAATGTATATAATAAGAATTCATTGTAAACTTTGCTGTTAACTAGAAGTTTTCAAGTTTTTTTTAAATTATTATTTTTTTTTTGTAATTAGAAGCTTCATTACTGAACAAAGTAATAGATTCAAATGTTTTGGAAAAATTGACATGTCCTATTTTATTAAACCTAAGTATAGGTTTGTACATATGTATAATTTTTTGTCTTTCAAGTGATTAAGGGTCTGTTTGGGGCAACTGTAGCTTATTGAATAATTTGTTGATAAGCTGATTAAAAATAATCTGCTGATAAGCTAAGTAGAATAGATATTAAAAATTTTAATTTTTATGAAAAAGCCAGACCGCAACCAGAAAGCTGCCACCGCACCTAGATAGGTCGGTATGAAAATGCTATTTTAAGTGTTTTGAAAACATACAAGCTGTCAAAACGTAGTTTACCCAAACAGGTTAGGTGTGTTTTCAAAACGTCACCGCACTAAATAAGCTGCCTCAAACGGGCCCTAAGTTTCTGGCCCATTTTATTCTGGTGGATAGATTTCTAGAATAGGTATTGGAAGTGAGACAATCAACAGCATTAAAACCTCCTCATACCAATCAAAGGCATCAGACGGTGTTTGAGAAGCGGATTTAGTAGGGAAGTGGTTTTGGAAAAGCTGGTAATGAACTATGAGAGTTTGATGACATTTGGACGATTATAGCCATTGATCAGCGGCTGCCCCTGCTGAAAACAGCCGAAAAAACTCAGATTTGGAGAGGTTAGGGCAATAAAGAGTATCACCGCCTATTCTTGCACAAGCTACAAACACACTATTTGCAAAAGTAAAAGGATACAACACTCCATTAAGGCAACATCAAGAGAAACATCTCTGAAATACTCAACTCAAATTAAAAGTCTCCTAAAAAAACAAATAACGTATTTATAGTCTCTCAAGCAAAACCCTACTTAGAACTAAGAAAAATAGGAAATAAAAAAAGAAAAATGGGGAATAGGAAATAAATCAAAAACAAAGAAAATATGGGTTCAAAAAGAGATCGGGCGACTACTTTGGGACCCTCGCAACAAAGCATTCCACAGCTCTTGTGATCTGTGGTTGTGAAATAGACGCTCAGCATCATTCTCACCGAATAGGAGGAGATTCATCTTCTTCCAAATAAACTTCTAGAATCAATCTACCACCATCATAGCAAAATCCTTGTCTTGCTATGTCTACGGCAGTCTCACACCAAATATATGCTCACGCTCCCTAATACAACTCTAAATTACATACGTCATTCCAAAGCACATCTTAATGGAAGAAATATTCATCCCTTTTTGGCACAGCCTAAGCTGAAACAGCAAAAGGACGTAAATTCTCACAAAGAAACTCTTGAGCCTTTAAATTTATAATTTACTTCTTCCAGTCCTTGTACTCGGCTAAGCGCATCCGATAAACAAATTCTTTTTAAAGAACTAACTGTGGAATCAAATATGTGGCAACCTGAACCACTTTCAGTGGCAACCACCCAATACAAAAATTATCGGTCATGATGACTGGCAAACCCTTCAACAAGGGTTGTCCCTTTTCAAATATCGGCTTATCGAACAACAATATCTAGAAGAACCAATATTAATCCATTGAGAGTCTCTCCCATGGGCTCAGCTTGAATTACTAGAGCCTCCTCCTCGTTAGCTCAATGTTGGGACAACTCTCTGAAATCTTCATCGTCGCCTATATCACTATCCATTTCTTCAATTTTTCAGTACTAAAGCAAAAAGATCATTCTCTTGTTTCGGCAATTTACTTCAATATGCTCAAATCCGTGGCACTTGAAACACTTCAAGATTGTGATAGATTTAAGTGTTGGTGCTGGTAGGCTTCACCTTTTCTACACTCTGGTTGGGTTTCTCCTCAGACGAGGTCAACTAAAATGCTCAACTAGATGTACTCTTGTTGCCTGATTTTTGGGTTGAACTCTGCCTGTAAGATGTCATGGTAACACGGTGATGTTTTCTCTTCAGCTTCAGAGCAAGGGTCTGAACACTGTGTAATGTCCGATAAGGTTGCAACTTCACCACATTGCCAATAAACAATCTCAATTCCCTCAGATATTGAGCTATGGCATTATCCTCGGGCTCCACTAGCTCACATTTCAATATAAGTTGCACAAGCTCAATGGTGTATTCTCCTACTGGGATATCTTGTTCCTACAGGTGACGAAGTCTCGAGAACATGTCGTGTATGTAAGTAACTTGTAGTTACTTGTGCTACATTTCTCATTCATCTTGGATCAAGTAATGATTTTTATTTTTCCTTCCCACTATCGAAGAAGGTTTAAATTCTCCAACCACAAAGATTCACTCTTATTTAACTTAATGGCGACTAGCTTTACCATTATGTTTGGTGAGACATCGTGATACTCAAAAACATGTTCCAATACCTGGAGCTACTCGATGAATTCTTTCAAATCTCTGCGACTGTCAAAACCCGATAAATTCACATTTACTTTAACATTGTGAGGCATGATAAAGGAATTACTATAGATGTTGAGTTTTGAGAATTACATACTAAAGCTTAATTGAATTTAATATTATTAAAGAAGGAAATTAAATATGACATGATTACTATAAAGAATAGGTAAGTGTACAACAATAACAACAACAAAAAGCCTTAATCCCACTACGTGGGGTCGGTTACATGAATCTTTTTTCTCCATTGTTTCCTATTTAGTGTCATATTTTCATTTAATTCTAGTAAATTAAGATCATTTACAATAAGCTTAAGTCTTCCTAGGTCTACCTCTGCCTTTCTTAACACATGTCGAATCTAAAACATCTACTCTCCCAATCGGATCATCAGATGGTCGACGCTTAATGTGACCAAACCATCTAGGACAACTTTCTCTAATTTTGTCTGTCACAGGAGCATAAAGAATAGGTAAGTGTGATCTTCATAAGCGAGCAATGACCAATTATTGCATATTTACATGTATATAAAAAACTGAGAAAATGCATTTTGTATCATAATAATAAATCACAAAAAATGTGGTTAAAAGAGAGCATGAAAAAACAAATGGCAAGTGAGCACAAACCAATATACCAATTGAGGAACTCGAGACTGTTGCATCAACTAAAGACAATACTCAAAATATAGAATGTACTTGCTGCACCAGATTTTATAACCATGCAGTATGAGAATATTATTTCCTATAATGGTTCTTGAAGAGAATCATTATTTACTGTATAAGTATTATATACAGCTCATGTTTATTTTCATTTCTTGTGCATTTGATATTGGTTCTTTTTGTTTTTTTTTGCAATTTGTAAGTGTCTTCTTTCTTGAATTTCTTATATTTTTCTTTTGGTGGGTTTTGGATATCTATGATGAGATATTTGACCTTATGGGTTCCTCAAGATGGGTTGTTTATCGTTATTGGTTGGTGTCACATATGAAATTCTAATGAAGGCGATCAAATTCCTCTCTTTTTTTCGATGTTAGGGTTTTTGAGGTTCTTCAAGATGTCCTTTTTTTGTAATATGCATATGTGACACATACGAGTTTGGTATTATGTGAGTTAAAGACAACCAAGAACCTTTTTTTATAAGATATGTTATCTTTTTGTAGTGACTGATTCATTGGTCATATACTAAGTTCTCTGAGACCTCACAGCTGTATAAAACTATAATTAATTACTTTTGTCATCAATTTTTACTTTTTTATTTCTAATAGGATGTTTTTTTAAGCATTCAAAAAAGATGAGCTCGAGGAGGGTACTGCTACTATGGACTTCAAATTTATTTGCTAACTTCATATCAGTCACATAGCTACGGGAGATAATTTTGAAGGTCCTCACAGAGAATCATGGAAAATTGTCTATTTCGATGGGCGGATGGGCTGGAAAATTCAACCACCGAGAGTGATCAGGCACGGAGAGTTTTCTTGAAGGCGGCTTAACTCGTGACATTCGTCGTCTGCATTTTAAAATTAGTATTATAATATTATTCATTATTATTTTAATAGTTTATTTCTTAATTTTAATAATAATGTTACTCGTAGTCAAGTGAGATTTCTATCTTTATTTTGTAAAATTTTGCACTTGATTTTTGCTTTTAAAGTATAAAATGTATTTGTATGAACAGTTCTGTTGTAAACAACATTATTATACAAGGGCAGAATACTCATTTATCTAAAAACAACTGCAACATAGCTGTTTTCAAACTGTCAAATACAAGCAAACAGTCAGTTTATTCGCAGCAGCTTATTATTAAGCTGCAGCTGCCCCAAACATACTCTTAATCTTTGTGAGTTTAGAATTTAGAGTTATTTTGTTCTTCTAGTTTCAGGCTGTTCAAGTAATTAGGTTTATCACCAAGCCTATTTTGATGGGTAGAGTTCTTGAATGGTTGTTGTAGATAGATTCAATATGCTAAGTTGTAGCCATCTCTATCATATCTTATGCTCTATAGGAAAGGTTCTTCGTTTTATGACAAAATTCATCATGTAAAAAAGAAAATGATATTCATTACTTATTGGAACTCTATTGTATCATTCATGTATTTTTGTCAATGTTTTTTGCGTGACTACTCATAAAGTGCCTCAAAGAATGCATTAAATCATAATAGATTGAAAATGAGAAACAAAATAGAAAGAGACACTAACATGGGGGCGTACATACGGGACTTCTCGAACGAAAGCAAGCGACTTTGATGTTTTCCTAGACCGAGTTGGTTCACGTCTCTTACATTCCTAGGAGCTATCCGGTCATCTTCAGCCACTCATAGTTATCATCTTATTGTATATTTATTTTCGTGATAATTTAATATTAGTTTTTGGGGAGTTTTGAGTTGGGATGGACGTCGGTATCTATTCTACCCTTTGAGGGTTGTATCCTAGAGTTCCATGTATTTCTTTAGTTGAACTTTTGGTCGCCAACTAGTGTTTATCTTCCCTATTCCCCATCGACATCCTTCCCACACTGCTCTGTGCCACTGTTCCCTGCTGCAACAGCCCATAACAGCTGTCAATGTTGTTTTTCCTACTATTTCTGCATTCCAGCATAAGTTCCATGCAGTTCCAGCGCTCCCGCTTGATGTCATAGATGTTCCAGCTACCATAAATCCTTTCCCCTTCCCACCAGCTATTGTTGCAGCCATCCCAGACCACATTCTTCCCACCAAATCGTTGTCCCAGCCCTCCTGCACTACCTCCCTACCTCATATCCACTGTTCCAATCTCCGGAAACCCAAATTCCACCTTGTTGTCGCTCAGAGTAGCAAGGACTTACTGTTCGGTTGTCATATATCGCCACTTATCCTGCGCTCTCCTCTTACCACTACCTTCCAATTCCTCATTGATCCCCACCGCCACCCCTAGATCCCACCCTCGTTTGACTGTTTTTGTCAAGTTTGTTGTTATGTCAAAATTTTCAGAGTCGTTTCGTTGTATTTTCCCTTTAATGTGTGTTACTTGTAATTGTTTATTTACTTTCAGTAATAATATTTGTTTTTTTCCTAGTGTGATTTGAGTTAACTCCGTATTATTTAGTATCAGAGAGCCTAATCTTAGTCATATCTTAGGTTTCTAGCATTTTCCAACATCACCACCCCCCCTAACACAAAATTTTTCTTTTCCCTCCACCCTACACACCTTCCACCTGCCTACACCCAAAATCCTAAGCACGCACCGAAGAAAACAATTTCCAAAATTTGATTTGGAATCTATCACAGATGACATTCAAAGGCTAATCTGCAAAGTGCTACATCGACTCGATGCCAATAAGGAAAGAGCCAAGAGCAGCATCACCGTCAACAATAATAGGGAAATCCATCAAGGAGAGCAAGAAAATAATACTCAAACCCCTTCGTTAGGGATGATTTTAGTGGAGAAAAAAGACATACCACAATGTTTTGGGGTACAGTATTAGCAGTAACCTAGAGCTAAAGTGTCTATTGGAAGATATAGTGATGAGGTGTGTTGGAGGATATAAAAACGAGATGTTTGTTAGAGGATACATAGAGTGTCTATTAGAAGATACGGAGACGTCATGTCTATTAGAAGATACGGAGACGACATGTCTATTAGAAGATATAGAGATCTAGGAATGAAAGCAGACCTGTCGAACTTTGAAGGAAGAATGGAACTAGATTTCCTCAAGTCGATGCCAAATGTTGAGTGAATCCTAAAATAAATAGAGGTGTCTGATGACAAAAGAGTGAAGCTCGCCGCAATCAAGCTGAAGAAGAATACTTCTTTATGGTGGGAGAACCTGAAGAGGTGGAGACTAAGAGAAGGACAGAACAGAATCAATTAGAAGAAAAAGAAGGTGAGGAAGTTACAGCACTTACTCCAGCACTATTGCCAGAATATTTTTTTGAAGCTCCACTACCTACAACAGAAAGAGCTATCAGTAAAAGAGTACACGACAGAATTTATACAGCTTAAATTGCGGCATGAGTTGAAGGAGCCAAAAGAGCACACCATAGCTACGTAATTGGGAAGCTTGAAGCCCGCAATCACTAATGTGGTTCAGCTGCATCCTACTGAACAATGAGGGACGTGCAGACCTCACCACTGAAAGTTGAGATGCAGCAAAAGCCGAGTAGGCAACCACCATCAGTCAGGCACTATCCCAATGCATAAAAAGTTGTCCCACCACAAAAGACCATATTTTGCTTGTCCTGTATGATGATCCCAATACTAGCAACACCTGAGGGTAAAAGCGCTCCGTCAACGTTTTCTCTAAGCCATCCAGGAGGGGGAAGATGCCGGGAGGAGAGAACCAACCTGGCGAGTTAACTAGCATCCCATTGGTCCCAGATTGGATAGAACTGTGTTTTAGAAAGTGCCTCGAGAATAAAAGCCGCAATAATCAGCAGTGCCATAACACCGGTTGAGTATCTTGACATTAAGGGCTCTCCAACAAAGATGAATAATGTAACAGTAGCATCGGGCTGGTGCAATTTTCGCTCCTCGTTGTCTTATTAAGTTTTTTCATAGGTTTTTGAAGTTACTAAAAGGTGGGACGGTGAGGCCCCATCTTCTCATGATACCCTTTATCTTGCACACAAAAAAAAGGAAAAAAAAGAAACTGTTAGCAGAAATATCATCTCTATCTTCAGTTTCGGGCAGCCACACATGAAATCATAATGTCCGTAAGAACTCTTTTTGCAAGCCAAGAGCGAGTGAGGATGGTGTCATGTGTCATTCTCCACCAAAAGAAATGATCACTGTGGTGTAAGTGCAGTCGGGCAAACCACTTTTGATTGGTATCAGCATGAGGAAAGGTGGCTCCATAAGCAAGTCCCATGATAGTTTGCCCTTGGTTCAACTCGAGGTAGTCCTCCCAGAGCTCCTAATGAATCTTTACTTGAGGAATTCAGTCCATCATGTCAGCGCCAAAAGAGGCATGAATTTCTTGCATGCTCCATATTTTATAAGTGGTTATTCAAAAGCCTGCCTCCCGTTCAATCTATTAATTGTAACCGGGCACGACCATCTAACAATCGGGGTATTGTTGATCCAACCATGTTCCACTGCATCCATACAATGACCATTAGCAATTTTCCATCTAGTAATTGACTGCAAGAACGTCGCCCCATCACAAAGTATCCACCATGTGATGGATGTGCTGTGTGAACAGTTTCGGGCACAAAGATTGGTGTCATATTGTGCTTTTAAACACCTTTTCTATTAGAAACCAACTGCAAAATCAGATTTGTGTGATGTGCTGCTCATGGATATATGCCACTTTTTGTTGGAGAGATTGGCAATTTGATTGTCGAACTCAGCATAACGGGTTTAGGATTACCTACTCCTTTACCAAGGATGGCAAGTGCATAATCTTACTTTCTGTGGAGCTCTAGATTATAGGGGATCTTACCAGTAGAAAGTTCAAGCAGGATCTGTTTGGATGATGATAGAGAAAAGATAGACAGAGGTGCAAACTCCAGATACAAATCAGTCACCATAAAGAGCATGTCAGGATATCATGATCAAAACTTACCACTATGACCACCACCGTTAGAGGGAGTTCGGTCTGTTCTCACGTCAAATAGGACTGGGACTACCTTTGGGAAACTCAGCAAAATATGCAAGACACGAAGTTCTAGATCAGTTCAGAAGAGTACCCCAGAAGGATGAATCGATATGGATGTATGCTCGCAAAGTTAAGGAAGCTCCTCAAGTGTTTTGGGAGATGGTACAGTCGACAGTGGGATCCAATTGCTTCTCGGACCACGATCAAGAACCGTCAACCCTGAGAGGGTACAACATCACTGTCACCCTCAAGTACAGATAGAAGCTTCAACGAGTGAGATCAAAATCTCCCAACCCAGAGGGACTGACGAGGGTACGTACATGTGGTTCTTCACACCAGATGATGTTCCAGCCATCCTAAAGCATATCATTGCAAACTAACCACAGTCCCAGCCCTCCTACACTGTCTCTCTGCCACATTTCCGTTGTTCCAACCTCTAAGAAGCCTAATTCCACCTTGTCGCTGCCAAGGACAACAAGAACTTGTTGTTCCATTGTCATATATCCGCTCACTTGCCCCGTGTTCTCCCCTTACCTCCACCTTCCAAACCCTCGTTGATCACCGCCGACACCCCGAGATCCCACTCTAGTTTGAGTGTTTGTGTCATGTGTTTTGTCATTTTAGATTTCTGAATGTCGTTCTCTTTCAAGTGTATTGATTGTAATTGTCTATTACCAAATCGAAAAAGGATGTTATTCAAACGCTTCTCAAGTAGTTGTAGTCAAACCTGGCCTGTTAACCTTTTTTTTCTAGCAATATGCACATATTGAAGTAATTGTCGCTCTATCAGACCATAATGAAAACTCAATTTAAGTTTCTATTACAAACGAAGACGATATTGTGATCTTTTTCTAGAGAGCAATTTGGTTTGAATATCACTTCTGGATATTTGCTTTCAATAATAATATTTGTTTTTCATATTGTGGTTTGGGTTAACTCCGGTATCACAAACTATCATCAGCACAACAAAAAGCAAAGACCAATGGACAAAAATTACTATTAAAAAAGTTTTAGAATCACTTAGTTACACAAGCATGCATTACCATAAAAAATTCTTAACTATTCAAGAAACAATAGTTAATATAGGATTGAGAAAATAACTATAAGAGAATATCTATTGAAACAAATAGAGAAGAGGACCGACATACTTGGACAAGAGACCTCATTCTCTTCATGCAAGTTACGGTTTCGCCCAGACCATTTTCCTGAAAGGAAAATCATTGCAACTTCAAGTACGCTTGATCTATGAGTTGTACTGATAAAAGTTGATGCATGTGAAAAAACATGAAACGTTCTCAAGAACCTCTAAAATCCTAATAGACTCCCGCAAAAGTTCCTCAGAATCCTTCTCCTTGCCCTGCAAATAAAGCACCTGAAACAAAAACAAATATATATAATTTGAGACATTGCCATCATTATTATCCAATGGACAAGCCCATTGGACATCTAGCATCAAATCAATGAAAGTGTGTTCTATGGTCTACAACCCAAAAGATCATATAACATCTAACGAAAGAATCCTGAAGGACTAAAATATCAATCTAAGGTTATTCAAATTTTAAAAAGAAAAAAAAATTGAATTTTGCTAAAATTTGATGCAGAGTGAATTAGCAAATGTAAAAATTGTGGGGTAACTTCACATCTAAATTTGTTACGAGGAAAAAAATTCGGTGTTAAAGTAAACTAAGGAGGGGGAAAGAAGAAAGGGGTTAAGAAGATTATAATGATAAATATGATACAAATCTAGACATGTATCACAGTTACACAAGATTATTTCAAATATTTCCAATTACTTTTAAAATTTATTGCAATTTTAATGCTTAAAAGTAATGACTGTCTTTATATTAGATGATAGGGTATTCAGGACTTTGTAATATTTAAGTATTAAATAAATTTAAATTTAAATTTAAATTTGTAAATCATATTTTTATAACTAGTGGTTCAATTGCAATTTTGATGATAAAGTATAAAAAAAATATTAAAAAGTTTTCACCTTCTTTATCCTACTCTCTCTGGTGATTCATCTCAACTCCATTGAATTGCTCAATCACACCCATCCCTCTCCCATTTCTCCATTTCCACAAATATTCTCTCGTGTCGCGACACAAATCGTAAGAATACATATCAAGAAAATCCTTTCTCTGAATCCATCACATAGGTTTCCATCTCTAGGCGTGATTGCCAAGGATTCAGAAAAGTCTTTCAATTGAACATTGATGTAAAGAAAGACAGTTATTCTAAATATCAAAGTCAAAGAAAGAAAAAAAATAACTTTAGAGATCATCAACAAGGATTCTTCATTCACTTGACACCAAATCAATCTTATTTTACACCAAATGCCCTAAAAGAAGGGAAACAATAGGTAGAAGGGTAAGAAAGCATGAAGTAGCTTTATTGATGTGGAAGCTTCCTGCAGGATACAAAAATTCTGCAAGATACGGAATTTTCCTGTGAAAGAATGATTCAGTGGGATCGCAGAAAATCCCGAGATAGCAGGTGTCAAACGACACTGCCCACCCGATAGTTTTTATTTTTTTCTGATTTTCTCCTATTTCCTTGGAAAAATAATTGTAATAAAAATAATCAGAAAAATGATAAGTTATGTTGTAATAGAGAGACAATTATAACGTAGAAGGCAAAAGTTTTGACGAGATAAGCCTTAATTAAAAAAAGAAAATTAAATGAATTCTTGAATCTTAATAATTAAGGTTGGGATAGTCCAACTTGTATCAAAGGACCACTAATAAGTGTAATGTTGGACTGAACGACATTTATCATTGTTATTATGGACTAATGGGCTAGACGATAATCTAATTAAAGAAAGATTTTAAAAGCTATGCAAAAATCATATAAGATTTTTAAGATGAGTGCTATAAATAAGACAAAAAGTGAAGTGCATATATGATATTGACCAGCGTAACTAAATAGAAGACTTGTTAATGATAGCTTTATTTTATTTTAACTTTCGTATTAGGTGCTTATAATCATGTTCATTTTATTATTTAAGTATTTATGCATGCTTATTCATTATTACTATCATACTAATTCAATTATGATTATAAATAAAAACACCCATATTAGTTATTGAATGGCAGGCATGTTATTTGTTTCTTGTATAATTAAATCTTTTTAATATTGTTTTTCTCATATAGCATGAAACTCACTAAATTTTATAATATTGATTTTCATTAAGGAAAATGGAGTAGATGAATCATTAATCAAGTGACCTACATTACATTGATTTTTATTGTATAGTTTTAAGTATATTTACATAAGACGGTGCTATCGAACGTAGATAAAGATCTTTTGGTAAGTATGATTTTATATTTGAATGTTAATTAGAAGCTCTATAACTTATTTGATGATCGTTTATACACACTTCCGTATTTATATTATTTCACGAATATTAGAAGAGTTGAAATATATATGTGTTTGTTTGATAATATTTTAGAAAGACTAATTCAAAATCAACAAAATAACAAATATTGTGCCCTATAAGCTGGCGCACATAGTGCATGCTAATTTGTCTTTCTTGTGCTTTCTATTCTAATTGAGTAAAATCCCAAAATAATCTTCCGACAATTGAAAAGTGTCCCATTTAAGACTAAAATTTTAGAATGCTCAAATTTAATCCCAAACTATTAAACGTTGCTCCAAATTAGTCATAAATCTTATTTTTCCGTTAAAGTTAATGGTGGTTAGCATTAATTGAAGGGTAATTTTCATCTATCATGACATTAATAAAAATTTATGCGGTTTGTATTTCAATCTCTTTTCAATTTGTTGTTGAAAAATTATAATTTTTAATTTACATTAACAAATCTCTTCACAATAGTCATCACTTTTTTTCAAATAAAAATTTGTGTCGAATCATCATTTGAATGCACAGCCTTATGTTTATATATATATATCGTCGGTGGCAGAAAGAGCTAGGGTTTCCCCCGAGGGGATTCCCTGATTTGAATCCTTCGGCTTCCAATCTTTCCGTCGTCCTCAACGACAAAGGATTTTTCGTACTCATCAACGAAGGGCTTCTCTACTTCAAATTTTGTGCATGTCGTCTCCTCCTACGCACATCGTTTCGTCCTTCCCAATGACGAAAGGCTTCGGCATCATCTTCGCTGAGCTGCGTCGAGGCACCCTTTTCTGCGATTTTTGTCTCTGCGCGGCTCTTCCTGTCTTCTGGAACTCGTCAGCTGCGATTGTTTCGCGGCTTCGACATCTACTGCTTCGCCCCGACGCCTTCGACATGTCATTTGCCCTCGGCCCGACTTGGCAGGGCTTCTCCTTGTTGTGATAGAGCTTCCTTCTTCTTCGGTTGAACCTGACAAAGTCTCATTTGCCCACATGATGAGTAATCCTCAGATGGAGACGGCGGTTGTCTTCCCCTCAAGTTATAAGGAGTATTATGACGGTACAGGTGACTATCCCTTTATTAAGAATGCAAGCAGAAAAATGGAAAAACAGCACTTTTTTTCTCTGAGTTGAAAATTTCAACCCTGACCAAGAAATTCAAGTTTATTCTTATTGAAAAATTTCTGTGGGGGCACCCACCTATGAAAGTTATCAGAAAAAATTTTGATGATCTCAAATTAGCAAGAAAGTGGGAAGTGGGGCTCATGGATGGGAGACATGTATTGATTCAAGTAACCGTGGCTGATAAGTACACTCGGATTTTCTCAAAAAATTATCATAACATTGCTGGTAAATCAAAAAAAGCTACTCAAGTAGCCTCTTGCTTTTGACCGCAATCATGAACCTCTTACTGCACCAGTATAGTTTAGTCTATCTGGTCTCAAGCTACACTTTTTTCATCATTAGTTAGGTTCTTTACTTTATTGGGGTCATACTTAGAGACACAATGAAGCTAGATCTACCTACTTTCAACCTAACCAGACTTTCTGTGGCAACAATTCTTGTGGATAGAGATATTACTTTACCTGATGTTACTGAAGTCTGGTTGGGCACAACTCATAATGGATATTGTCAGCAAATCGTCATAGAGCATTAACCTCCTTATTGTTCCCATTGTAAGATGTTTGAGCATATCCTTGATAAATGTCATAAGTTTCATCCTAATTTGAAATCTAGAGATCAAGTGAATAAAGATGGATCTAACACCACTGCTCTGGAAATATATGTTTCACCTGAAGAGAAAACTACCACAGAACAGGATTTGATGTCTAATTTAATTGCCCCTATGGACCCTCCCCCTAAAAAAATTGTTTCTACGATTGATGAGAAGCTATATGTCCCTGCGGAGCAAAACCCTATTGAAAACAGTACTGAAGAACCCCTACCACATGGATTGACAATCAAGAGAACCTTGCAGCTCCCCATATTCAGGAAGTATCTGGAGTAGAGGCGACAACTCATACCTCACACACTTGAACCTCTATTGTGGGTACAACTGTTGGCAATCTTTCTACTACAGTACTACCGCCTCATCCGAATGAGCAACAATCCTCGGATGAGGAATGACAGGTCTACACTTTCAGGAGGAAGAGAAAGAATGGAGATCTAATTGAACTAATGAATCTATTGAATTATACTTTGGTTACTTCGGGCAATGGTGCACACCTAGCCAATCTGTTAGTTGGTTTCCTTCCGAGAACTAGAGGCAGAAGCATAACTAAATTGGGTCGTCCCGATTGATCTTATATGTACCATCTATTTTTGGGTCTTTACTTTTCCTCTTTTTTTTTTTTTTTTGTTGTACCATGTGGGTTGGGTGTCTATTTTTGCCTCACTAATACAACCTATCTGCACCATTTTCTCTTTAATATATTTGCCCTCGGGCTTTTTTTAATATATATATATATATATATATATATATATAGACACACACACACACACACACACACAAACAAATGGCATCGTCCTCCTCAATATCGCTTTGCTAAGGTTTCGTCGTAATGGCAAACGCTGGTTCTGCTCCACTGTTCGCGCTCGATCTTCTTTCATTTTCGTCAGTATGGCGTGCCAACATCATCGCGACTCAACTTCTGTGGGAGTGCGTTCGTCCGGCCGGTAAAAGTTCGCCTTCGGCGGCGTCGTGTGTCTCTGTGGGATCGTGTTCTGCGAGTCTTCTGCAGCGTCACCCAATCAACGACGGCTCGCGTCGTCTTCTCCCACACTCGACGACGACGCTGTCGCCTTGCCCTACAAAAGGTTCCCCCCGAAGTCTACTCGCTTTTTTCTAGCGGCTCGCCTAGCCGTTCTGGAGATGGCCTCAACAATGCGTTCCTATGCCAATGCACTTGCCGACGACTTTCCTATTCTTACTTGTGCTCCTCTTTCAGGTTCAGAGTCTTGTTTTCATATTGGCAAGTCCTGCAATGTTCCTCAATCTTTCCACGACGCTATTGAAGGTGGTGGTGATCACACTTTCATTAAAAAAGCTTCGAAAAAAATGGGAAGTCTGCTCTTATTCTCACTGAGGTTGAAACCAGCACTCTCACGTCCTCTTGGCGTTTTACTCTAGTGGCAAAATTATTTTATGGTCACCCAAAACTGGAGGTCATTCGAAAAGAATTTGATGCTATGAAGTCATCGGGCAGTTGGAATATTGGCTTACTTGACGATCGACATATACTTATTCAGTTCTCATAATATCAATTACATGCATTTTTTCTCGAAAATTTATCAAGATCTACAACCATTTTATGAAAATTATGAAGTAGAATATCGAATTTGATCCAAAAGCGGGGTCCCTTATCATTACTGTTTGAATAAAAATTTCTGGGTTAATATTACATCTGTTCAACTTTGAAATACTCTACAATTTAGCAACTGCTTACGGTAAGCCTCTCGAGGTTGATCGTCCTACGCTTGCTGTCACCAGATCCTCTTTGGCTTGTGTGTTAGTTGAGAGATATATCACTCAACCAGCTCCAGACGAGGTATGAATTGGCACCACTCACGACGGGCATTGGCAAATAGTTGAAATAGAACCACTCTCTCCTTATTGCTCTCATTGTAGTATGTTTGACCACAGTTACCATTTGCTATCGCTTGCATCCTCATCTACGGTCGAATATCGCTAAAGATCGACCACCTACCATCGCTGCTGAGAATGTGCAACCCGATCCTCTTTCCAACAACGCAGTTCCAGATGAAAAACACCATTTTACAAGTAAAGATCAAAATGTGATTACACCACTAACTGTTATTGAAGAAGACTCATTTATATGTCAAGAATCACGAGAGTGCTCCTTCGATCCGATAAAAGATTAGCTGGTACAACAAGTTTTTGCTTCTAATGTTTCAACAACCTACACATGTCTGGCACACTTTAGACCAATCCATTGATCAGGTGAGTCAATCTTCGAATGATGAATGGCAGGTCTATTCGAGGAGGAAGAAGAATGGAGGCCGACTCGAGCTCGAAAATTTATTGGATGATACATTGATTACTACTGGCAATGGCACTCATCTTACTAATTTATTAGCTGGCTCCTTTCCTAGAACTAGAGGCAGAGGCAAGGCAAAATTGGGTCGCTCTCTAGCTACCTCATACTCAATATTTTGGCACTTTCTGATTTTTTTCTTTAGGTATCTCATGTATTTTTCTGTATTTTCTCTTTTTGAAATCATTAAATGTGGTGGTTATCATGTGAGCATTGTGTCATGTTTGGGCCCTCCCACATAATCTATCAGTATTCTACTTTTAATTTAAAATAATAGCCATTGGCTTTCTCAATATCTATATATATATATATATATATATAAAGAATAATAATTATGGCGGCGACGGCTAAGGTTCCCCTCTGCTCTGGCGATTTCGGTTTCCCTCTCTTCCCCGCGTGCAATGGCTGGTGAGGTCCTTCCTTTTGCTCGATTTTTCTGCATTTGCTTTCGATTTTTGGAATGTCTATTGCTACTCGACTTTTGTTGATGCGGTTTTAGATAGGGGTGGAGGGTGGAGGGTGGAGGGTGGAGGGTCATCCGGCACTCCCACCTCCTGCCCATTCCTGCAAGGCTTTCATGATACTCTAAATGTTGGAAGGGATTATTCCTTCATTAAAAAACTTCGGAAAAAAATGGAAAGTTTGCTATGTCTATCTCTGAGGTTGAGTCTCCGATACTTGCTTCTTCCTGCCGATTAGCTCTGGATGGTAAATTTATGTATGAGAATGATAAGGTTGATTTGATTCGAAGGGAAATTGAAATGCTAAAGCTAAAGTGCTAGTAGAAAGTTGGGATTTTGGATGGTAGGTATATTTTGATTTAACTTGCGAATGATGAGGATTATACCCGGCTTTTTGCTAAGAGATTTTGGAGAATTGATAATCGTGTTATGAAGTTTTCGAAATGGTCTGTTAATTTCGATCCTAAGACCGAATTGCCGGTTATAATTGTTTAGATTCAATTCTCAGGTCTCAAATTATATCTTTTCAATCATGAGATTTTTTTTTATTTGGATGTTGCTTATGGCAAATCTTTGAAAATGGACAGTGCACTTTTGTTATTACTAGACTTTCTGAAGCTTCTGTCCTAATTGAAAGGACATTACCCAACCCTTTGTTAATGAAATTTGGATTGGCTCTCAATATCAAGATTATTGGCAACATGTGGAAATTGAACGTCACTCATCATATTGTGTACTCATTGCTCTATGTTTGGGCATCCCACATCCCACTGTTATAGATTAAATCTACATCTTATAGCAACCACTGGAATTTTACCTCCTACTCTTCCTGAAAACCACAATCATGTTATTCACCAAGGCACATCCACTAATGTTGAGACAGATAATGAGTATAACTCTCCCATGCAAAATGGTGATTTATTTAAAGAAAATTCAGTTCCTACTACTACTATTGATGCACATACTCAGCAAACATTGCCGGAAGAAAATATTGATGTTATTGAAACTGATCTTCTTACTATGTCTGTTGAAATTTCTGTTTCTCCTTATCATAGCAATATCACTCCTCACATTGATAACAGTTCAGAAAATCAAGGGCAGCCAGATGAAAGATTTTCTCATCCATACACCTCCATAGAAGCCAAAAATACCACACTATAACTTGCTACTAATGAATTAGAGAACGAATTGCAAGTTTAAAAACATGCTAGAAAGAAGGCTGAAAGAAACAATGAATTTTCTAATTTTAATGCAAGTAATATTATACAAGAAGGTATCCACTATTCTGATGAAAAGCAATTAGGCAACACTTCTATATCTTCTAAGAGAGTTGGCTTAAGACATCATATTTAATATCATGATTTGAAATATTAAGGGAGTGACGACCCTTCCTCCCTTAATAGACTCAAACATCTCTATAGGGTCCAAAAAATCTTCATTTTTACTATTTTCGAGTCTCTTGTGCATGTTAACAAAAACACGATATTGAAGAAATTCGAAAGTTATCAGTCTTTTTGCAACAAGAATAATAAAATTTGAATATTTTAGAAACACTCTGTTACATTATCTATTATTGAAGATGATGAGCAACTTATCTTAACACATTTTAAGATAGAAGATTTTCATGGGTGGGGCACTTTTGTCTATGTCAGCTCTCTTTTGTAAGATAATTTTTTGTTGTGGCAGAAATTAGAACTTATGGGTGATTCTATTAATAAAAATTGGTTTGTGGGTGAGACTTTAACATGTTGTTATGAAGCCATCTGAGAGGAAAGAGGGTAGTAGATGTGATAATACCCTCATAAATCGTTTTTGTAACTCAATTGCAGGAGCTAAACTTTTTGACTTGGGAAATTCTGGGTCACCCTATACGTGGAGGAGAGACTTTCTTTTTCAAAGGCTAAATCGCTACTTTGGAAACTCTGTTTTCTTAAACCATTATCCAATCATTCGGGTTTAACATCTAAGCTACGCATTTTCTAATCATAACACCATACTACTTACTTTAGCTTTTAATGTCAAGTTTTTTATTTCCATATTTAAATTTCTTAATATATGGACTACTCATGATAGGTTTCTGAGCATTGTGCAACAAGCTTGGAAATTTGATGGTGTTGGGACACCCTGGTTTATCTTATGACAAATGCATAAAAAACTAGCTGTTCATTTCAGAAAATGGAATCATCAAGTTTTTGAGAATGTGCAGAATAAAGTGTTGGAGGCTCAGCATACGGTGGATCAGTTAGAGGCTCATGTTATTGGCTCACCTGCTTTGGTGGAAACTGTGACCCAAACTCATTTTTCTTTATTGGATGCAATCACTTTAGAAGAAAAGCTCCTCGAACAAAAAGCTAATGATATATCTTTTATTGCCGGTGATAGAAACACAAATTATTTTCATGCTACTCTAAAGCATAGAAGTAATATGAATAGTATTATGAAGATTAAAAATGTTAATGGACACATTTTAACTAACATGGAGGATACTTGTGAAAATGTTATGACTTATTTTACTGAGCTTTATCAGTCTACTTTACAAGTTACCCATGTTGATTCTAATATTTTTTTGCTAATGAAACCAGCTACATCAACACTCTTTCATTAACTCAAGCTACTGATGAAAATGAAACTTTCTCTGCCTTTAAATCCATGTCCTAACAAAGCACCGGGTCCTGATGGGTTCTCCTCATCTTTCTAATTCACTGTTGGGATATCATCAAGAAATATGTCATATGTGTTATTCTAAGTTTTTTTTTTTTTAGGAAAATCAAGGTTAGTATTCTAGTTCTGCCTTGATTGTGTTTATCCCCAAAGGTAATAACAAGATTTCTTGGGATAATTTTCGTCATATTTCTCTTAACACAGTTATATCTAAAGTGTTGAGTAAGTTGATTGTGAATAGGCTGCAGCCACATCTCTCTAAAATCATCTCTCCACAGCAATCTCCTTTCATTAAAGGCAAAGAGATTACTGATAACATCTTACTGACATAGGAAATGATTAAAGACTTGGATAAAAAATGCAGAGCGGGTAACCTGGTTTTTAAATTTGATATTAAAAAGACCTTCAACACTATTACCTGGGATTTCATTCTTAATGTTTTGCAGACTAAAGGCTTTGATCAGGATTTCTACATATTTATTAAAAGATGGTTAGCAAATAATCATTACAGTGTGTTTGTTAATGGTAAAGCTCATGGTTTATTTTCTTCTTACAGAGACATTAAACAGAGAGACCCTCTTTCTCCTACCTTCTTCATAATTACATTTGACTATCTCTTCAGGATTGTTAATAATCTGTATATACAACATCCTCACATCAAATATTCTTATAAATCTAGAACACTGGTTAGTCACCTTGCATATGTTGATCATGTTATTTTGTTCTCTAATGCCAATAAATATACTATAAAATATATTATGCATCTTTTTACTAATTTTCATAAAACCTCTGATTTATTCTTTAATTTTCCTAAATGTTCTATATATTTTAGGAAAAATGTTCATCAAAATGTTGAAAGTTCGGTTTCCACTTTCACTGGATGCAAACTTGCAAAACTTTCCATTGAATATCTTGATGTTAACATTCTTAGAGGGAGGAGGAGGCAAATTCAAATTGATGAGGTGATCAAAAACTTTAAATCTAAATTAAATTATTGGACAAACACTTTTTTGCCCAATGGTGGCAGACTTACCTTGTTGAAAAATGTGTTGTGTAGTTTACATTTATATGTTATGCAAGTTCTTAAAACGAATAAGAATACCCAAAAAAATCTTGAAGTGTTTTTTAACAAATTTCTTTGAGTGGTACTCGGTCTAGTAAAATTTGGGCTAATTGGAAGAAGATTAGCAAACATGTCTCTTCTGGGAGACTTAGTTTTAAAACTTTGCAATAAACCATTGATATAAACATGTGCAAGCTCTGGTTTAAATGTAGAGCTGGAGATTCTCTATGAGCTCAGTTTATGTATCACAAATATTGCACTTTTATATACCCTTCAATGGTTACATGAAAGCTAAAAGATTCTCAAACCTGGAAAGCTATCATACTTGCTAGAAATGTGGTTTCTCATTTCATTTATTGGGATGTGGGTGGTGGAAATATTTCTTTTTGGCATGATCATTGGGGAACATCAAATTTTACAACCTCATCTCAATCAATATCTGACACCAACTTACTTATCTTTGATTGCTAGATGAATGGCAGCTAGAATTTCACTAAGCTTGTCTCTTTAGTTGGTGAAGCAGACTCTTCTATTGCTACAATTCCTATAAACGTGCAAAATAGGGATGTTTCTACGTGGAAATTTACCTCCATAATTTCTATTACTAAAATATTCGATTTTCATATACATAATTTTCCACACTGGAAATGGGGTTCATATATAAGGCATCAATATATTTCTCATTCCATCTCTTTCTTTTTATGCAATTTTTTTTATAATATTTTGTCACTTGATGATATTCTTAAGATGAAAGGCTTTTTAATATCTTAACTGGGAGGATGAAACCTTTGTGGTACATCATTACTTTACTGAAGTGTATACTGGCTTTTATAGGAATGAATCATCTTAATATACAATATAGTTTCATTCTTAGGAAAGGAAACGCTCATGCGGATTGATTAGCTAAAAAAGGGTTTGATGGCAGTAGCATTGGTGATATACCTCCTTTTCTTTACACTCTTATACAAGGTGATTTGCTGGAGGCTCCTTTCATTAGAGCTTAGATTTTTCCTGCAATGATTTTAAGTGTCTTTTTTGTGGTTTCTCTGTGGGTGGTTTATTTCTTATCATGAGATCTTCCTTAACATTTGATGAATCGGAATATGGATTCCTGGCTGGGTATTTTGTTGTTTATGGGCATTATGGGATGCCTTAGATTTTTATGTCTTTTCTATTGGGAAGTTATGCCCAAATTTGCTTTCTGCTTATGGTTGTTATGCCTTACAATATATGTCTCATAAAATTGTTACTTGTGTGGTCTCTTTTGTGTGATAAAAGGAGCTGCTGCCTGCAAGATCTTTTTTTGCAGGATTTGGGAAGTCTATATAATGGTTGGAATGGTTTGGATTTTGGTTTTTATTGCTCGGTGCTCTCACTGCTGTTTTGTTTCTTTTGCATGAGAAGGGGGATTGTTTCTTCTGCTACCTGCAAGTTCTACTTCTACAGGATTTGGATATGACAGGAAGTTCATTGTTGGCATAACACTCTTCGGATAAATGCTCTTGTTTCAAACTGCAGGATCTTCTCGATGCAACATGATTTAAATACTAAAGACGGATCTTGCCCTCGGTTTCTTACACCTGCTGCACTCTGGTTTATTATGTGACTTCTTTTCATTTTTAAAAGTATAGTTTTTGGGTTTGGTATACTTATACATGTTCGGGTATACGTTTTGTTATTGGTATACTTCTTTTCTTTTGCTTTGGGCAGAGTTCTATGTGGTTGAGGATCCCCATTTTGAGTGTGTTTTGTAGTTATTTTGGTTTACTAGTTGGGGATCCTCTTTCAACAAACTTTTGTACCAATCTTTTGATGATTAACACGTAGAGAGACATATAATTCTCCTTTAAAAAAAAATAAAGAAAAATAGTTTTGTAAAAATATAAGTGGTTTGCCGTCAATTACATAATTTTATCATTCACATACATAATATGTTAAATGCAAAATAAATCTATTCATTTGATTTTCTAGTTAACTTTAATAATTTTAGAACATATTCTCTAATACATAGTATTAAAATCGAAAATTCAATTGAGATTTATTAATTCATATAATTTCAGATTGAGTGAGCTCTTATGACATAATTATTGATTATTTAAATATTCTTCATTTTGAAAGAATGTGTTGATTATTGTGAAAAGATTAATTATTCAGATTAAAAATTATAATTTTTAGTAATAAATAAAAAAGAAGTTTATATACAAACCACATAAATTTTGAATAATTACATAAAAGATAAAAATACCCTTCATTCATGCAGCCTGTCATTAAATTTAACATAAAATAAGATTTATGATCAATTTAGAGTAATTTTTAATAATCTAAGACTAAATAAGAACATTCTAAAACTCTGGGATTAAATTGGGCACTATTTAACAGTAGGAGGACTATTTTGGTCTTTTACCTATTCTAATTATACAAAATGTACATCTTGCTCACACTAAGATCCATACTAATCATTTTATACTATGAACAAATATAAGCACAATCAATTCTGATAAAAATGAAAATAACAGAAAGTATCAGTCAAAAAATTCCATAGTAAACTCGAAAAATTTGAAATGTAGAGTGTTGCAAAATTACCAATGAAAGATGATGCATTGTACTTGAATAATCAGGGTGACCATATCCTAGCACACGTCCCTTTATCTGCATAAATTATACCAAAATGTTTGACCAGAAGCTCAAATAAGACGATCAAAAATGTTTTTAAGTCACAAGAAAAACTTGCTGATGCAGTTAAATATGAAAAAGGGAAAGCAACCACCATAGTAGGAAATAAGACGTAGAGAATTTGCAGAAATCCTCCATAGTACCTTCAATGCCCTCTGCCAAAAGATAGAACTCGTCAGTGGATAGAACAGACATGTAATAATAAATGGATAGTTGATGAAATCAACAAATGCATACAATGAAACAATTGGAGAACTTAAGAACCAATTTTATCTTTTATTTCAAATTTTCCATGTCTGCGACGTGGTAGAGGTCATGAGCATCTTCTGATGCTTTGTACAGCCATTCACACAAAGCAGATTATATAAATTAGGGGCCCATTTGGCATTACTTTTATTTTCTGTTTTTGTTTTTATTATTTTATTTTGTTGAAAATATGTTTGGTTGGTATAATTTTTATATATTTTTATAGTTTTTTTTTAAATAACAGTTCAACTTGTTTATAAAAAAACTCAAAACATCTTGATAGCAAAGTCAACCCATACAACAATAGTAAGCAAATACTATTACCGAAGAAGCAACAGACGATTACAGTCATCACCCAAGAAAGGAAAAAATAACAAGCAAACAAACTCAACTAAAGCATAACAAAGGGTAGTGACGAGTGAAGGAGGTTGGGAGTTGGTGATTGGGACACAGAAGGGGAAGGAGAGTGTTGGTCGGCGGTAGGAAGAATGTTGGTGGTTGTGGAGTGCAGTGGGGAGGTTGCTAGAACAATGGCTAGGATGCAAGGGAACCTTTGCCATTGTTTGCAAAGATCATCAGATGGTTAGAATCAATCCCACATGATCATGCATTTTTTTTTTGGACATTTTATACCATAAGAAACTCAAAATTATGCAATCTTGAGCTCATTGGATTCATCTCATTGACAAGCTCATTTTGAGTATAAACATGAAAAATTCAAACAAAATATAAACCCCTAAAATGTTATCACAAATTTTTAATTATACCTTTGAATGCTCAGAAAGATTATGATCAAGGCTTTTTTGATATTGCTGGTCATCTTGCCAAACTGTATTGTCTCGACCATTTGTTCACTGAATATCAACTGAAATCCTTAATTCTTAAAGGTTTTGGGACAAATACTCATGTATTTTGCAATCCAAAAAAATTGTCTCCAAATCTATGCTTAATCAAATGAACTTTTCGGTTGTGTTTCAGTTACTCCATTTTTTCGGTTCTAGAAAATTATGTCAACAATTATTCAAGCCAAAAAAGCTAAATCATAACTTTAAAAGGAATCTCCACTCCATGGATGCCAACGTTGGAACTCCCTGAGATTGTCAATCAGGTATTCATCACCAGTTGTGACATGGTATATGTAGATTAAAAAGCCAATACTTCTTTATGTTACATGACCGACAATAGTTGAGTTAAATCTAAGTTATGAAACTTCACTCTAGCCCTGAAAAATCTATAAAATGAACACATTCTCCAACAAAAGATTATGACCTTGACTAACCAAAACAGATTCCACTAAAGGAAGTTGGAATATGTTATCGACTATAAACATAATAAGAAGAAATTAAAGTAACAGCTATAGTCTTGAGAACATGTAGATCAAGTAATGAAACTTTAAAAATGTCATTTCAAGTTACAACGCCAATCATAAAATACTAGACGAAAGTTCTGAAAATTAGCTTAGTCCATGAACAATCTATTAAACCAATAAATTCTGTCAAAGTAAACAAGATAACTATAATCAGCTAAAAGTTTTCAACCCAGAACGTATCCAATTATGTATTAGAATGTATGGTTAGCATGAAAATTTTTAAACAACGGCTATATATACTAGAATAAATGGATCAATTCACAAAACATAAGAGAATACACAATAATGCAAGTTTAAGAAACGAGTAGCCAAGTAACAAACAACTCTTACCTCATAATACTTCTGAGCTTGCTCAACTTTCCGCTGCAATAAATAAAAATGCCCTAGATTGTGCAAGGTGGCTCCTACACTGCAAACATCATAAAAGTGACTTGTTTGTCTTCAGAAGGTAAAAGAGTCACCCACATTCTTTTGGTAGGCATGCACAACAATGAGTTGACAGCATGAAATGCTAATTGTGGCATGCATGTCCATAAAAAGAAGTTAAGTGTAACATGTGCAAACAAAAGAAAAGAAATTAGTAAGCACTAGACAAACTCAATTACTTCAAGTATTATTCTAGACTGAAAAATCATTGAAACCATTTCAAATCTCAAATTTCTACTGTGTAGTATATAGTGCAACAAAAGGGAAAAAGTTGTGTGAAGATGATCAAAAAGTTAACCCACCGGATGTCATGACTCCCAAACGAATCCTCTAGAATGCTAATCGCTTCCAAGTATAATGGCTCAGCTTTATCAAAGTCCTTTCTTGACGTGTAAATTGCTGCCTGCATCAACCAAATTTCATATCTGAATTGACAGGGAAAACGCAAAAAGTGTAATCTATACCAGATGAAAAAAAAAGGTTCGCTATAGCCAAATAAATAGGGATGTCTATGTCAGCAATTAGAAAATGAAATTAGAGAAGCTTAAAAAATAGACATCTTCAAAAAGAAAAAAAACAGTACTAGTACTTCCTTTCTCCTTAAAGTAATGTATCCAAACTATTGTTCATGTTTATTTAAATCTTTTATCGTAATATGTAGCTTGCCTACAAACTAGTCAAGATGCAATCAATCAAAATCAAGGTGCCTCACTTGAAAATAATATTTGCTTTTAGGAAGAAACTTTCTCCCAATATTCCACAACTTATTGCACCAGATGGATGATTTATACCTAACAAGTCAGAACTCTGACACAGTTCTCTCAATATGAGAAATGGGAGGATCAAACCATTTCTTACAACTATTTGCAATTTTCAAAAATGTAGCTTTATCTCAAAATCCTTTTAAGACGGCTGATTTAGAGTATCATCTAATTAACTCCTTTAATTCCAAAATTGCAGGGATGCGTTGAATAAATGACCTAAACAATGCTGAACAAAAATTGCTGATCTGTCACAGTAAGTAAATGGGTGCTTTCGTGCAAAGCAATCAACAATAAAGCAACTATCACAACAGGATCAACCTGTTACGAGGGAGCCTAGCCTAAGGGCAAATTTATCTTTTGTACGCAAAAAGGAAATTTAGCTTTTTATTATTATTATTAATATCTAGGGTTAGGTTTATGTATGAGATTGAGTTGTGAGTCTTAGGTTTTTTGTTAAATCATTCATTCGTAGAGGAAGGCTAAATGCTCAATTCGTTCATGGAATGAATTTAAGAATTGTTTGTTAAAATGCTTTCGAGTCATTCGGGAAGAAAACCTACATGAGCAATTCTATATCTTCACTCAGGAGGGGACGGTCATGGAATATAAGGAGAGATTTGAACTATTGTCAGGACAACTGTGGGGGATTTCTGAAGCAGAATTGGAGGGGAATTTCATGAAGGGCTTAAAGCCCGACTTACGGGCACCACTCCAACTATTAAGTCCATGGGGATTGAGGAGATGGTGGAGCTAGCCCACATGGTGGAAGACAAGAATCAGACGAAGAAAGCCAATAGGAACACCACAAATGGAGCGTCGTAGGAAACTGTTGCAACCACGATGATGCCAAAAGTTCAGACAATAGAAGTCCAGAGGGAGGTTGCACGGGACACAAATAATGGACCACGACCGGGAGCATTACTCAAGCATCTCACGAAGATAGAGATTCAAGAGAAGCGAGCCAAAGGATTATGTTTTAGGTGTGATGAGAAGTTTACCCCAGAACACTGTTGCAAAGATCGAAGATTACAAGTTCTCATAGTGCAAGACAAGGAAGCAATGAATGAAGAAATAGGATAGCTTTGCGGGGGGAAGAGGAACACTAATTTTTTCCAATCTTGTGGATAAGGAATCTTTTAGGGGGAGTATTGTTACTTGGGAGTCTTTCCTGAAGGCAAATTTGTCTTTTGTATGCCTAAGGGCAATTAGTCTATTATTATTGTTGGGTATAAATGGGATTGTTACGTCTAGGGTTAGATTTATAAATGAGACTGAGTTGCATGTCTTAGGTTTAGAGTTTGGAAGACATTTACTACCTCTCGAATTGCAGGAATTGGGAGAGACTGCCTACCTCACAAATTGTAGATGTTCATCTTTGTGTTCTTGTTGAGTTTGAATTATTACAATAAAATTCGTGTTTGCCCTAATTTCTATGGAAAGGCGTTTCGACTTAAACGTCGGATCATATCACAACTGTAGCCAGAAAAATATGACAAATGATATTGGATCAATCAGACATTATGTATCCACCAAAAAACTAAAAGCTCAAAACAACGAACTTAAGAATCAGATTGTAAAAGTATAACTCCGAGTACATAGAATACTGAAGTTTACAATCTCCTGTATGGTTTCTTCTTGGTAAATTGGCAAGCCCACTGAAACTCAGTTTTCATCAACATCAGTTTGTAAATTTCCGCAAGAGGGACTCACTTCATACATCAATTGAAAACCCTAAATTTACATTTACCATATCATTACCGCTATTATAGTTCTGCTTCAATTCTCCCAACTTTCATCTCAAACTTCAGTTTTCTACTCTGAATCGACTTTTCAACTCGAAAAACCTAATTTAAACTTTATGACATATAATGCCGCTCAATATATTATATAGACTTGTGTTCAAGATGCCTATCAAGGCAAGTGCCATAACAATTCACAGAATCATTAAAGCTAATAACTACCAAATATTGGGGAATAACTACAACAAACTTTATAGCAATTACACCAAACAAGAATTAGCGCAAGAATACAACACACGACACACAAAATCATGTTAGAGTGGGTCCCGAGTGATGGTGATAACGGTTAATGAGACTAGTGAGGTAACGGAAAGGTATGGAAGGGGTTTCCGGGCTGTGGGTGAGGAGTGGCAGCGATTATTGGTGGCTAGGACAGCAGGGAAATAAAATGCGGCGGCCCAAACAGCCGCAATTGGTTGTTTGGAGCGCTAGGCAGCAAGAAAACAGCAAGGGGGTGGTGTTGCTGCAATGGCAGCAAGCTTGAATGAGGTGAAACAACTGGTTGGGTGGCTAGAATAGAAGAAAACAGCCCGGACGGTTGATTTCGGGCAGCGACAGTGAGCAGGAATAATAGTGGTAGTGGTGGTGAACGCGTAGGATTGCGGGACAGCCAAAAGATGATTGTCTAGGGGCTGTGACAGAGAGAGGATGGTTGGATGGTGAGGAACAGCAGAAAGACAGCAACAAGACTATTGTCGGGGCGGTTGCAGAAAGGAAGAAGGCATGGTAGAAAAGCAAGAGAGATGCGGGACGATGATGCGGGACGAGGATGGTAGATTGGTTTATGCGGGACGAGGATGCGAGACGAGGATGGTAGAAAAGCAAGAGAGAAGATAATCACCAACCGGAAACCAATATACAATTGAAACACTACTTGGAACCCTAAGATACAACCCTCTAAGAGAAAAAGAGAAGCGGACTCAGAACTGTAGCTCTTACAGTACTGCGGAAATATATATCACGAGTTCTATAACACCGACACTTCTGAAAACATGTCGTACCCGTGTCAGACGCGTATCAAACACCAACACATGTCTGACATGCCTCAACACTTCTCCGACACTACGTAATAAATATCTGAACTTTTTTAGGATCAAACACGTCCGGGAAACACCTCAACACCGCATCAGAGGTGAGCTTAACAAGATTTCGAGAAAATGAGAAAGGAGCATTAGAAAATTATAAATATACATCTAACTTTAATTATACATCATTGTCGAAACGGTCTCATCTCTCATCATTTTTAATCTCCCTCTATCATTCGTCAAAATAGAATACGAAAGTGCATTCAATATTCGTCGAGCTGAGCATTAGTAATTCCCTCTTTGTAATCAACTTGTAATCATTAGATTACAAGTCAGATGAATTCTTTTAAAACATATTATATCTAATTTTAAAAATTAATTTCTATAAACATTAAATTTTATAATATATATTAAATTTATGAAGTTAAATTTTATTCATGCATAATTTGTGTTGTGATAATTTATTCATAAAATAATGAAAAAATATATTTTTTATTTTAATAATTAATTAAATATAAAAATGCGTTCATGACGTGTCATATATAATTTTTTTCAAATATGTCATGTCCCCATATCGTGTCGTGTCGTATCTGTGTCACTATATTTGTGTATGTGCTTCATAGATCACAGAAGACATGCTGAAATAATCCCCTTCTTTTACTTACGCTTTGCTTCCTATTATCTTTCATTCCTTCATATTTTTTTCCTATATATGTATTGTATTAGGGTTTGGAAGTAGGTTTTCCATGTGTTTTATTTAAAATTGTTGTCGGTGTCTGTTCTTCCCCTTCAAGGGTTGTATCCAAGGAGTTGGGTGATTTTCCGGTTATATCCCTCTCCCAAGGTTTTGATTATCTTCTCTCATTCCCTCTGCATCCCTACTGCTTTGTCGCCTCGCATTCCCCCTTGCTGCGGGTCGCCCCAACAACAATTCTTTTGATATTTTTCTACAGTTTCCTCGTTGTCAAGTCCTTTTCCTCACTACCCCGGTCCAGGATTGTCTTCCTTTGGCTGTCTAACAGCCCTCCATCTAAAATCGTTACAATGGTGACTTATAGCTACAATGGTTACAATCTAAAATCGTTACAATCTAAAATCGTTGGAAACATGATTGAGGGGAAGAAACCTGCCATCTAAAATCGATGTTTACCATCTTCGAGAAGAGGCAATCGAATAGGTCACCTATAGCTACAATGGTGACTTGCTAGATCAAAGGGATGGAGTGAACCTCTTCCATCATGTGGATTCTATGAATGAAGCTCGAAGATGTGACATGAAACATCTGAGAAGTCACAAGTATGGTTTACCATATTTTGATGGACACATAAATCAAGATGAAGTCATCGAGCAGCTTCGGACTTTTGAATGTGTCTTTAAGTGTCAAAACGTCCCACTAGACAGAATGGTGAAATTAGCTCCAGCAAGGTAAAGAAGAGTGTACTATTTGGGTGGCAAAATCTAAAGTACCTATACCAAAGAGAAAGAAAAGATAAAATTACTACTTGGTCCAAGATGAAACGAGAGATGCATTGTCAGTTCCTACCAGCTCACTACAGACCGGATGTTCAAATCTCAATTTAAAAAGTAGAGAGAGCACATCACCAGGCGATCACCAAAACTTACAGGCAGGGTTCAATCTCAGGATCTTACAATTAGAGTCACCTAACAGAACATTCAAGCTGGCCCAACCTAAAAAGACACTAGTTCAGAGTGGAGAACAAAGGTCACCAATCCGCATTCCCAGCTCCATCTCAGCCATGAAGTGATTCAAGTGTCACAAATTTGGGCAAATTAAAGCAAATTACAAAGCCAAGGGCATGATATATTTCAAAGAGTAGGAAGTTGTTCCAAAAAAGGGTAACGACATAGTAGACACTAAAGAAGATAAGGACACAAAAATGTACTACCAGCTTCCAACTGGTGAGGAAAAAATATACATAATTCCAGCTGAGCCCATGAGAGGAAAAATAATTAATAATCATTATCCAAGAGAATCTTGAGATAAATGAACCGACACCAAAGCCATGGCAACCCCAGATAAAAGAAATTAAGACGTTTAATATTTATAGACTCCTTATTGAGTTGCCTTACTAAGGAAAGTCCATCATGTCAGGAATATGGTCATTTTGTAAGACGTGTAGAAGATTATATGGAGTTATTCGGACGTTGGATTTTATTCAGCACTAGTAAAAATTCATACTTTGGTAAAATCCTCGTCATAATTATTCACGTTGCAAAATGCAAGATTAGTGTATTTAAAATATAAAAGTTCACATGCCTAGCTTCCACATTTTGCTTTCAAAGTACAGAAAAACAGAACCATGCTCGCATGAGTTAACACAACAAAAGTGAACCAGATTAGGACAACACACCAAATTACTGCATGATGATCCAACATGGGCATCTCTTGGTCCAAATCCTTCTTTAGCCTCCTGCAAAGCTGAAAGAAAGAACTTTTCTGCCTCATCTAATTTACCCTGCATGCAAAGCAGAACTTATAGATATTATAGAGGAAACCAATATTAAATGAACAAACTACGAAGTCCAAATATCCATATATATATATATATATATATGCCAATCAAAAAAGAAGTTGGAAGGCATCATCTATCAACCAAGGCTAACAAAAAATAGACCAGGTTTAGCACAAGAAGATAAGCGTTTTTAGTCTAGTTCATACAAAGCCATACTAGAACTAAGCTAGAAGATTTGAGCTCCCAAAAATTATTCACATAAATCCTTCTAACCTACTGTGAGTGTCTAACATGATAAAACATAATTTTTAAATAAGGTCAAACCAATAAACATTGTTTAGCTTCCTCCAAATACTAATGGTTTAGAGTAGGGGGTTTGGAAGAAAGAGAATGAAGCAGTTGCACTGCATTTTAACAAATGAACTTGCAAACTATTGCGGTATAAAGACAAAGTAATAAATACAAAATTAAATCTAAAAGGCCATCAACTTGATATTAGATGTGTTTAGATTTATAGATACCCAATAAGCCACCACCTGTAGTCCACCAACTTTAGTAAGAAAAATCAAAATCTATGATGCCCAATCACTTGCTAAAGAAATAGACAATAAAAAAAAATTAAGAAAAAAACACAAGTGCAATCAAAAGACAAAAAGAAAAAAGCTCGTCACTATAGACCAAATTAAAACAAACGAAAAAAGAACCAAAATATTTCCCTGGCTATTTATTAGGAGGTATTTCAGTTTCAGATTATATAAATAACTCAATTGATTCCTAGACTCTTAAAAAGGGACCAAAATAAATTTATCATCTCAATTACTCAAAAATGAACCTACCGTTGTTATATATGAGGGTATTTTAAGAAAATATATTTTCTTTATGAGTAGTTTAAAAAATCTAATTTTCTAATCACCTTATTTCATCATTTAAAGCAATTAAATTTGCATACAGCATAAGTGGATTGCAGAATGCGAAGTGAGTTGATTTTTTGAACTAAATAATTTTATTTGATATTTTTTTAATTACAATGACTCCATCGCAATAAAAATTACACTGGCCTACAACTTCCAAGATCTCAATGACACGTGATGCATACAGAATTATCTAATATACATAAGGTAATAAGAAAAGTAAAATATCAGATTTACTAAAAATTTCAGTAAGACATGTTATTTTCTTAAAATAATCTCATAATTAACATTCTTAGCTTCAATTTAAGTTAGACGGCGTGATTATTTGGTTCCTGGACTAGAGTGGCCTCTCATAAATACTAGAGGGAGGGCCATTTTTTATCAAAAATAAATGCATTCAAGAAACAAAGAAGCTCATAGAACATCAAGTTACATACTTTTTGAAACAGATCCCTCCCATTGTTAGTAAAAATTCTCCACTTTATAGTATGAGAATTGGATATCACGGAACTGTCTTCGATTCTATGCAATCCAATTACATAATCATCTCCCTGATCACTCTCAGATGCTGAAGCATCTTTCGCTAGGACAGCATGTCCATTTAACCCAAATGAGATAGCTGCAAAATAAAAAGATAAAAGAAAATTAAAGATGCCAAGAGTAAACATGAATTCATAAAAGTGAAAGATAATCAATAATTGAAAAGATGGTTGTATACTCCTATAGAAACCATAAATGTGTCAACGTACATAGATAACAATGACCATGCACATGGTTAAATATGGATTCCCTTTAACATCAAAACAATTGTCCAAAGCTTAAACTACCAAAATGTAAGGTCAAACTTGATATTTAGTTTTGGTGAAACCGAAAACCTTACATTTACAAAATGCAGTGACGTGTCAGCTTACCATTCAAAGTTTTCATAGCAGCGAATAACTATTGCGGGAGACGAGCCAAAATAATCAAATTTTCCTTTCTTATGTTTTCTTTCTTATTATCATCCATTCATGTTTAGTCATTTCCTATATATGTATTGTATTAGGATTTTGAAGTCAGTTTTCTATTCATATTTCTGTCAGGACAGCCGCCGAAGTCCGTTTTCCCGCTTCGAGGGTTGTATCCGCGGAATTGGATGGTGTTGCGGTTGTATCTCTCTCCCGATGTGGTGTTTATCTTCCCTACTCCTTATATATCCTCCCTACACTACTCCCGCTCTTTGTTCCCTGCTGCATCTGCCCGGAAGAGCTATCAACGTTGTTCGTTCTGCAGTTTTTACATTCCAGGCCAAGCTCCCTGTGATTCCAGCTTTCCACCTTGCTGCCATCGCTGTCCCAGCCACCTCCCTTCTACAATTCTTGCAGTCCTCATTCCGAATCAGCCGCCCAGCCCTCCACTGTGGCTGATTTGTATTTTACGTTCCAGCAGCCCTAAACAGCAGACTGCTGCTGTTTGGATCGTCGAACCTTGTGGCCTTGTTGTTCCAACAGCCTATAATCATTGCAGGCCCTCATCCACAGCCCGCCCCCTTCTTTACCTCGTCGCCACCTCTCCAAGCCCCCTAACTGTTAACACCATCACTCGGGGTCCGCCCTAATGTGAGTGTTTGTGTCGTGAGTGTTGTAGTTCCACTTTCAAGTGAGTTTAATTATAACAGTCTATTTGCTTTCAATAATAATATTTATTTTTTTATTATGGTTTGGGTTAACTCCAGTATTATTTAGTGTCAGAGCTAGTCTAACCTTAGTCATATCCTAGGATTTCTAACATCTGCCACCCCGAAACTTACCTCTACTTAAAATCTTTCTTTCTAACCCTACATCACCCTTACCCCACTTAGTGGGATAACGGATTGTCGTTGTTATTTTACCCTCATCGCCTTTACACACCTCCTTCCACCAACACACACCCATAACTTATTCATGCCACTAGGAGAAAATCGTTAGAAGTCTGATCGAGGAGAAAGGACATGATGTTATTTTAAAATATTCACAAAGAGGTGTCCAAGGGATTTCTAGGGATGATATGCAGTGGAACACCCGCCAACTACAGTCGAGGCTTACTACTTTCAAGAGAAGGCAATCCGGATGGGTCACCCGTAACCTCAACGATGACTTATTGGATTGAAGGAATGGAGTGAACCTCTTCCATTATGTGGATTCTAAAAGTGAAGAACTTCTGCCTCAAAGATATCAAATATTTGAGAAGTTGAAATTTTATAGAAAATGTGGATTTATTTCAACGACCACATGAATTCAAACAAGTTCGTCGAGTGGCTCTAGACTTGAGTTTGTCTTTCAGCTATCAGCAATATAAAGAAGAGTGCAATATTTTGGTGGAAAAATATGAAACACAAACGTCGGCGTGAAGAAAAATACAAGATCACTACCTGGTCCGAGATAAAATGGAAGATAAAGCGCCAGCACCCACCAGCTCACTATAAACCAAAGGTTCACACCCTAGCTTCAAAAGAGGAGAGACCGCATCATTAGGCGACCCTCACATCTTACAAGCAAGGTTTAACCCAAGGATCTTATAGCCAGAGTACACTCAATGGAACATTCAAGTTGACCGCTCCTAATCAGACACTAGGTTTGAGTGGATAAAAAGAGGAACCAATCTGTAATCCCAAATACGTTTCAACTAAAAAGTGTTTCAAGAGTCATGGATTTATGCATACTGAATCAGATTGCGCAACAAGGAGAAGGATCTCTTTTATGAATCAGGAAACAGTTGAAGAGATAAATAATTATTCAAGAGCAGATGAAGATTTCAGAGAGGCTACTAAATTTCCTTCTAACGAGAAGAGAAGCCGGCGATTCCAGATGAACCCTGGAGAGACACTAGCAAAGTTGTCTACAATTGTTCTAAAAGGTAGCAAGTCCAAGGCAATAGGCGTTCATGCAGAGTATGAGATTTTGGTGCCTTGAGCTACCATTTTGCAGACATTGAGAAGAGCATCAGAACTTGTATTGGATGTCTAAAAGGGCCATGAATTTGAAGAGTCGGTAAAAGATACAACGCAATCCCAAATAAGAGAAATTCAATCTTTTAAAAATATAGGCTACTTCCTGAGTTACCCTAGCTTAAAGAGGTCCAATATGCCTCAGATGAGACTCTTTTGTGCCACTTGTGGAAGCCCATAAGGAATTACTGGGGTATTTTAAATTCAATTCAATAGTATACCAACCGACAGCTAATCAAGTGGGATGAGTGAACCACAGAGTTGGAAATCGCCTTAAAAGCTTTGTAGGAGGGAACATCCTATAGTGGGATACAGGTCCTTTCAGAGAAGAAGAAGAGGTCTCTCTTGAGCGGTTATACTTCAGTGTGGTCCAGCCTGCAAAGATTTCATCCCAAAGTTAATTCTTCCTTACATACTAGTTTAGCAGATACACTCGGATGAGTATGAAGAGTGGAAGAATGTAATTGATGGTTTTAAGCTTGGTTCGCCAGGATATCCATCCACGTACAGTTCCACTTATGATTGTGCCAAAATAAGACGGTTACCTGTTCTATCAAAACGTGCGTGGGAATGCCAACGCGAGATTAAGACGCTTACACCACCATCAACATACTGACCTAACGTCATACGATAAGGAGACAAGTTTCGACGAATGAAGCCGAAGCTCCACCAACCCTGAGAGATTGACATGGGAGACAGTACCGTGGAAATAAATATCGCACAAGATTGGGCCGAAATAATCCCGTTTTTCTTTCTATGCTTTCTTTAAATATCCTTCAATCTTTTTTACTCGATTCTTATGTGTTGTATTAGATTTTGAAAGTCAGTTTTTGACTCAGATTTTTGTTGGGATAGCAGCAGGCATCCATTTTCCCCCCTTCGAGAGTTGTATCCGAACGATTGAGTTGTGCTCTGATTGTATATCTCTCCCAAGGTGGTGTTTATCTTCCCTACTCCGCCTTCCATATCCTCTCTACACTACTCTCGCTCTTCCTTCCCGCTGTTGCTACCCGGAACAACTGTCAACACGCTATCCATCCCGCAATTCCTGCATTCCAAACCAAGTTCCCTGCTATTCCAGCTTTCCCACGTGTTGTCATCATTGTCCCAGCCACTTCCATCCCATAATCCCTGTTGTCCTCCTTTTGAATCACCGTCCAACCCTCTAGCGTCGCTGCCACAACTGCAACACCACCCTTCTTTGTTTTCTTGTGGTTCAGTCGCCTCAAACAGCAAACTATTGTCGTTCAAATTATCGCCCCTTGCAGCCCTTCTGTTCCAGCAGCCTATAATCATAGTCGGCCCTCATCCATAGCCAGGAAACCCCTTCCCTACCTTTTCACCACTTTTCAAACCCCCTAACCATTATCACCAGCACTGTAAGTGTGGGTATCATGTGCGTTGTATTTCCCATTTCAAGTGTATTTGATTGTAACAGCCTATTTACTTTAAATATTAATATGTATTTTTTTCTATTATGGTTTAAGTTAACTCCGGTATCATGCAACTTACTTTTTCTTTTAAACATATATTATATTTCCCCAGAAAATGCAATGTGCAATTCTTGATCTAATCAAACTGGTCGTCTTAACATACAATATAACTAGCTTACACAATAGAGTTAGGATCAAAAATTGTAAAGATATGCAAGAGCTATCAAGAAATTAAAAAAATGATAAATAATGATAATATCAAAAGTTAATATTTAAGATCCATTCAAGTGAATAATCCTGAACATTGAGTTAAATATTAGATACATACCAGTTGATCCAAACAGTAAAATCTTCAACATTGACTGCCAGGAATTCGTACGGACTGTAGACAAAAAATATTCACACTTGCCCACGCCAATAGAACCTACAAAACATTGAATATTGCAAAACCAGCACATTAACATGATTTTTTTTTTTCATTGCAGTCGTATAGTATGATGCAGAACATTGTGTATAACAACTGGTATGACAAAAATTACAAATTATATAAAGTGATTGACCAGTGCCGCCAAACGCCAATTATATCATGAAGTTAAAGATAAGATTAACTTCCACCAAGAAAATAAAACACCAATTTTAGAAATATGGACCTTATGGAATTAATTTCAAACCAAATCTTATAAGTCAAATTTTACTTTTATTCGACCATGATATATGATAAAACAATAAAGAATAAATAATTTAAGAAATCATTAGAGCACTGCTTACAAAAATATAAATCACAAATTGACTTCTTTCTCCAAGACAGAAAGAGGATTCTTTTGTTCAAAGAATCAAAGCTGATTGTAAGAAGAAACTTTAGGTCAAAAAATAAAGTACCGGCTAGCATGCATGTTTTACGCGCTAAAAGGAAAGCAATCAAGGAAACAATTGCCTAGGATAATATGACGGAACCAACTAGAACGCATAGTTTATCATACTGATGTGAGCCTACAACTATATAAATAACTTAAGGCTTATAATAATAGATACTTGGATGACTAATGAAAAAAAAAATGGGGCATTTGCCATACCCAATTCTTACATATTTAAAACCTAAATTTTACTTCTTACATTTACACCGCCCAATTCTTTCATGTTAGATCAAAAATACCACTTTTGCAGCTTTAAAAAATTGAAATACACCTTTTTATGCAGAGGCAAGGTGGCATATATGTAAGAAATTAAAGTTTAGGTGTTAGATATGTAAATACATGGAATTAAGTGGTATGTATATAAATCTTCTTTAAAAAAATGAAAAGAAAATTGTTCTTTTTAATTCCTTTTTTATTATCTTCCTCTCCTATGGTCGGTATCATGGTAACCCTCTTATCTCTTTGTCAGAATGAAAAGCCATTCACTCTTCTTTCTAATAAGTACTAGATAATGCATCCCTCTCAATTCCCTCTCTTCTACATTTTCACCATCTTCTAGGTGCTTTCAAAATAACCTCACTTCCCTTTGTTGCACTCCACTGCATAAAATAATTACAATCACTATCAATTGGAATTAGAACAAACTCTAATTTAAGAATTTACACTGCCCTAACCTCAAATCCATCCTCCTGCTATCCTAAATCCTACGCATTAAATTTGGGGAATCCTAATGCCAAACAAATACTAAAAGTCTTGCATATTAATAGTACACTTCTGGTTAGGAGTGGTGACTAATTGTGGAGATTACATCCATAGGAAATCTTGAACAACATAACTACAAAAACTCTCATTCCATATCATAAGAAAATCAATTTAAATAAATATTTAATTTACGCCAAAATAAAATCACTAGTTCTAACACATGAGAGCTCAGGAGCATTTTTTTAGTATCACACGGCCCATCGCAAAAAAAAGTGTCCATTTCCATACCCTAGAATAATCCATCATCTATCCTACAAAGGCAACATGATTTTCAAATACTAAAACAACATCCTTGTCATTTTGAATCAGAAACAAATTCCATATGTGAATAAATAAATAAATGCTACAAAAGTTGCCTTACATAATGTTGGAATTTTAGAAATTTCTGCTTTTGGTATCTTCTATTTTTATTATTTCTTATTTCTAATAGTTTTTACTTTTAGAATTACCTATTATTCGTAATTTCTATTTCTTTTTTCTAGCATGGGGATTGTGTGATAGATTTTGTGGTTTTACTAATCTGGAGGCATTCCTTTGTTATTTATCTTGTAACTCAATCTTAAAAATTGAAGATGAATAATTATTTTTTCTTTCTCAAAAATTATATGGTATCAAAGCTAGCGTTCCTATAGTGGAGGTGGCGACGCCAATTTTTGAAGCTTTGAGCACCAAAGCATTGTGGTCGTGGGCGGGAGAAATCCAAAGCTTCGGTCGTGGGCGGGAGAAACTCACTAAAGAGCTCCCAGCAAGGAACGTGCGATCGTGAGGATGCTTGTGAAGCGGTAGCTCACCAAAGACACTGCTAGTAACTCTTCAATTACGACGTGCGGCCTCTCGAGATGCTTCGAAGGCGTGGTCGAAACAGGAGTTCCCCAAGGTTGCTATTGTCTTTCCCATCTCTATTGAACACGTGATTGATCTTCTATTCAAAGACATTCCATTCGATCTCCCTTAAAATAGGATTATGGTGTGGGAAGACCTTTGAAACTCTCAAACCACCGATTGTTCGCATGAGCCTTAGTCGTGCTCTGCTCCTAACGGATTTCCCTGCTTGAAATCTTTGCCTTCTCCACCTGTTCTAACCCATAGACAAAGTGCCCCTCATTCAATTCTTTGTTGGTTTGAACTTCAATCCGCAAGCCCTGACCGTTTTTCTTATTGCTACACCAACCCAAATCATGACTATCACTACATTAAAGGTGATGCAATCTTAGAACTCATTTTTTCAATCGAGGAATTCGGCCTTATGCTCTACAAAAGACTTTTCAGCAGACTTCTCTACCCAGCTTTAAGGGTCGAAATAACTCTCAAACAAAAGTAACTCGAATTTGTCCCGTCCTCTTCTCTCCCCTAATAATGATGTTCAAGTTGGTGACGACTAGCGCCCAAAGAAATTCTACCATTTCTACTGATTCTAGTAATTCTAAAACAACTTTGCCCTACCTATGTTGGTGCGAGCATTGCAAAAACCAGTGGCATGTGATGGGGACAAGTTGAAAGCTTCATGATAAAGCTGCAAACTAGAAATCAAAATCCAAAACAAGAAGAACGAGCTTATCAAGCCACTGCTGATAAAACTAAAGAGTCTTCTGCAAACTTGGATGCACTCTCTTTCACCAAGAAGCAATTAGGACATAGGTTAATTTCAATCTACAAAATTATCACCGACTCCATTTTGCTTTTCATTATAGAAATGCAACTCTTTAGTAACTCCATTGTTAGATTTTAACATTAATTTTGTTCATTCTTAGATAATTGACTCTGGCCTAATTGATCATATCAATGCTTGTTCAAAATCATTCTCATTATATAGACCTTGTGCACGTAATAAAATGATCAAAACTACACAGAATTCTCTGTCAATAATTACCTGAATAGGAACTATCAAATTCACCTCATTGTTAATCATTCATGATGTGCTCCACATTCCTAATTTATTTTGTAATTTATTGTTCATTAGTAAAATTACTTCTGATCATCAATGTCAAGCTAATTTCTATACTTATGAGTTTTATGAATTGACTACTAAAAGGCTGATTAGCAGTGCTAAGAAAAATGATAGACTCTAAAATTTTGATGATGGATATGATGTGATTAGCCGTCAAAGTAATTATTTAAATTATGATTTTATTTTTGAAGATAATGATATTATGTTATTGAAATATGTTAGATCATTCTAATTTTTCAATATTTAAAATTTTGCTTCCCAATTTATTTTAGAATAAAAAATTGTCATCTTTTCACGGTGAAGGTTACAGTTTATCATACATCATCGTAGGATCTTTCTCCCTAAATTTATAATAAACTATACTGTTTACTTTGATTTATAAGGATATATGGGATCCTTGTAAACATCTTACGTACTCTAAAAAAAATTATTTGTCATATTTACTAATGATCATACAAGACTAAGTGAGTGTATTTAATGAGAGAAAATTTTGGAGTGAATAATTTTTTACACCAAGATGCAAACACAATTTTAAAAAATTAATTAAATATTACGGTGATGATGCCTAGAGTATTTCAAAAATATTTTGGGTCAATATTTTCGAAAGAGGAATAGTTCATCAAAGCTCTTTTACCGACACCCTACAGCAAAATGGTGAGACTAAAAGAAAAAACAAAAACTTATTAGAAATAGTGGGGGCGTTGTTATTTACAAATCAGGTGTCAAAATATCTTGTTTTAAAGTTGTTCTTACTACTACATTCTTCATAAATAAACCACCCAATAAAATTTTAAACTTTGAACACCTTTTGATATTTTTCATGAAATTTATCAAAAAAATTAGCTATCGGTTTCTTTAAAGATATTTTGGTGTATTGTATTTGTTTACATTCATAATCATAATCAAGAAAAATATAAACACCAAGCCAAATATATGTGTTTTTCGGTTATGCTCCTACCCAAAAAGAGTATAAATTTGTATTAATTCTATTTCTATAAAAATTATTTGTTACTATGGATCACCTCTTTCCAATTATAGCCATTTTTTACATCTCATCTTCAATGGGGGCAAAAGAAAGATTCGACTACTGCTTTTAAATTTTTTTTCAAACTGAAAACTCTCAAAATAATTTCCCCCCAACCATGATTGTTCAACCTGAACATCCAAACTACATTATATCACAAGAAAGTGGGTTAAGTTTTTAAAGATATTGAAGATGATTTAGGTCCTCTTACAATGTCATCTCAAGATGTTCATAATCATATAACCACTAACAAGGAGGAAATAAGAAAAAGAATTACAACATTGGTACCAGCTAACATTGTCTACTTGCAATAAAGGACAACTCAAAAGAAAAAAATTATGAATCATGTGAACTACCCAAAATCCATGAACACTCTAGATATTATCTTCATTATGCCTTTACCCAATTCATCAGTCAGTTTACTTCATGTTCGAGTTCTGAACCTGACTTTACCTCTAATTCTAAATCTAATGATTTTAGTTTTCCCATTGTTGCTTGCAACGCAGCATCCATTGTCTCATTATATGTCATGTAAAAATCTTACCCAGCATCCATTAACTCTTGCACGGAGATTCTTAATACTATACCTGATGCTCTTAAAATTCCCAAGTAGGAGGAGATTGTATTCGATGAAATGAAAGTACTGAAAAAATGGCAAGTGAGAATTGATTGATCTAGTGCGAAGAAAATTGTTGGATTCATAAGTATTTACAGTCAAGTAAATTCCAGATAGCCTTCTCAGAACCGTACAACGCTCGACTGGTTGTCAAGAGATTACTTACTTAGAACGGTACAACACTTAGTCATTAAGACAGAAGGCATTGATTACTTAGAGATATTCGCCCCAATAACAAAAATAGACTCTGAAAGAGTTTTTCTGTTGCTTAAAGCTAACGTTTACTAACCTCTATAACACCTAGATATACAAAATGTATTTCTCAAAGAGGATATAGAAGAATAAGTGTACATAAATGTACCTCCAGAATTTAATCTATGCATTCTCCCTACCTTGAAACAGTTGACAGGATTCTCGGATACCTAAAACGTACACTAGATGATGGCTTATTCTTTCAAAAGACCACACAACAGAACATAGAAGCATACACTGATTCAGATTGGGCGGGCTCAATTGGTGACAGAAGATCAACATCTGAATATTGTTCTTATGTCCGGAAAAATATGGTATCATCTATAATTCAGCAGGCTTAGTTTTTGAGTTCCATATAAGCAAGCTAGGTATGATAGATATCTATACTTCAACTTAAGGGGATGTCTCAGCAGTTTAGAAATTTTTGCTTTTGGTATCATCCATTTTTAGATGTTCCTACTTTTAGAATTGCCTATTGTTGGTGATTTCTATTTATTTTTTCTAGCATGGGGATTTTGTGGTTGATTTTATGGCTTTCCTAATGTGATGGCCCCAGGTATTTATCTTGTAACCAAGTCTTAGGAAATTAAAGCTCAATAATTATTTTTTCCTTCCCCAAGAAATTACACATAACATACATTCTCATTCCAAACCAATACATTTAGTATAATCTTGGAATCAAGGCAAGCTTTCTGCATCAAATAAATTCGAAACATTCTTAAGAAGTTGAAATAATTTTGGCTTTATTCCAAAAACAAAAAGAAGAAAAACTTCTTTAAATGCTAAAAGAAACATCAGCTCTTCTACAAGATCAACAAATTCTTCATTTGCTAAAGTAAAAACCATAATAATAGTGTAATGCATTTAAAATTATTCAGAACTTCTAGATAATGTGTGATGAACTACAATAAATGAAATCATTTCTTTCCAAAAAATATCCTGTATATATAATCACTAGAAATTACATGTCCTACAATGATTAAAAACACACTCCACATGATCATCAATACAGCCTTTGAGCTCATCATAGGCATCGCTCTTTAGTTCAACCTAGTTATGACCTTTGATCTTGTTGCAACCATTACGATTGAGTGCATCAAAAGTACCACCTTTAGGTTTATTTCTACTGCCACCTCCAATGGCTCCATCACCACACGTGGATTCACCGTCATTGCCAACCCAAAATTGAACACTTAAGTTGCTACAAAAACTTAAAGCATCGGCAACAAACAACATTTATCTTTACATCCATGCTGAAAGTTGTTATTACCACCCATTCATTCACAACATTGCTATCAATAATAGAATCCATATGCATTGTTTTTATTTTAACATCATCCCTCCAATTATTTGGTGGTTGAATTTCTTTAATCAAATATTACTACTCGTGTAAGTTGATCATTTAGGCTAAACACTAATTTTTACGAATTTTTCATGATAAAAAAAAATATCTATTTTGTTATGGGTGTGCCCAAAAACTCCTAAGCATAGCGATCTCAATTTCCATTTGCTTCCCCAATTCGTGGTTTGCAAGAATTCCTTTCGCATGCAACAAACATTAATACAAGATCCTCATTCTTTGTATGACTAAGATATCCATATCTAAATAAAAAATAAATAAATAGATTTTATGATAAATGATTGCATGATCTTATATTTAAGTTCTAGGCACCATACAACAATAAAAGTGGAATAATGAATCTAGAATATCATATTCTAACTCCAAGTTGAATCTATAACTTTGTCCATTAATTATTTAAAGGCTTAAACAAGTCTTGTCCCCTTACAGAACCAACCAATTTCGCATTAGCCAAAATAAAAAACAAGAGTAACATAATGTAGTGCATATTGAAGTGACACGACTTCAAGATAATGCGCAAACATTTTCTTATAAAGGAAACATTTCCTTCCATGGATTTAAATATAATATTATACATCAGTTGAAAATCACATGTCCTGAGGGGTGTTTGGTAGCATAGTTTTAATAAAATTTAGCTATGGATTTAGCGTAAATCCAGCCAAACGTAAAAGAAAAACAAAAATTAAATCCAACACTCCATTAAATTGATTCTTTTCATGTTCCTTCTTCTCTTCCTACGTTTCGTCTTTTTTACGAAGTAAATCCAGATTTACTAAAATTGATTGCGAGTCCGATTTAAGAATTACTTTGCCGTTCTGCGAGCGCCATCTCCATCGCCGTCTTTATCAATATAAATCAAGATTTATCGGATTTACTAAAATCGGATTTACTAAATCCTATTTAATGTAAATAAGGGTTCCAGCCAAACAAACCCTAATGCTACTGAACAAAAACTCCACCAAAGAGCTCTAGCCTAAGTGGCATGCTCCCTAGATTTCAAAGCGCAAATCACAAATAGAGTTCAACCTAAGACCTTCTTTAAACCAAATAATTAGTTGCTTCTTGCCTGAATATCAGTCTGCAATAGACTGTAGCCTCTTTATCTGTAAATTACGTTACGCCAACTTTTGTGTAAATAGTCTCGTGCCTTGTTTTCAATTAACATAATATTTGTAACAGGTTTTCATCCTTACAAAATTATCCTTTAGATCATCACTTTCCCATGAACATAAATTCATAAGTTTACCCTATTCCATTTCAACGACATTCACAGATTAATCCAGCTAAAAAGTAGGTTCGTCCAATCAAACCAATCATTTTAAGGAAATTTTGAGATCATTCAAGGAAATAAGCACATTGACAACGTAAATAGCCAACGAAAAAAATATAACCACTGATATTAGTAAAAGCAAGGACTGGAAACCGTAAAGTACCATGCCAAGGAGAGCTTGTTCCCGAAACGATGATAGGACTATCCGTACGAAGAACTGAGCTTTCCGAACAAAGGAACCTGAGGGCACTTAAAAGGCCGACACTTCGCTGAATTCGCATGCTGAAATAGTCTTGGAGTGGGTAAAAGTACTGAAAGGAGTTCTCAGTAACGTAGGACGAAGCAGTCGATGGCTTAGGTTGAAATCCGTTCGGCTAGTGATTGCACGTGCATCAGAGTACCACGCTTACCAGGCTTAGGTGGCTAAATTTTGCTGTACTCCGTAACAGTCGGGGCTAGATAGGATTTAAATGGGTCAAGTCGAGCTCCCGGCGAGATGAAGATGTCGATAACAGCGGCAAGACGACATGGTGTTAACAGAGTAGAGGATGAGGGAGAGGGACGCTTAGCGGAAAATTGAATCTGGATAACGAGAGCAGAGGAGGAAGGTTTTTTAAGGGGCCGGCGGTTGAAGGCCTTTATGCGGAGGAAGCCTGGGAAGCGAAGCGGAAGGGGACAGAGTAGGAGAAATTATTCATCCGGAGCACTTAACGAAATTCTCGGTGCTTGCCTCGAGAAATATGCGGAGAGGAGGATATTGCGGCATATTGTGTGGGTATGCAGGGAAGGAATGAGATTATTGTGGCGTGGAATATTGAGTTTATTGAGAGATTATTGAGAGATTATGGTGACTTTATTAGAATTAATATTTTACAGTTCTATTTCAATAATCTTCACAGAAGATGGGTCCGATACAGCACAGATGACGGCATATTACTTGAGTATATATATTGTGTTGTGTATGTGTTCCGTATGTAATTATTTCTTGCAGAGTAGAGAGAAATACGAGTCTATTTTGCAAAATAGCGGATTAGGGCCAGCTCGTTAATGGTTTTTCTTTTTTAGCTATCACATATTTTTTATAAATTTATTAAGCAATCATGAGAGCTTAAAAAAATCATTAGTCATAAAAGAGTATTTTTAGTTTAATCATATTAGAAAATGTTTCAATTAGTATTGGGGGTGTATGTTTTCATGTATTTATATATCTAACATAATTTTAATTTTAAAGTAGTATCACCAAATCTTCCATATCACATCAAAAACCCATTATTTTAACTTTTAAATATAAAATATATGTATTCATGTATAAAAAAGATGTCTTGTATTCAAAAAATGAAGTTTAAGTGAGATGTGTAAATACAAAATAATTAGGTATTATTTGTGAATCTTCATAATTTTGTAAAGAAAGATTTACAAACCTACCACTCAATTCTTACATATTTACATCTAAACAAAAAATTCAATTTTTACAAATATAGTACCTACTCTATCATGATTTGGAAATAACTCAGAGAAAAATCAGGAAGGAGGATGTAACTGAAAATTAAGAAAAATTCAAATCATTTTAAACAAAGATAATATTATGATTTATCAACCAATGAGATCTCTTGAAGTCATTTTTACATGAGGTCTATTTTGTTCCCTTTCTTTAGAACCTAGGATCTAACCTTAGGGTTTCATTAGTGACTTTCTTAGAACACTAGTGGTGGAACCAATACAATGCTAGGAATTCAAAGATCTCCTCTTCCTATAGTTTCATCCACTTGACTTCAAATCATTAACCCTTGGTTGAGATCATTAAAGTTAGGTTATCAAAGCTTAAGTTGAATTCTTGTAGACTTAGAAGAGAATTAGGTCTATTATCCAGTCTCTCTCATTGGACACTTTGCATTCTCTCACCTAATTCATTGGATGAGTTTATATTTATTCAAAAAAAGCCCATTGGCTATGAAGTTTATCGTGAATAAAGATAAGGCCTATTTTTTAATAAAAAAGTAGGTAAAAATGAAAATTGCCATCTTAAGTTCAAATTATAAATAAAATTTAAAATGAGCAAAATCAAATTCAATGAAATCACAAAAATAAATCTCAAAATCACTAAATCAACCAAAATTGAAATCAAAAAAACTAAATTCAAATGAAATAATCTAATTAACAAAAATTAGTATTAAAAGCAAAACTCTTTAACATTTCAAAAGTGAAGTTAAAATTGAAATAAATTCATCAAAGTAAAATTAAAATAGAAAATTTGAATTTACATAAGTATTAAAAATTCAATCCATCAAAAAAAAAACACAAAATTAATATTCCAAAACAAAAGATATGAAGTTATCAAATTATAATCAAATTAAATCAAAACTCATTATAACTTCAAAGTGAAATAAAATTAAAATTAAAATTAAAACAAGTTCACCTAAATTTGTCATTATATCCCAAACCTATAATTCCAAAGTTAACAAAGTAGAAAAATTAAAAATAAGAAAATTAAAATCAACTCAATCAAAAGTGAAATCAAAGTTAAAAGTCCAAAATCATTAAAGACTAAATTAATTAAAATCAAAATTAAAACTAAGCCAAACTCACTAAAATTTTTAAATGAAACCAAAAGAAAATTACAATTTTAAAACCAAATCAAATCAAATTCAATAAAATTAAAATCGCCAAGTGGAATCAAGCCAGGGAAAATCAAATTTAAATAAAATCATCAAGTCAACCTGAAATCAAGTTCAAAAATTAAAGTCAAATATAATCAAAGTTACTAAAATGATAAAAATCAAATATCAATCAAAATTAAAATCAAACAAAACAAAATTCACAAAAGTCAAAACAATCAAACCAAAAAACTAAAATTCACTAATTTTTTTACCAATGTCAAAATTTTATTAAACTAAAGCCACTTAAATCTAAGTCCAGCTCACTCAAACTAGACCCAAGCTTAAACCAAAGCCTAATATTCAAGCCATCTCAAGCTCATCATGAGTCAAGCCACCAAATCCACCTCATGAAAAGCCACCAAACCATCATTCCAAGCTAAATGTAAGCCACAAAGCAACCTTAGACAAGTCAAATCCAAAACCCAAACTACCCGAGTAACCAAATCCTCAGAACCATGACCTTACCCATAAATGGCCCTATAAACCATTGTCAAATATGCAAATCCAAGTCACCCAAAGCCAACCAAAATCGTTTTGAACCCAATGGATATAAACCCACATTCAAGGCAAAGCCATCATGATCAACTGCCCTAATTCTAAAAAAGATTAAACCAAACCCTAATCTAACTTATCTTCACCCTTTAGTCTTTCCATAAGACTCAAACCAAGCTAAACACAACCTCCCAAGCTTTCCCAAAGCTTCTACATGAACATTAAAAGCCTAATACCTGATAGCTCAAAAAGAAGGAAGAACTCCAAATTTTCTTAAGGAAGTGATGCCGCGCTTCTATGCTGATAATATAATTTTATGTGTTTATAGTGTCTACTCCTAGTGATGTAGGTATTACTTATTTTAAAATATATTTTCTAATTATTGATTTAAAAATTTTCCTAGGATAAAAAAGCAAGTGCAATTAACGTTCAAGTAATATATGGCTCTAATAGAGTCCCAAGTATCTATCCCAAGGGGAAGGAAAAACTCTTTTTATAGACTTAGTAAAACTGTACTTAAACTGCATATAACTTATCTAGGAATGAAGATTAAAATTATATGTGTAAAAAAAGAGTACTTATACCTACTAATTTGATTTCTAAACTTAGAGAAAATGTGAAATGTTCTTAAACTAGCTTTACGTAGAAGAGTTTAAATTATATGAAAATCCTTCTCCTTGCAATGAGATCATAATCAGTGTTGGAATCAAATGTTTATAAATTTAATTGTAGTTTTGTGACAAATAGAAGCATACTTATTCTTTACCTTCTTTTGAGTGCATAAAAAACTATGGCTAGCCTAGAGTTAAGTTCCTAAATTCTTGATTATGTTGGGCAGATTTTATCTTGTCACCCTAGAGTACCCACGTAAGCCCTCAATCTGGTTGACCTTTCTTTAAGTTCCAAACCCTAGATCAAATTGGTTAAGATTCTAGTTTGTCACCCAAGAATCACCAATTTACACCTGTTAAAACTTATCTCCCTATCTATTTGAACCACCCCAAGATTACATTTTGTTCATCTTAAAGGTTAGTGTGGTAATTACTAGTTGAGGAAACTCATAGCCTTCCTAGGTCATAATATTTTCACAATATGTTTTAACTTATGAATTGGCCAAATTGCATAAGTAAATTAAGCATGAAGTAATATACCATCACATATTGAAATAAAGCAATTCTAAACAATTCTAATCCTACACAGTTTATTTCACATCATAAGAAGAAAAATAAATAAAATTACTCGGATTTCGTGGGGAAAATACAACAACACATATATTGATATTTAAAACCAGGTTTACACAATAAAGTTTAACAAAATCAAGCAAAAACACAAAACACTTATTACCAACTTCTTCCCAAGAAAATCTCTTGAAGTTTCTTTAAAGAATACTCAACACTCCTTACAATCTTACTCCAATCGACACACTCCCTCACCTCAAGAGACATGCCACACACACACCTTAATCCACCCCAACTCGAAGAGACACCACCTCATAATAACCCTCGAAATCCCTAAGATTCACTTCAAATGTCCATTCAAAATTCATCCAAATACTCTACAACTTAAAAAAAATACTGATTCTGGTGTTTAGGCACCCAACTACCGCGCCTAAAAGCCAGTCTTCTAGAAGCAATGAAATAACTGTCTGGCGCATATGCACCAGGTTAAAAATTTCTTCTTTGCTCCATTTGAATCCAGATTGCTCCATTTCACCCCATTTGCTCCAACTGCTTAACCGATTGTACCTATAATAAAAAATATAAAATATCTTCTACTAAAGTGTAATATCACTAAAAATAAGCAATAAATATATATAAAAAATAACACATTTTCAAGCATGTCAAAATCCCCCAAACTTCACTATTACTTGTCAAGTAACTCTCCTATTTATTAAACATATGCCTTAACTTATGGTAGTGGGTTTCATTAAAGATTCCTATAGTTTTGCCTCATAAATGAAATAGTGTAACTTTAGAAAGATTTTCAATAACTCAGGTTAAAACTAGGGTATAAGAATATCTAGTAATCAAGTTAGGAATTCTGATTTTCTTTTCATTTCAAAAATAATTATAATTTGTCTAACTTAGGAATTCTAGAAGAATTAAAATATAGAATTAAATGACAACTTTATTGGTAACGATTTGACTAATACATTTAAAATTGATAATAAGCTCGAAAATGTAATTAGGTTTATTCCATTAAGATGATTCAAGTAAAGCCAATTTTTAATTAGGCATCTCCTCAAACTTCTCTCCATATATTTTATTTTTACTTTTATTTTCCTTTTTTTTTCTTTTCTTTTTCTTTTCTTTTCTTTTCTTTCAGGGTCTTTTTAATCCTTAATAATTTTGAACTTCACTATTCTCTTCCTAAAGTTAACAAGTTATCACAATTCTTTGCTTCATTATGTGTATTAGTTTTAAAAATGATCTTCAAGGAGTATCAATTCTTTTAAAGAGTAAATCTAAGATTTCTAGTATTTCAAAACTATAATTTTTCCTATTATAAATAGTAAAAGCATATCATATTCCATTATACCAAATATCTTAACTCTAAAACTACCCCTTCTCACCAAAAAAATTTACTTAAGTTTAATATAACATTCATAGAATCAAAAATATAGACACCACATACCATAGATCATTTCTAAATAAAATTTAAAAACAGTCTACTAAGGAAAAATAAAGTTTAGTTTTTAAAAGTTTTTCTCCCTCCCCAAACTTGAATTTTTACATAATTTAAAACATTTAATACATAAATGTAGGTATGAAGCAATTTTTTTCTAATTTTGTTTCTATCAAGAGCCCTAAACATGAAAATTATATAGGTATAAACAGTAAAAACAAGTGTGTAGCAGTAAGTAAATCTCAATTAAACCTGTTATACCTTGAAGAACTTCCAGGTAAAAGGCTACTCTATCCCACAAGCAAGCATATATATGAATTAGAGCAAAAAAGAAACAGTAGTACATTAAAAGCAAAAAGCACAGAATCCACAAAGCAGTAGTAGCAAATAACACTAAGTCCAGTACAACAACATAGTCATAAGCAGTAACACCCAAACTCAAAATGATCTACTACTCTTCATCATCCTCATCATCATCATCATCTTCTTCTTCCATAGGATTGTGATGTTCATACCTCAGATATTGTGGTTAAGAAGGAAACTCCATAGTCTTATTTCCTTTAAGAAACTTCATAAGAGAAGTATCAAAACTTTTCGCGTAATCACTTTTGAATTTGAGATAGAATCAAAGTGTTCCAAATGATCTTCAATTTTTTGCACTTAACTTCATACAAACGATATATCATCTTATAACTCCTGTACACGGTCAAGCATATTGTTCATGCTAGAAGGAGGATGAGTAGAAGCACAAGAGGTAGAAGGCCTAGAAGTAGTAGGAATGTCTGAAGAGCTAGGCCCAAGACCAGAATCAACATGTTTTCCATATAGATTCATATTAGACTTGCTAATAGACTTTAAGGGTTGTAATAACTCCTCCCAAGTCTCAAAGCTAACTCTAGATTGTTTACATAAATTGAAGACAAGCAAAAGGTATCCTAACCCCAAATTAGTACTCCCTGTGGCATTACTAATAATGTATTTGTAGATGAGGGAGCCAATATGAATAGGCTTCATGGTCTAGATACAAAATTTAAGGCTTCTCTCTCTAGTGACTTCACTTGGATGATTCTTAGGAAGAAGTCTAGTAGAAATGACATAGTGTCATGTCTTTGATGGGGCATTAATCTTGGAAGAAGAAAATCATACCTTGTGATCGTTCTTTGTTTTCCAATCTCCTTGCTTATCAGTGAGGAATGAGATAATTGGTACAAAATTGTACCAATTGTCTGATGTATGCTTCTATTTGTCACAAAACTACAATTAGATACATCAGTCAATTGGTACAAAATATTGAACTGAGCAAGAGTAAACTATACTCTCCTCTCCCTAAAAAATATAGAATCATTTGGGAGATTCACATAAAATTCACAAACAATAGAAATAACTTCTATGACAGTAAAGTAGTAGAATTTCTCTCAGTGTCTTGTAACAATCAAATTTTCCACAGGTACACCGGGACTGATAAAAGATCTTTCTTGAATTAACTTCTTCGATATGAGAAACTCATTGTAATGTTATTGAGCTTTTTGACTTGAAAATTTCTTATGATCAAACACCTCTTTTCCCTTTCCCTCTTGGTTTTAGGAACCATAGAAAAATCTAGAGAAAATTAAATTTAACATGAAATAAATCTCATGTATAAATTATATAGGCCTCTAAATTCAAATGTATTACAAAATACACTTATTCCATGGATTTCCATTTCCTCTTTCAAAGATTTCCCAAATTTTTGAAATTTCCATAATGTGGAGAAAATCCATGGAAAATTGAGAGAATCATTAGGTTAAAGTGTAGATTTAACCTCGAGAAGTAGAAATCTGGAGTTTTTTAGCCCAAAATCACAAAATATCAAGATCTAAGACAAACCCTAGGGTATCGCTTGCATGAATTGGGGGAGGAGGAAGAAAATCAAGTGAAAATTATGCTGTTGAACCGGCAATTTTTGTGATTTTACTAGGTGAACTAGTGCTCAGTCGACTCAGCACCTAGGCTCCCGATTTAGCCCTTAGGCGCTAATCTACCATAAATTTACCTACTTTTAATGTATATTTTATGCTCAATTTTTTATAATATTATTCTTTAATGAAGGATATTTTTATGTTTTTGGTTGCAGGTGCAAGAAAACGAGTAAGAGTAAAAAAGAGCAAAAATATATCAAAAAGGAGCAAAATGAGCTAAATTGAAGGAAAGTACCAAACCAGCCGAACTGGCGCCTAGGCGCCATATCCAAAAACTTCCTAGCGCATAGGCTTGACAGTTGGGCGCCTAGGCCCCATAATTATTTTCTAGAAGATTCATTAAATGAGGCCAAATTTTAAAGAGATGTATGAAGCAACCCTTGGTCATTTTTGATGCTCTATAAATATGGATTAATTCCAAGAGGCTAGGGGGTCTGATCTATAGAGTCTCATAGAGTGTGAGTGTGTCAAGTGTGTGAGAAGTTTTCTTTGTGAGTTTTTAATGTTTCTGAAGTTTGTGAGTCATGTAAGTGATGTTGGAGTCAGAGAAGTCAGAGAACTTCAGAGGAGTGCTTGGGGGAACATTCCAGATAAACAAATTGGAGATTTTAGTATGTCACCCTAAAGTCTCCAATTCTACGTCCATCAAGGTATATTTCCCTATTTATTGGCACTCAACCCCATGAAATACATTCTCATCCATAAAATCAAATGTGGTTCCACTTTATTAAGAATTTCACCACCCTCTCAGATCTTAATGCAATTACAATGAATTTTAACACTACAATGGGCCCTTATTGTAATGTAGATGAAGTTCAAGTAAAAAACCATCACATTTATAATTAAAACTTATTTTAATATGCATCCAAAAATCCTAAACATGAATCATACTCATTACAAAAGTAAATAAAAATGAAAACAACGACATAATCATCTCATGCCACTATTTCCAAACAAGAAGAAAGAGTAAGAAAAACTACTCACCAAA
>NEWO01000452.1:14941-28959 GCA_003013225.1 Phalaenopsis aphrodite | reverse complement strand
CTCAGAAATTCTATCTACCACAAATGTCTATCAGAAACATCTACAAGTATTCATAAGAATAAAACAATTTACAATAGAAAGTTAATATAAACTAAACATGTTAAAATAAAATTGAACTAAAGAAAGGTCTAAAAAGCTTAACATGAATCAACATAAGAATATATATTTAAGTGTTCTCCAAGTTCTTTATATTACTGTAACATAAACACAAACACACATGATAAATGAGGTTAATTATTCCCTTAACTCATGACACCTCAATAACTTACTTCCAATCTGTAACAGAATTATTACACTGATAAATTGGGTACTTATAAATAATTTTATAGAGTCTAATCCAAAGATACAATTATCCTTGATATATTGGCTCGTGCACACCAACCTTAGGAATCACCTTATCCCTTAAAGTAAGCACCTCTAACAGTTATAAAGATAGTGCAAGATCATCCACATGTTGCTCATCAATTAAGTTCATGACCCTACAGAATGGAAACAAAGTCAGAGAAAGGAAATATCATAATTGTGATGGATCTATTATTGTCCAAACTCAAGATGTCTTCTGTAAAACTCAAATCCGATTGAGACCTGAGTCATAGTGGACTTGTTAATCCAACTGCTATAAAAGAACATCAACAAGTCTAGACATAATTAAAAGTTACAAAATCATCTAACTCATGACTCATCAAATTGAAATCAAGCACTAACAATCCAAACATTCATCATTTTCAATCAAATTAATCAATCCATAATAAAGCAAACACAATACAACACTAACAATCACAGCTTGTAATCATGCTAAATCAAACCATACTGATAACAATGGGTTGCTGATACACTTAAAATAAATAGTCTTTATGTACATATTTTTATACCTATTTTTGAGATATTGCACTTTAATGGAAGATATTTATGTGTTTTTCTTTCAACTACAATAAAATGGATTAAAAACGATGAAATGAGTGAAGAAGGATCAAATTTGGAGAAAAAATGAAGGTGTTCAAAAGAACTAAAGCACCCAGAACTGGTGCTTAAGCGCCAGTAAAACCGAGAAGACTGCCTCTAAGCCCCAAGAACCTCATGCTTAAGTGCCGGAAGTACTTACTTGCTGATTCAATGAATTTGGACAAATTTTGGAAGAGGTGTTTGAAGAAATTCTTGGTGAAAACGAGAGAAATAGTAAATGGACATGAAAATACATTAAATTGGCTTTTAAAAGGAGAAAACTCTTGGAAAATTCATTGAATGTGGACACATTTTGAAGAGACACCAAGGCACATTTTGAAAAATTATAAAAGATGACTTGGATTACATTCAAGAAGAATCTCCTATGCCACCCACATAGCCACACCACTAACGCCTCTCTCTCTTATATTAATTCGGATAAATTTTTAGAGAGAATAAGAGATTGTAGTGTGTGAGTAGAGAGTATCGTAAGAGAAAGGAGGAGAAGAGATTCAAAGGAACTTTAAGAGTTTGATGGAGAGAATTTGAGATAAGGTTTTGTCTTTGTGATTACATTTTTTTTAAATTTAAACTTCTTGTTTGTTTGCATGATTTATAATTTCAAACTTAAGTGTGGTTGTGTTTTCTCTATGAATTCTGAGTAAGTTTCTTTATCTTTTTCGTTTAAATGATAAGTGATTAAGTATTAGATGGAAGTTGTGTAAAGTATTAATCTTTAATGTTGGAATAAGTTGTGATGATTTTAAACCTTATATGTCATTTACTTCTTGATTTAACCAATTAAGATGTTAATATTTGTTATGAGAACATGTAAGATCAGAGATGGTATTGTCTCAATCAACTAATGGTAAGCATCACATGAGATTGCATGGATGAGAATGTAATTTATATGATTGAGTCAAAATAAATAGAGAAGTAAACATTGAAGGGTGTAGAATTAGAGGACTTTAAAGTGACATTTGGTTTAAGGTTTTAGGTTTTAATATGAGATGTTAGCCCCGGGTGGAGGGGGAAGAGGGAACTCTAGAATGAGAGCTAGTATATTCTCTACTAAACATGTCTTTAAGAATATTCAAACTTTAAATTAGTCAATGTTCTTTATACCATCTCTAGTAAGGGTAAGGAATATTATTGCTCCTAATTGACACAACACAATTTAAATACTTCCACAACAAAATTTTTAAACTTGTTATTGATTCAAAATAAGGAAAAGATATTTTATTTATATTACATTCATCTTACAAATATCTAGTTAAATTTAGTTAGTTCTTTACTTTACTTTCAATTATATAAAAAAAATAAAAAGACTCAAACTTTCATTCCTATTTTAGCAATTATTGTTTGAGTAAGAATGTTTTGCAAAGTGAAATTGTTATCTAATTTCTTCTAATTTTTGTTGCAGATTGTATTTCTCCATGTGGGTTCAATATTTGGGGCTGAATCAAAAAGTCATATATTAAATGATAACGATATGTATATTTGGATAGTATCCCATAATTAAATATAGTAATTACATTATTATTTGCTTCAGAGCCACTCGAAGTCCATACACCGTCTCTCAGAGTCACCGTCGCCAGGTAAATCACAACTGAAGAAAGTGTAAAACTCAGACTTGGAGAATTGGAAATTATTGAGGGAAAACAACTAGAAGCACAACAACATTTGGAACTCTACCAAGTAAGGGTGGTGCAGGCTCATGAAAAATTGGTCTGACTAAGGGCGTTCAAAGTTGGTGGCCTTGTTCTCATTCTCAAAAGACATATTCTTGCACACCGCAAGACAGGTGAAAAATTTGAACCAACTTGGGAGGGATCAAATATTATAGAGAAGACATATTTGGGGGGAGCTTACCAGTTGGTGGATTTTTGAGGCGAGAGATCTATGTCGTTGGTTAATGGCCACTACTTGAAGACTTATTACTCGACATGACGTTCCTTGAAGTCAACTTTTTAAATTTTTGAATGTTTTGGGGTTATTTATTTGGCCAAGCGTATGTGACTAGGTCCACAATTTTGAAATAAAATTAACCTCGATAAAATGAAAAGTGGTTGATATTTAAAATGCAATTGAAAAATAAGGTTAACTAAACTTTTAAAAGTAAAATTACGAAAACTAAACAAAGTTTTTGTTGACGAAATGTTTAAATTTAAGAAAGCATCATTCCCCTTATAATGAGCATATGAATTTGAAGAAATTAAAATCATTTGAATATATATATATATATATATAAACAATTTTGTGCCAAATAGGAGCAATCCTATTATTTATCCTCTTCTGAGTGCTATAAAGAACATTAACTAATCCATAGTTTGGTCTCTAATTCCGTGGTTAGGCTGGGAGGTTACCGACTGCCACTCTAGAGCTCCCACTACTCCCTCCTCTGAGGGATAACAATCTTGTATTAGTTTCCAATCAACTAAACCAAATTGAGATTCTAATATGTAACCTTAAAATCTCCAATTCTATATCAAACAAAATATATTTCTCTGTTTATTTGCACTCAATTCCATGGATGACATACTCTCCCATGAAATCAAATGTGAGTCTCCCCCTGTTGTAGAAATCATAGCCCTTTTCAGAACGTATGTTTCTCAACATATTTTAACATTCCAATTGAGCATATCAAAAAATAAAAAAGATCAGATTTCAAATCATCACAAATTATTAACATTTAAGACCATAGAAAACAAACTTACTTCTTCACAAAACCATATTTCAAAGTAGGGAGAAGGATAAAGAATACTCAAAATTCATGAGAAGGATACAATAAAATAAGGATTTCATATATAAAAACAAGTTTACAAAATAAAAGAATTAAAATACATAACTTATCTCACAATCTTTCCAAAGCAAATCCCTAGAAGTTCTCTCTAAGCCTTTCTCTCTTTATAAGAATACTCAATTCTCTCTTAAAATTGTAATGAAGAAGAAATCTCTCACATTCTCTCTCCTCTTACAACTCTAGAAGAAAATCTTTTCTTTTCATCTCTTCTCTTCTTACCTTTCACACCACCCCCTTTCACTTCTCTTTAACTTTTTGAAGTTTTAATCTTTTATTAGTGGTTGCCTCCTTTCAAAAGGAATTTAAAATTCCCTGCAAAAGTGAGCCCTTTTGAATTCAAAAAATGTGCCATTTGATCCAAGAGACATGCCCCTTCATAAAAGAACCTTCCATTGTGTCTATATGCATTGAATTANGGAGGAGGAGGAGTTTTATACCTTTGCTCTGAGAAGGGAGGCTTTGATCAGAGGTGCTCGACACGTTTGTTGGGGTCTAAGGAGGCTAGGGATTGAGTCCCTGGTCTTGGTGTAAAGCCTAGGTATGAATTCAACCAAGCTCGATTTCAGGTGTTGGTCTAGAGCTATGGTAGAGGCTTTATGGAAGGGGGATTTGATGGGGCTTTGGCTTCTTTCACTCTTGTGAAGGTGTGGGCACAAGCAATTGAATTTTGGTGGAGTGTGGAGCTGTATTGGGTTCTGTCTTGGTTTCCGGCAAGGTTTCAAGCTTAAAATTGAGCTCCAACAATGGGAATAGGTGAGGGAAAATGGTTGGAATGCACTGAGGGGATCTTAGGGAAGCTCTGTGTGAATTTTGGAGATGTCTCTCTGAAAAATTTTCAGCACACCTCCCATGGCCGTGGGAGGTGTTTTTATAAAAATGGCCATGGGGTGGCTCTCGAGCCATAAGTTTGGGTGCATTGTGGTGCTTAGGTGGAGGGTAGAGGAACTCCATAGTTTGATTTGGATGAGCTGGCCTCTAGGTTTGATTTGGGTGAGGTGCCATGGGGTGGCTCTCGGTTTTGGGCTTTTTCGGCCACCAAGCTGGCCGGCCGGCAAGGGGGAGGTGGCTAGGATTTCAGGGAACCCAGAGGAATCCATCACAGCAATTTAATGCAGATGTGTTTGGATTTGGCAAAGATATCTTAAGCATGTGCATTTTTGGAAATAAGATCCCTTAATTTGGGGAACCTCTGGTCCATGGCTTGATTTAGGTGGTTTCATGGTGTTTGGACTAGCCACTAAGTCCAACTAATGGCTGTGATGGAGTTAATTTGGTGACTTTAGCGTGGTTAGGTCCAAGTGGGTGCAAATGACCAAAACTTGGGTTTGATCTAGGTTAGCCATGTAAATTGGCTCAATTTATTATTGAATTTGGTGTAGATGATCACAAGGAACAACTTTGGTGAAGGATGGAAATGGTTTTGAGTTCAATTGAAAGGTCAATTTGAAGGAATTTTGAACTTTAATCAAGTTGGTCATGTTGGCTAGGCTTGGGTCTAGCTTGGGTTAGCCTTTGGCTAAGTCCAAATCTATTATTGTAAATGGTCAATAGGGACCTCATGAAGAGTTTCCAACATGAATTGGATGCCAATTTGGAGGTTAAGTCAATCAATTGGGTGAAATTTAGGGACTGGGCCAATTTGGGGCTAAATTTGGGAATTTTGGATTTAGGCCAAAATCAAATGGATTTGAGGCTTCACCAATGTCAATTGATGGTTGATTTTGATGCATATGAATGTTTTAAAGATTTTTCAACATTAATTGAGGCCAATTGACTAGGCTACGGGTTCAATTTGGTGAGATTAAGTCATATGGTCAAAATTGGGGTTTTGACCCAAATCAAAATTGGGCTCAAAATCATGGACCAGTTGAGCTTGGATTTGGTTTATTTTGGTCATATCAAAAGTGAATTTGAGTTTAGGATTGGAATTGGGGTCAATTGTGATGAAATTGGTGGATGCTTGAGTTGGATTTGGGGAAATTTGAGTCTTTAAAGGGCAATTTGGGGATTTTGGTTAAAGATTGTCAAATTGGCCAAATTGAGTCATGGGGTAGTTTAGAGAAATGAAATTGGGAAAATTTGGGATTATTAATATTTTCGGAGAATTTTGAGAATTTTTGGGATTTTGAGCCCAAGAGGGCTATTTTGGTAATTTGGGGGTGTTTTAGGGGTAAAAGGCCAAGATGGGTATTTTGGTAGAGTTGAGGTGCCAATCATCACCAATAAGCCATGGACCAATGGAAACCTTATTTTGGGTCCTCTACATAGTGGTCTTAGCTAAACCATAGCCCTAGGGCTAGTAGGTTTAGGGGACCATCTACATGAGTATCCCAAAAGATCAAGGGATCTAGGCTAGAAATTTGAGTTCAGGGTTGTGAGTGATTGTGAGTGTAGATGAGTGTAGTGAGTGTAGTGAATGCCTTAGCTCCAGACCAACACCCAGGGTCAACCCTAAGGTCCAGCAATCCTAAGGATGACTCATCCCGAGTTTCCCCCACAGTGACCCCACCTACTAAGTATTTAGAGGTTGAGAGCAATATGTGGAACTTCAAGCTGAGTGGAGAAGGGTTTGTAATTTCTGTGGTGAGGGTTCCATGTCTAGTTTTCTAGGAATAGTCAACAGGAAAAGTCCTATGGCTAGACCCTAGGCTACTAAAGAGGAAAAATTAAACCTCAACCAAAATTGAGGTCAACAATCTTCTAGAAGTTGCCTCCTCAAAAACCAATTAAATGAATTTTCATGTCCATAGGCTATTTCCCACATTTTTATCAATGGTTGCTTCAAACACCTCTTAAAAAATTCACTCAAATTAAATATGTCATCAAGTAACTACTTATGGCACCTAAGCACGAGGTGCCTGGCGCTTAGGCGTCAGACTTGGGTGCTTAGGCGCCTCAGTTTTTTTTTATCTTTCTTCATTTTTGCTCTAATTTGACCCATTTTACTCATTTTAACATTTTTCATCTATTTGATTGTACCTGAACAAAAAAGTACACAAATACCTTTCATTAAAGCACAATATCTCAAAAATAGGTATAAAAATGTATTTAAAAACACGTATCAACGCCCCATCTCAGGGCATCAACGCCTAAGTAGAAGGTATGAGTACCCAAAGTGCCATACCAATATGGTCTAATAAACCTACAGAGTAGGTTGGTGGAAAGAAACAAAGGCTTGAAGTACCAGGCTTCATCTTAGATATTCCTACAAAATTTGATGAGCAAGAAGACGATGTCCAGGAAAGTCCTCCAAACCTTAAGATGATCCAGGAAGCGATGATTGAAGAGAAAGTTAAAAAGCCCAGGGTTGAGATTTCTGAGTTGACCAGAGAACATGGATCAGCCATTGATTATGATGAAGATTTTAATTTCAATTATTATCTCTATGAAGATTTATGAAGATTCATGTCATGGAGACTAGAGCTACGACATCCGAGTGCGATGCCCAACCTCCTACTGAAGGGAACACCAAGGATGATTTGTGCAGGACTATATTCTTAAGAGATGAGAAAATTACTGAAATGGAAAAGAGAATGGAGGAGATGGTTGCCATCATGGCCGCCATGGATACAGTTCACGGACAATCCCAGTCACAACAGGTAGCTTCTTTAGGAGGCAACTAGTTGAAAATAGTTCACGTTCCTGATGAAAGAAGAGAAGTTGCCTCTACTAATAGAGATGATCAGGAAGAGAAGGTTCCTCACCAAGTACTATACCAGAGAAAGATATTAAACAATTGGTCAAACAACATGCTCAGGAGGCCTTATCCTAATCTAAGGGTGGTGCATTGATTTCAAGGGGTAGACCTTACCCGGAGGAGTTTGATGTCATACCCTATCCCAAGGGATTTGTGTCACCAAACTTTAAGACAATCGATGGGACCAAAAAATGCAGGCATCATATAGCACAATTTAGAGCCAGTTGTGGAAACACTGTAGGTAACAAAGCTTTGCTCTTTTGACAGTTTGTCATCAGGAATTGCATTTGATTGGTATGTTGAGCTACCCAACGGATCGGTCAAGAAGTTTGCCGAGTTAGAATAGTTATTCATGAAAAGATTTGTTGGAGCACAACACCATGTGTCTATTGGAGATCTCGTAGTGGAGAGGTAAAGGCTTAACGAGACCCTAGTAGATTATATCTTGAGGTGGAGAAACCTTAGCATGAAATGTAAACCTCAATTACAGGAACAACATGCGATTGAGATTCTACTCAAGAGCATCCATGGTCTGGTAGCTTTCATGCTTAAGGAACTTATCATCAAGTCCTTCGAGAAAGCAATGCCATCAGTTTACAAGAAGAATATAAGCACATGGATTCCCATGAGAACTTAGAAAAGACCAGGACAACCTAAATATTTCAGAAGAAGTCTGGGATAGTAGCAAAAGTTAATAAGGGAAAGCAGCTGATAAAGATAGAGGCGGAACATTCTCACCAAAGTTCCCAGAAATCTTCATAACATGCTCAACAACAGATAGAGCCGTATGGCCAGTCTAGCCAGCAATCACACTAGGGAGAACTGTACCAAGCAGAAGGTAGATTAGGCTTGATTCTTGCATAATGAAAGAAGAGGGTGTATACTTTCAAAGATGAGGTTGTACCAAAGATTTTTAGAAGCTTAATGAAGAAGCCCGAGTTCAAATTACCAGAACCAATAAGGCTAGAAGAAGTTGACAAGAAAGAGTATCCCATTTTTTTCCCCTATCATAGAATGTTGGGCAACAATAGAGGGTTGTTTTATCTTCAAGGATTAGCTTAAGAGGAACTTCAAAGAGGGAAACATAACAATCCTGAAGGAATATTTGAAAGAACCTAAAAAAGGTTAAGTAAATATGATTTTGGCCCAGACAATCACTCTAATAGATCCATATTCAGAAAAAAGATGGTTGGAGTACAGTTTGAAGTAAGTCGTCTAGGAAAATACTGAATCAAATTCAGACCACTTCAGCTCAAGCAGGCATCCAAAGTCTACTGCCAACCCATCTTAATATAGAGATTTCACCAAAGAAATTGCAACAATTGGAAAGAGAAAGAAAAGAACGACGTCAGGAAGATTGATAGCGAGGGGGTAAGATAGAGGTTACCCTTGTTAGATTGATTGTCTCAAATTTGGGGGAGAAAATCCTCGAACCCCTAACCATGTATGATTATCTTTTTGCCCCATCGGGGTATTATAAATATAATGATTATGATTTCAACTACGTTTTATGTGTTTCTAGTGATAACATAACTGAATTTACTCAACCTACTCCGATGTCAATTCCTAAACTGATCCCCAAATCGTACTTAAGTTTGATAAACCCATTAATGAGAATGAAGAAGACATTGACAATACCTGTTATGAAAGAACTGGGAGTGAGGAACCAGTCCTCAAGTGCCATGGTGCACCACTTGCTATCAACTTGGATCTCTCCGATGAAGAAGCGACATCAGAAATTTTTCCTACAACTTTTCAAGAAGAAGAAATCACATAAATAAATCTTAGGAGCGGGAAAGTGTTACCCTTCGAGAATAGCTCCAGTAGATAAAGGAAAACATATAGTCACTTAAGAAGAGATACCGCTACCTCCGCCAGTGGAAGAATCACATAGTCAAGTAAAGAATGGAGGATTATATAAAGTGGATTATAATGTGCTAGCTAATCTTAGGAGGTTGCCAACTAAACTAAGAATTTATGACGCTCTAATCCTATCAAAGGAGATGAGAGAGTCTCTAGTTACACCCTTGCTTGACCCAGAGATTTGCTTAACTGAGTTGGCCAGCACATCCTTGGATGAAGTTTGTTTGTTAAAATAACATCATGGGATTACCTTCACAGATGAGGACTTGTTGCGCGTCACTACTGACCACAACGGACTGCTCTACATCTCTGTTAATATCGATAGATTTGTATTATCTAGAGTTTTGATAGATCCGGGAGCATCACTTAACCTAATGAGTCTATGGACATTAAAATATTTGGATATTGAGGCTCAAGAGCTTACGATTGATAAAATGATGCTAAGAGGATATAATCAGAAGGGTTAGCCAAAGCTAGCAAAATACCACAGTATACAATGAAGCTATTAGAATAGATTCCCAATGTGACTTTATACAAGATTCCTCGAGGAGATAACGCCCATTCCGATGCTCTAGCAAAACATGCCAATAAACTGACATGTCCAACAAAAGATTCCATCAACATTACAGTACAAGGATGATGAGTTTTGTCTCGGATCAACCACGATAATTTACACAAACTCAAAAAAGAAGAAGGAATGACAATTGTAGTTTCTGACATTAACGAAGACTGTCGTAAGTCATTAATAGAATATTTTAAATCTAGAAAGCTGTTAGAAAACAATTCTGAGCCATATCACATCACGAGAAGAGCTATGTCATATGCTCTAGTGGGTGATGTACTCTATAGAAGAACGTTCGATCAGATGTGGCTGCGATGTCTAAGTAGAGCAGAAGCAAGAATATTGTCAAAGAAGTACATGTTCGATTGTGTGGTGCTCACAACTCAGGGCTGAATATGAAAATGAAGATCAAAAGACTCGAATATTGTTGGCCAACTATGATATTCGATTGCATGGATACATCTAGAAGGCGTCACCTTTGCCAAGTGCATGGGGTGGTCTTACACCAACCTCCGAATGTGCTACACCCAACTGTTGCCTTGTGGTCATTCGACTGTTGCGGCACAGACATAATAGGTCCAATAGACCCTTCGTCCTCTAAGGGAAATAGATTTATTCTTGTCGCTACATATTATTTCTCTAAGTAGGCAGAGGTAGTGCCATTACGAGAGGTTACAACACAACATGTTCTGCAAACTTTCAAGGACCAAATCGTCTATCATTTCAGTGTACATTACATAGTGATTTTTGATAATGAGATCGCCTTCAAGAGCACAAATATCAACAATTTCATCAAATGACATTGGATAAACTGGAGATACTCTATGATTTACTATTCCGGGGCAAACAGACTGGCCGGGGCCTTCAATAAAATGCTCTTGCAAATCTTAAAGAAAACATTGAATGAAAATAAAAGAGATTTGCTTAATAAACTTCTAGAAGCTTTGTGGGCCTACTGGACAACATTCAGGACTCCCACTCAATGTACACCCTACACACTTTTGTACGCATCCAAGGCCCTATTACCGTTCGAAGTCCAGACATCGTCTCTCAAAGTCATCGTCATCAACTAAATTATAAGTGAAGGAAGTACAAAACTCAAAATTGAAGAATTAGAAAGTCTCGAGGGAAAAAAGACTTGAAGCACAACAGCATTTTGGGCTATACCAAGCAAGGATGGTGCAGGCTCATGACAAATTGGTCCGCCCAAGAGCTTTCAAAGCTGGTGAACTCATTCTCATTCTCAAAAGGCCTATTCTTGTACACTACAAGATATGTGAAAAATTCAAACAAACTTGGGTGAGACCGTTTATCATAGAGAAGGAATATTCGGGAGGATCTTACTAGCTCGTGGATTTTTAATGCAAAAGACCTATGTTGCCTGTTAATGGGCACTACTTGAAGACATATTACCTGACGTGACATTGCTTGATACCAACCTTCTGCAATTTTGATTGTTCTTGGTTATTTATTTGGCCAAGCATCTGTGACTGGGTCCAAAATTTTGTAATAGAATTAACCTCAATAAAATAAAAATTTTGAATTTGTTCACTTTGATTTTCTCCTTTTGTCTTTATTTTAAAATTTCAATAAATTAAAATAAATTAAATAAATTAAATAAATTAAATTTGTACCTATATAAATTAATTTTTTTATTTAATAAATGCTTCACTTTTGTTCTTTATTCATGCTGAGTTTCAACGCAATGATGTTTTTGTCTTCCGCATTAAAATGTCAGGTCAAAAGTTGATTTTCTCCTTTAGAGAAGGCTTGAATCTCGCACTGAACAAAGAAAGGGTGGATGAGGGTGGCATCATAGAATTTGAATTAAACTTTGGTTAGGTCAACGTGGACTATGTGGGTCCTTTGATGGATATAGCCAGTCGCCAAGAGAATGAAGGATTGCCATCACTACTAAGGATCGATACCTAAGAAGTTTCCTTGCTGAAGAGTAAGAAAATGATAACACCAAAAAATATGTTGGAAGGGACAAGCTAATTGACCTCCATGATAACTACACCGATGGGGAATTTAATTGGTGTTGATGAAGAAAGAATGCCAGATGCGCCATTAAGAAGAACTCAACGTCGCAATTCTAATCGTCGCAAGCACAGAGCCTTCTTATGTGAGGAAAAGAGACATATAAAAGAAGCTGAAAGTACACTCACCCTGATTCCTGAGGGGAAAATTTATTATCCTTACATGAGAGAGACTTCTACTATTCGCCTTTTACAAAGGAGGAGTTAGAGTTTGTTATAGAGCAAACACTGCCAGCAATTCCATATGCACTTGATAGGGGTTGCTTGATGTGCAACGTTGAGATTCCTGTACAAGCACTGACAGACGGAGCATTCATGGAATGCTTGAAACGTAATGTTCTCTGTTTGAATCAATACAGTTCCTTTAAGGAGTTCATAACTGTCGATATATGGTGCCATGCGGCAATATACCTTGATATTGAGTCATGTATTTCATTATCTACAGAGTCGAGTCAGGCATGGTATCCTACAAATGTTGAGATGAGGTAACCGCCCTGACAATCTCAAAGGATTCCTATGGTTGGAAAGGATGAATAGAGTTAAGAAGCGAGAATGTGAATTCTATGAAGAAATCCAAGGGAAGTTTGTCAATATTTTAGAGGGCCTAAAACTATATATAGGGGTCTTCTCTGAAAAAAAGAAAGAAGAATTCTTGTCTGGTATTTGACCTGAGAGATAGAGGTCGAGCTAATCTACTAATGAAGAAAACTTACTCAGAGCCGTGGAAATGGATGCGTGGGAAAGGCAGGATGACCATCCAGTGTGGTTGCTGCTACTATTTTGTCAAAGATAGGAAAGAGAACCCCTTGGTATACTCAGATACGATGAGGTGGATCTTCTAACTTCTGAGATAAAGAGAATGATCAAAAGGATGGTCAGATGGAGCATACTACTAGCACAAAACATTTTGAATAGTTCCATAATCAATATTTATGATGTAAGAAATTGTATCCCTCCACACATAGACCACCATGACTTTGTAGGGCCCTTATGCACGGTGTCCTTCATGAGCCAAAGTAACATCCTATTTGGGAAAGAGATCAATGTTGTTGGCCTTGGGGAGTTCAGAGGATCTATCAAGATTTTATTACCAATGGGTTCAATACTAATTCTAAAAGGAAATGGAGCTGACTTAGCGAAGCACTACATTCTGGGAGTACGACATTACAGAGTGTCTGTGACATTCAAAAGAATGGATGACAGTAAAGTATTGTATGGGTTCCGTCTGGATCCAGTGTTGGAGTTGTGTCTGTACGAGCTATGAGATGGTTGTACCTCTAAATACACGTAAAAGGAATTCTCATCCTAAGGAGTGGCTTAATAGGTCAGCTAGATCAAAAGCTCACCCCACAAAGGATAGATAGACAGTTAGTGGACACTTTTGTACTGCATCATAATGTACATATTTGATGTGAAATGTATTAGATGAGTTAAATATATGATATCTACTCAGTATATGATGGTTCCAATATGATCAACATGTTGTCTCTTTTGATGCTTCAGCATATATTCAGTTTGTAACAGCTGGTCGAAGTAGATTAATGAAATTTTTGCCAGATTTCGACATGTTTATCAAATTGCCCTTTTCGTGTGATTGATAAAGAGCCGTAGAACTATACATTGGTTTTGAATTATATTAAACAAAGAACAATATGACAAAAGTTTGATAAGTTTCCAATCAGCTCTCCGAATAGCTCTTGAGTTGGATGTGAGTCATTGTGCTTTCCTTCTCAAAATGATATTTTGCTACCTCTTGGGTTGGATGTGAGTCATAGAGCTTTCCTTCCCAATGTAGTGATATGTTTCTGATCAGCTCTTGAGTTGGATGTGAGTCATTGGGCTTTCCTTATCATTCTGATCTTTCTGCTACCTCTTAGGTTGGATGTGATTCATCAAAGATTCCTTCCAAATGTAGTGATATATTTATGATTAGCTCTTGAGTTAGATGTGATTCATCAGGTTTTCCTCCTCAATCTGGTCTTTCTGGTACCTCTTGGGTTGGATGTTAGTCATAAAGCTTTCCTTCCCAATGTAGTGATATGTTTCCAATTAGCTCTTGAGTTGGATGTAATCCATTAGGCTTTCCTCATCAATCTGGTCTTTCCCCTACCT
>NEWO01000452.1:0-13956 GCA_003013225.1 Phalaenopsis aphrodite | reverse complement strand
TTTTAAAATAAAAATAAAAAGTAAAAGAAAAGTGTGAAGTTTGAAAATTGACTACTCAGGTGAATGCTAATTAAAATGCAGATTTAAGATTACAGAAATTAAACTAAACTAAATACTAAACTTTCAAAAGTAAAATTTTGAAAATTTAGCAAAGTTTTTGTTATGAAGGAAAGTTCAAATTAAAGAAAGCATCCCTCCCCTTTATAGTGAGTATATGGTTTGTGTAGAAATTGAAATCATTTGAATATATATATATATATATATATATATATCTATAAATTATTTTGTACCAAATAGGAGCAATTCTATTCTTTACCCTCTTTCGAGTGCTATAAAGAGCATTGACTAATCCAGAGTTTGTTCGCTAATTTTGTGGTTAGGTTGGGAGGATACCAGCTACCACTCCAGAGCTCTCACTACTCCCTCCTCTGAGGGCTAACAATCTTACATTAGTTTCTAATAAGCTGAACAAAATTTGGGGTTTTAACCTGTCACCTTAAATCTCTAATTCTGCATCCAACTAAGTATATTTCCCTATTTATTTGCACCCAATCTCATGGATGACATACTCTCCTATGAAATCAAATGTGATTCTCCCTATGTTGTAGAAATCATATCTCATTTAAGAACATATGTTTCTCAAAATCTATTCTTCACAAAACCATATCTTTAAAGTAGGGAAAATGATAAAGAAGACTACTCAGAATTCATGAGAAGGGAACTATAAAACATGAATTTCATAAATAAAAATAAGTTTAAAAAATAAAAGAATTAAAAATATAACTTATCTCACAATCCTTCCCAAACAAATCCATAAAAGTTCTCTCCAAGCATTTCTCTCTTTAAAATCACTCCCAATTCTCTCTTAGAAAAGTAATGATGAAGAAATCTCTCACCTTCTCTCTCCTCTTACAACCCTCAAAGAAAATATCCTCTTCTCTCTCTCTCTAACTCACACCATTTTCTCTCTGTCCCTCACGTCACACACCCAAGCCTCCTCAAGTCTTCTTCTTTTATTTTAGACTGCCTCTTTTGGAAATGAATTCAAAATTCCCTTCAAAAGTCAATTCTTTTGAATTCAAAAGATGTGTCATTTGATCCAAGAATCATATCCATTTACAAAAAAACCTTCTAAAGTGTCTAGATGCATTGAATTACTCCAAGAGGTTAATAGAACAAGTGTCCCTTTGAAAATTCACGTAAAATTTGTCTCAGACCACCTTAATTTGAAAAGTTGTCCCTAACACATCATGCGCAGGTTCTCTGGATTTTGGCGCATCATGCGTCGATCTAGCGCATGATGCGCTAGAATCCAAAATTAGCTCTTTTTGCTTCAAATTTCATCCTCATCATCATCATCATCTTCTTCTTCTTCTTCCTCATCTTCAACTCAAATAGGAGCATAGGGAGTGAAACTGGGGCAAGTAGGAAATTCCACATTAAACTGACCCCTAAGGTGTCTTATCATAGCATCTTCAAAATCTATATCATGTTGAACTCTCCTCTGCTTATATTCATCATTATAAGCATTTATTGCTCCTATCTCTCCCAACTAAGTTTTGTATATTAAATATGTCCAATTGTTGAATCATAAGTTGGTCCATAATACCTTCTAATGATGCAAAATGAGAAGTGGATGCCCCTGCTACTGATGTAGAGGGCTTATTCCTTCTTCTACCTCTAGATTCAACAAATGATTCAACTCTTTGAATCATATGGATCCTAATAGGATTCTATGGTTGAAATCTTTCTTCATTTCTATGGGAAACTAATCCTGATTGTTCACATAAAGTGAAAATCATAGCAGGATATCCCAAACCACCAACTATACTTCGAGCATGATGAACTATGAGTGCTCCAACATCTATTGCTTTCATTTTATGATTGTAATAGTTCAACACCACTCTATCTTTCATAACATCAGTAAGATGATTCGTTGGCAATAGTTTAGTAGAGATGAAGATATGTCATACCTTAGACTAAGTAGTCAACATGGAAGAGGGGAAGTTAACTATCTTGTTATTCTTAATCTTCCACTTTCCTCTTCCATCAATTAAAAAGGCAATCACTTCATCCAGTGATGAATCAGTCAAAATGAATGCAGCGTACTCATCATGAAATACATTTCTTAGCCCATAAAAAGCATTGATCCGATCAACAGTAAATTCTAACCAAGATGTGATCACCAGCAGTGAACCTCAGGTTAGCATAGAACTTCTGAATCATGGAAACAATTGCTACTACAGTGAAGTAGCATAATCTTTCCCAATTTTTGTTGACAATCAAGTTCTCAATCTCTCTACCCAGGTTTGCAAATGCCCATTCTTGGATCAATCTTCTGGTCTCCATTTGAGTATTCTAACTATGTTGGGCTTTGAAATTAGTGAGTCTTCATGAATGAAAATCCTTAGACGACCTCCTCTCTTCACTTGGGAAGCCATTGGAAAATCTATGAAAATCCAAATAAATTTCAAATAAATTACTAAATAAAAAATCTAACTCCTCAAGAAAGATTATTTGGTAAGAAACTTTTCACCATGAGTTTTTTCAGCCTTTTTCATCAAAAATCCCAAATTTCGGATCTTCCATGACGTAGGAAAAATCCATGGTGAAAATAAAAAAGTTCTAAGTGAAAGTAAAACTCTTACCAAGAGAAGATGAAACCTATGATTTTTGGCCTCCAAAATCTTCTCTATCGCTCTCAATGTAAAGCTCTGGGTCAAGGTTTAGAGGTAGGAGATGACAAGCAGTGAAAATGGGGCTTGTCCACGAGATTTTGTGGTTTTTTAGACGAATTTGAGTGTTTGGGTTTTGGGCACATCATGCACTAAATCTGGCGCATCATGCACCAGTGCTCTGTAAATCGGCGCATCATGCGCCAATATGTCGCTTCATGCACCAGAGCACAAATTCACTAGATTTTGGTTTTTGTGAAAATATGCTCTGTACCACTTTATGTAAACCTCTAATTAACTCAAATGAACATTTCTAAACATACATTAACATCACTCTAACACCCAATTTTTTCAAACAACACAAAACTCACATTTATATATAAAATAGGCACTATTACAAACAAAAAGCTTTCAAGCCAACAAACATCTATTTCAGTATTTTAAAGCAAGCCAAACATCCTAACACTAAAATCTAAACATCTAATTACAAAATGTAAACATAGGTAGTGCAACAATAGAAAGGAAATGCAATCCAACTCAACAAAATAACTAAAACAAATAGAACTAAACAAAATGTTCCATGCATAAACTAAATTCAAACATCTTCCTCACTCTCATCCTCCTAGATTTCTCCATAGATTGGTAGTGCACATACAGGTTGTAGAAGGGATCAGTTGAATCCTCCCCAATCCAAGCATGTTTCTTGAACATACATACCAAACCATCTTCAATATGCCAGTATGTTCAAGATGTTCCTCTAGTCTTCAATCCAGATGATCCAACATTTCAGAAATATTTGCAATCACATGCATAAGATTCTGTACTTGTTTCTCTATCTTCTTGATCTTCTTCAAAAGTGCATTCAAATTGTAGTAAGGCTGAATAGGTAATGAATTCTAGGATTCCTGGTTCATTAATACATTCATATCATTTTCATCACCCATTCCAATACAACTGCAATAAACTTCTGGATCCATCAGCTTCAAAGGAAGAAGCAGTTTTTTTTTAACTTTCATAAGGTACTTGCGATTGACTGCATAATAGGAAAATAGTGGATGGATGTCCAAGCCCAGTTGTATACCCATTCAAAATCAAACCCAAAACTGATTTCACAATAATGGCTCCAATATCACTAGGTTTTTCATTTTGAATACAATAATTTAAAATAATGCTCTCCTTAGTCACCTTACCGATCTTCATAGTTGGCAGTAATTTTGATGCAGTAAAGAAGTGTCAAGTCTTAGAAGCATGATTTAATAATGATGAGGATAAACTTACATTCTCATCATCTCTGGCCTCCCAATTCACATCTTCAATTGTAAGGTACTGGTAGAGTTCATTCATATTGTCTCTTGTAGGGGTAAAATTTGCATAATAGTAGATAGACACATTCTTAATCATAAACCTCTGTTTTATTCTTAAAGTAGTGAATTACACAAACCTACCTCACACATAGACAATTCCTTGGTTGACCCCATGAAGGTTTACATAAAACTCTTTTGCTACTGGGATGACTACAACGACAGTAGTGTAACAAAGCACTTCCCAATGCCTCTGCACAATACTCTATTCCACTCGAGTATTCACTGTGTTAAATCCTTGATTCATATACCCCCTTTCTTTGATTAGTCTCTTCTTCACTAGAACACTATCATGCAACTTCTACGCTTCAAAACTGACAAACTTTCTCCTATTGAAAATTCCAAATCTCACAGTATTTTTGGAGTGGGATGCCATTGGATTTGAAATCTAGTGGCTCTTCCCTCGTTTTCCCTCTTAAAATAGGCTTAGGATTCAGTTTTTGGGAGTTATAAGGAGAAAAAACTGCCAAAAATTGCCTTCTGAAATGTTTTAAGTCATTTTCGTTGCCGCGACATATCATGCGCTAATTCTGGCGCATCATGCGTCAGCTCTGTGGAATTCAGGCGCATCGTGCGTTGGTTTGAAAAACTGCACTATTTCAATTTTTATCCAACAAATTCTCAATTTTTCCATAGAACTAGATAAATAAAGATGTTTCTAAAAATTTTCTCAGTTTCACGGACTATATAAAGACATAATTATAAATATACGTAAAATATTTCAAAAAAAAATTCAAAAGTAAACTAAACAACGATACATATGGGCTGCCTCCCACAAAGCACTTGGTTTAGCGTCGTCTGCCTGACATTCCCAATCTTTATTCTAGGTGACCAAATATTATCGTCTCTTTAAAAGCTGGTCTTTGATCATCAAAATATAGTTTAAATATGTGCCCATTTACATTAAATATTCTTTCAGTTTTTGGGTCTTCAATATTAACTGCTCCATAAGGATAGACTTTTGTAGCTCTGAATGACCCTTTCCACCTAGACTTCAATTTTCTAGAAAATATTTTCAATCTTGTATTGTAAAATAAAACTTCCTATCCAGGTTCAAATTCCTTTTTAATTATCTTTCGATCATGTCATTCTTTCATATTTTCCTTATAAATCCTTGCATTATCATAAAATTCATTTCTAATTTCTTTAAGCTCATTCAATTATAATAATCTTTTCTCACCGGCATCTTTGAAATAGAAATTGAATTTTTGTATAGCTCAATAGGCTTTATGCTCCAATTCAACTGACAAGTGACAAGTTTTCTCAAAAATTAATTGATAAGGGGACATACTTATAGGTGTCGTTTAAGCTGTCATGTATGCCCATAATGCAGTATCTAATCTAATAGATCAATCCATTTTCCTAGGATTAACACTCTTTTCCAAACCCTTACCTCAAGAAGATCAAATCTAACAATTTTGGCTTGAATCCACAAAGAAATCTTTAAATAGGGTGTTGCCCTATCTTTCAATTCGCAAAAAACTGAGGAAGAAGGTGAAGAGAGGTGTAATAATGGTGTTTTTAGGCCCAAAAATTCACTTAAAATCGTTTGCAAATCAGTTTTCGTGAACCGACACTTAAGCGTGAATGGTTCAATGCTTAGGTGCTAGTCTTTTGGTTTAGGCAGCCCTTAAGTGCGGGTTTTGGTGCTTAGGTGCCAGAGCACACATTTTGATTTTTTTTTATTTAAGTGATATGCACTCCTAGCCTAAGTCAACCAACCCTATAAGGTCTCAAAACACTGTAAATAACTATTTCCTTCGCTCTTATCTCTTCTCTTACTCAGGATTCACCCATTTTAACTAATTTGATTCAACACTAAATAACACAAAATTTCACACAAACAAAACATTTATATTAATTCATGAACGACTACAAACACTTTTAAATACATAAACTCAGAATCCAAAAAGTATTGGATGAGAAAATTCGTAAACATAATACTAGATCTTAATAACATACGACACACATTAAAACACTCTTAACAGAAACAAACACTAAATACATAAACACTAAATCACGAACTTAATTCCACTCTCTAGTCGATGGAACAAATTCTGGCCTATCATTAGTCTCTCCTTCAGAATTTGGAATGTATATTTGAAAGAACAAACGATAATTAATAACTTTGGTTGAATCTTCTTCAATCCACTTGTTCTTCAGAGACATTGCCTTGTCTGCTTCTTCTATAAAACTGGTATGGCTAAACTGCATCTTAAGTTGCCATCTCATATGATCCAGATGTGCGTTAACTTCCATCACTTTTGCTTTAATTGAAGCCACATTAGCCTCAATTTTAGTGTTTTTCTATATTATTCCTTCGATACTAATGGCTAGGAAACTGTGATACATCTCTTGCGCACTCTGACTAATAAATTTCTTGCTCATTACTTCCTCCTTCTTCTTCAAATCACTCTACCAAGATGACATTTTTCAAAACTTCTCTCTTTTCACATAGAATGTTAGGGTTAAATGAAGGTGTGGTGAGATTTCTACTCATACCCCACTTTTTTTAGGCTCTAAACCTCCCCCATAACTCTAAGGCACGTCTTAGAACTGCTCTCACATTTTCAAAACTTCTAGAAACCAAATTCACATATTTTGTTTAACTGTCGCGCTTAAGCGCCGGATCTTGGTGCTTAAGTGGCAGTGCTCAATTTAGCACAGGTCAACTTAATGTCTAAACATTTGTTCTAACCTATCTAAGTCATCTTTTAAGGCCTTAGAATAATCACTAACTAATTATATGGTCAAAATACTACCAGAATTTTTCTAAATCAGACACAACAACATAAAAATATAAATAAACACACAGATAACTATAGGTTGCCTCCCATAGAGCACTTGGTTTAACGTCGTCAGCCCTACGTAACTAGTGCTTATTATGGTTGACCCAAAATCAAAAAATCATTTAATTTAAGTTGGTCACCTAAAAAGTAGAATTTCAGCATGTGACTATTCACTTTAAATATTTTATTAGTTTTAAAATCTTTGATATCCACAACTCCATAGGGATAAACTTTCATCACAAGAAATGGGCCCATCCACCTGGTCTTATGTTTGCTTGGAAATAAACCTTGCATTATAAAGCAAAACTTATTGCCTTGGCTGAAACTTTAAATAAGAATCCTCCAATCATACCACATCTTCATCTTTTCATTGTAAATCTTAGCACTTTCATAAGATTCATTTCTTATCTCTTCATGCTCATTCAATTGCAATAACCTTTTCTCACCAGCATCTTTTAAATTATAATTAAACTCTTTCATTTCCCAATATGCTTTATGCTCAAGTTTAACTGCTAAGTGACACACTTTCTCAAATATTAGCCTGTATGGGGACATTCCTATAGAAGTTTTGAAAGCAGTCCAATAAGCCCACAAAGCATAGTCAAGTTTAGCTGACCAATCTATTTTAGTTAGATTTACAGATTTTTCCAATATTATTTTAATTTCATAAATGGATAATTCAACTAAACCATCTGTCTGAGGATGATAAGAAGTAGCAATTCTATGATTTATATGATATTTCAATAATAATTTCTCCATTATTGCTTTTCTAAAATGACTTCTGCCTGTCAGTTATGATTACTCTTAGCATCTCAAATCTACAAAATATATTCATTCCTAAAAACTTTGCATCACTTTGAGCATCACATTGAGGTAAAGCAACAACTTCTATTTATTTGGATACATAATCTACTACTAACAATATATATAAATTTCTGAGAGATGGTATAAATGGTCCCATAAAATCTAATCGTCAAACATCAAATATCTCAACTTCTAACACATAATTGAAGGGCATCTCATTCCTCCTAGAAATATTGCCTACTCGTTGACATCGATCACAAGTTTTGATATAAGCATTAACATATCTAAAGAATGTAGGCTAATAAAATCTAGATTGTAAAATTTTGTATGTTATTTTATCAACACCAGAATGTACCAAAAAATTAGCATTATGACATTTTCTTACAATTTCATAAGTTTCTTCTAAAGGCACACATCTTTGAATAATAAAATCCTTTCCTTGTTTATATAAAAATGGGACATCCCAAAAATAAGTCATATCTCAAGATACAAAATTTCTTTTCTATTGGTATGTCATTCCATATGGTATAATATCACTAACCATGAAGTTCACAATGTCGGGATACCATGGAACACACCAGTCATTAACATTGAACAATTCTTCATTAGAAAAATGTTCATTAATTTCTTTTTCAAAACAGAGTGGTTTTTCTAATTCAAGCATGGACAAATGATCAACAAATTGATTCTCAGCTCCCTTCCTATCTACTATTTCAAAATCAAATTCTCGCAAAAGTAGAACCCATCTTATTAAACTTGGTTTTACATACTTCTTTTTCATTAAATACATAATAATAGAAAGATCTGTATGCACTATGCATTTAATTCTAACTAAGTATGATCTAAATTTATCAAAAGCATATACTACTTCTAATAAATCTTTCTCAGTTGTGGTATAATTAATTTGAGCTTCATTAAGAGTTTTGCTAGCATAGTTGGTAACATTAAAAATCTTATCATGCTTCTATCCTAAAAAAACTCCAATAACATAATCACTAGCAGCACATATTAATTCATAAGGTTTTTCCCAATCTGGTGAAACAATAATTGGTGCAGTGGCTAATTTTTCTTTTAATAATTCAAAAGCTTTTAGACATTCTTTATCAACATTAAAAATCACATCTTTTCCAAGTAAATGACATAGACGCTTAGCAATTTTTGAAAAGTATTTAATATATCACCTGTAGAAGTCTGCATGTCCTAAGAAAACTCCTAATTTCCCTCACACGTATTGGGTGAGGTAAATTTGTGATCACTTGAATTTTTGGTAGGGTCTACTTCCATACCATTTTATAAAATTTAATGTCCCAAAACTATTCCCCCTACTACCATAAATTGACATTTTTCCCAATTAAGGACTAAATTTGTTTCTTCATAGTGTTTAAGAACTTTTGATAGTTGTTCTAAACATGAGTCAAATGAAGTTCCAGACACTGAAAAACCATCCATAAAAAACTTTAATCCCTTTTTTAGTTAAATCACAAAAAAATAGCCATCATGCATCTTTGAATTGTGTAGGTGCATTACATAAACTAAAGGGCATTCTTATAAAAGAAAATGTACCATAAGGACTGGTAAAAGTTGTTTTCACTTGATCCTCAAAAGTTATTTGTATTTGGTGATAACTAGTATATCCATCCAGAAAAGAAAAGTATTTATGCCCAACTAGTCTGTCCAACATCTGATCTAGAAAGGGTAGTGTAAAATGATCTTTCCTAGTAGCGAGATTTAATTTTCTATAATAAATGCATATTCATCATCATGTGACTTATCTTGTGGGCATTAACACATTATGTTCATTCAAAGTCACATTCACTCCTCCTTTCCTAAGAATGTAGTGAATTGGACTAACCCATGCACTATCTGAAATAGGGTAGAAAATTTTAGCATCAAACCACTTTAAAATTTCTTTCTTAATAACTTCTTTCATAATAAGGATCAATCTCCTTTGAGGAACAGGTCTGGGTTTGTAGTTCCCTTTCATATGAATTCTATGCATACAAATTGAATGACTAATTCCTTTTATATCAGCAATCGTCCATTCAAAGGTTTTTTTATGACTCTTTAAAGTTCTCATCAAACTCTCTTATTTTTCTATAGTTAATTTTGAGGAAATTACTACAGGTAATGTAGAGGAATCACCTAAAAAGTCATACTTCAAATGTTCAGGATGCAACTTCAACTCAAGCTTGAGAGGTTTTTCAATTGATGGACAAAAAGATGTATCTTTTTCTATTGTGTCTAAAACTTCAAAACTTTCTTGAATATAGTTCAAATCTTCCTTATATAAATTTTCATATTGATCTAATTCCACTTCTTGCTCTTGTCCCAACTCTTTCATCTCTGATTTTTCTTCATAAGTTGTTTTGAAATGGCTTTCACTTAAATATCTTACAACATCCATTCTATAACATTCATCATCTTTACCTTTTGTAGAGTAATTCATTGATTTGGAAATATTAAATGTTAGTATTTGATCATTAACACGCATAGTTAATTCTCCTTTCTGCACATCTATCATTGCTCTTCCTATGGCTAGGAAAGGTATCTCTAAAATGATAGGAATCTCCTTATCTTCTTCCATATCCAATATAATGAAATCAATAGGAAAGATAAATTGATCCACTTTCACTAGAACATCTTTTATAACTTCTTTAGAATATGTTATTGAATGATCTGCTAACTGTAGAGTTACGATAATAGGGGTTATTTCCTCTAATCCTAATCTTTTAAATAATTATAATGACATAAGGTTGATGCTTGCTCCTAAATCACATAAAGCTTTCTCAGTCTCCTATTGCACATGGAATTGTAAAGCTACCGAGATCTTTAAGCTTTTTAAGAAGCTTTTTCTGAATTATAGTACTGCACTCCTCACTAAGTGCAACAGTCTCATTATCTTCAAACTTTCTTTTCCTATTAAGAATATCGTTTATAAACTTCACATAGCTTGACATTTGCTCTAGAGCTTCAACAAATGGAATATTGATTTTAAGCTTCTTGAAAATTTTTAGAAATTTTGAAAATTTCTTATCCAACCTTTGTTGTTGAAGCCTCTGAGGAAATGGAGGTGGTGGTTTTTCCAAATCAACTTTAAGTGGAGAAATAGGTCTCTCTAAACCTTTCAAAGTGTCCCCTTTCAGTTCTTCAATCTCTTCTCTCTCTACTTTAGTCTCTTTTTGAACTCTCCCTTCCAATTCTCTTCCACTTCTAAGAAGAACAGGTTTTACTTGCCTTTATTCTGCTCTTTCAAATTTATTTCTGTATTACTAGGAAGTGTTCCTTGGGATCTATTACTTAATGAATTTGTTATCTGTACCAATTGATTCTCAATATTTCTAATTGTAGCTCCTTGACTTTGTAAATGATTTCCCATTCGTAACACCACTTCTTCTATAGACAATTTCTTCTCCTTAAATTATGGATTCCTGTTAAAACCTAGATGATAAGTAAGTCTTTAATTACCATTCTTTTGATTATTCTAATTCCTCAATGGGTTTACTTGAATTTTCCCCCATTGCTAATTATTACCACCCGTAACATTATTTCAATTAAAGTTAGGATGGTTCTTCCAACCTGGGTTATAATAATTTGAATATGGGTTATTCTGCTTATTGTTTATGGCATTCAAAGTTTCTAATGATGCTTGAGAATCTACCATTTGGCCTAATGAATTCTCTTCAATCATAGGAATTGGTTGAGAAAAATTCATTCCAAATTGGTCTAACTTCATTGAAATTGTTGCAATTTGATTTGCTAACATGACAAAAGCACCAGTTTCGTGAATATTGGCTACTTTCTTATGATTTACCCTTTTAGAAGGCCATTGAAATTTATTTGTAGCCATCTCTTCAAGTAAAGTATAACCATCATGAAGTGGTGTTAACATCAATGAAACCACCATCGATAATAGATCTAAGAGATCTAGCTAATCTATTATAAAAAGCTTGAATTATTAACCAATCTAGTATAGCATGGTGTGGACCCTTTCTTTAGAGTTCTTTAAATCATTCCCATGCTTCATAAAGAGATTCCCCTTCAAACTGACAAAAAGATGTAATATCATTTATAGGCTTCACAGTTTTTGATGGTGGAAAATATTTAGCAAGCAATTTCTGTGCTAAATCACTCCAAGTTCTGATAGATCCAGGTGATAACGAATGTAACCATATCTTAGACTTATTGCTCAGTGAGAAAGGAAATAATCTAAGTCTTATAGTATCATATAATACACCATCATATTTAAATGTAACACATAATTCTAGAAAATTGGAGAAAATTGGCAAGATGTAAATTTTGATCTTCAGTTGGTGTTCCCCCAAACTGATTATTTGCTACCATTTTAATAATAACAGGTTTAAGCTCAAATGAATTAGCCACTACAACATATTTTTGAATACTACAATGAAGTTTATCCACCATAGAGTTTGCGTAATCTCTTAAAGGTCTAAACTCTTCAACATTTTGATTATTTTGATTTGTCATTTCTTGAAATTTTTCAGTAATTTTTAATTTTTTTAATTTTTTTATTTATTCTTTCTAATTTAGAATCGTAAGGCACAAGTCCTGTGGAACCTGAACTATGCATACAATACTATAAAATACTTAAAAGAAAATAAAGCAAAAAATAAAAACACACAAACAAGAACTTTAAATAAACATGATAGTATAATATTCCTAAAATAAATCTTAAAGTTTATTAAAAATTTTATTTTCTAAAAACTTCTTTTGAAAATATTTTTGCAAATTACTATTTTATTTTTCCTCCCCCGTTCCCCGACAACGACGCCAAAAACTTGATCCCGATTATATATATATATATATATATAAATGTAGATGTAAAATGTGATGTATGTGATTATATGATTAATTTTCTTAATAGATGTTCTTAATTTGCAACAAAGCCAAAAACATGATCCAAAGCAAAAACTTGATAAATATTTCATTATGAAAAAAATATGAATGCAGTTATAATATTTCAATATGAGATACTACACAAGTATACATATCGTTATCAAGTAATATAAAACTTTCTGATTAAGTCCCGAATATCAAACCCACAAAGAGAACCAAATTTAGATAATAAAATTTTACTTAACAATATATTCTTAATTAAATTTAAGATGCTAAAATAGGAATGAAAGTTCAATTCTTTTTGTAATTTTTGATAATAGAAAATAAAGTAAGTAACTAATTTACTTAACTAAAATACTTGCAAGATGAAGACAATATAAATAAAATATTTTTTTACTTATTATGAATCAATGATAAAAATAGAAATTTTGTTGTGGAAGTATGCTAAATATATTGTGCCGAATAGGAGCAATAATATTCTTCACCCTTAGTAGAGATGCTATAAAGAACATTGACTAATCTATAATTTAAATAGTTTTGAAGACCAGTTAGGCAGGGAAGATACTATCTCTCACTCTAGAGTTCCCTCTTCTCTCTCCACCTAGGGGCTAACATCTCGTATCAAAACCTAAAACTATAAATCAAATTAGGGACTTTAGCCTATCTCTCTAAAGTCCTCTAATTCTACTTTAAAAGTTTATTTTTCTATTTAACCCCACTAGATTCTCATTCATGAAATCAATTTGTGATTCTAACCATTTGTTGCTTGAGACAATACCATCTTAGATTTTACATATTCTTAAAACAGGTATTAATATCTTAATTGGTCAAATCAAAAAGTAAATGAAGTGTAAGGTTTCAAATCATCACAACTTCTTCCAACAATGAAGTCTAGTACTTCAAACAAATTCTTTTAAATTTTTAATCACTTATCATTTTAAGGAAAAAGATAAAAAGAAAATTACTCATAATCCATGGAAAAACACAACCATGGAAAAAACACAGCCACACATGAGTTTAAAAGTAGAAATCATGCACACAAAAAAGAAATCTAAATTAAAACCAATTGTAGACACAAAGATAAACACTTATCTTAAATTATCTCCACAAAATGTCTTGAAGTTCATTTAAATTCTCTTCCTTCTCTTACAATACAATCTAACACTCAAAATAAAATAAAGGTGGTCGGCGGCAGCGACAACGGTGGTTGTAAAGTTTAATGTGTTACTAGCCTCTAACGGTTAGCATTGATGATCCAAGTCTTCTTTAATAAAGATCCAAAAGGTTCCTTAGTGTCTTTTCAAAAATTTGTCTCAATTCAATGAATCTTTGTCGGCGTTATTTCAGGTTGGTTTGGGGTTGCCCGTAAGAAGCTGTCGGTCACCAAAATTGAAATCCCGTCGCCCGCTTCGGAAGGACGTTGAAGTATGAAATCAAACTGACCCCATATTTTTCATAGTTTAAAATGAAAGA
>NEWO01000451.1:514838-542416 GCA_003013225.1 Phalaenopsis aphrodite | reverse complement strand
ATATGGAGTTTAGATATTTTCAGATCTTCAGGAAAAATATATATATATATATATATATATATATATATATATGTGTGTGTGTGTGTGTGTGTGTGTGTGTTGAAATTCAAAATAATGCGAAATACTTAATTATTTCATTGATATGAACGGATATATAAATGACCCTTACAAGAATTATATAATAGGAAAAATAATAAAAATAAATAACATGCAAAATGAAAGATATATCACCAAAAATCTCTAATAATCAAACCATATTAATTAATTTAAGATAAAGAAAATAACATAAAATAAGAAAACCTAAAATAGAAAAGGAATTAGCTCCTACTCTTAGGAAAAAAATATAAAATAGGAAATGAATTAACTCATAAATTCAAGAAAATAATTATTCTTCATAATTTCTCTAGTATAACTTCCAACACTCTCCCTAAAGTTGAAACATGTTTGAAAATAATGTTCAACTTGAATTTGAAAACATCAAACGATGGGCGAGGAAGATTCTGTAAAGTAGAATTTGAAGTCTTCATCCTATATTGCAGTTGTCTTTGGCTGCAGTTACAGCAGTGTCTGTAGGAAGGCAGAAGGTTCGTGCAAATAATGCTGCAGGGGAGTTTGCAGGTAAGTAGACAGTAGTGGTTGCAATTCGTGCAATGTCTATAGGTAGACGAAAAAATCCTACTAGTACTGCTGCAGGGAATTTGCAGGGAAGTAGACAAATTTAATTGTTTTTTATTGCAGTTCTTGCAATGTATGTAGGTAGACTGAAAGTTTCTACATGTAATGATGCATAAGAGTTTAAACCGAAGTAAACAACTGTGATTGTCCTTTAACTGCAATTTTTGCAATGCCTATAGGAAGACTCAAAATTCAGGCTTGGCTTAATTTTGAGTTTTGTCTGGTATGTGTTTCGGCCTAAAAAGAAGATAGATGGGGGTTTCGACTCACGACTACAGATTTTCTAGAAGCCAGCAGGGTCGATGACTGCAGTTTCTGCAGTTCTTATAAGAATACTCAAAATTCAAGCTTGGTTGAATTTTGAGTTTTGTTTGTCATGTGTTTCGACCTAGAGAGAAGATAGATGGGGGTTTCAACAGTCGGGATGAACCGACAACTATAGATTTTCTGGAGGCTGACAGAGTCAAAGCTCCCGGTTCAGGAAGGGCCGACCGACAGAAAAAATTGTTGGGAGAGAAGAAAAAAAATTGTTATTTCAAATATTAAGATGAGCGCACCTTCCTTCCTGCATAAAGGATGACAATAAGGGAGTCCGACAATTCAATAATCAAAACATATTAATTATTTGGAGATAAAGAAAAAAAACATAAAACAAGAAAACCTTTAAAAAAAAAAGGAATTAGCTCCTAATTTAAGGAAATAAATATAAAATAGGGAATGAAATAACTCATTAATACAAGGAAATAATTTATTCTTCATAATTTCTCACAAGAATAAATTATTTTCTAGTATAAATTCCAACAATATATATATATATATATATATATATATATATATATATATATATATATATATATATTCTTATATATATATATATATATATATATATATATATATATATATATATATATATATATATATATATATATATATATATCTTAGTCAATACATGATATTAAGTGGCTATAAACATATAATATTAATAAAAATGTGACCAATAAATACAATTATTTTCCAATTGACTATAACTTCTAATTAAAATAATTTGTTGAGTGAAATTGTTTCAAAACAAATTTTACCAATAACTCACTCTCCACACAAATAACTGCAACACCTTGTAAACTCTATAGATTAAGTGTCACTTTGGTACAACTTTTTGACTTGTTTGTTTTTTAGACCATCACAACAGTTCTGCTTGGAGAATTATTTTTTTAATATTTTTTTAAAAAATTCAATGATAGAAAACTGTTTTTTTTAACTTAAACTGTTAAAGTGTGGTGATTGTCAGAAAGATACGGCCTGCCTTTTTAAAAATAAAATAAATCTGTAATAACCATTATAGTTTTTTTTTAAAACAATTTCTTTTGCAACAGCTTTACACATGTTTCTTAAAACAGCTACAGCTACCACAAACAAATCCTAAGAGTCGATGTTAAATGCAAGCAAAATTTTCTTTCACCAAATGGTTTTTCTTGAACTTCATTTTCGACTTAATTCGGCTTGCATATTTTCCTAGTCACGAAGAATTCTTCGTATAATAACTCTTTTAAAGACTTCTCGTGCCCATATTCGCTCTTTTCCATTTGCACCTTCTACCACAATTAGCCCTTTAATAAAAATATGATACATTCTTCATACAGAAATGCATATTTCACTTTCTATCTAAATAATTCTTACAGCCTTTATTATCTAAAGAAAGATTTACATACATACCATTCAATTCTTACACAAGCCTTGAACATTTAATTCACTAAAATTTTATCTAAATTTATTTAATTACAAAGGTGGTATTTTTTTTTTATGTGACATGAAACATCTATGCAGCATGAATATGTAAAAAGGCAAAGTTTAGTTGTTAGATGTGTAAATATATAACAATTGTGTGGTATGTATGTAAATGTCCCTTTATTTTACAGACAATAAAGCCATTGAAATGAAAAATGAACCATTTTGATTGAAGCAAAAAATAACTACATAAATATACAAATACAACAACAGGAACTGAAAAAAGAAAGTATCATACCTTGCTTTGTATGAATTGGCAAACACTATCTCAAATAAATAACTATTCTCTGAAAATCAAAGCCTCCCAGGAAATAGACCTACAAAAGCTTGATAAGCCTGAAAACATATGTACTACAGGACACTCAGCTAAGGATTATCTACCACGCAGGAATAAGGAGATTGAGCTCACTGTCTGTTAACCTGGCGTTCGTGCTTCAGGCTCATCAACGACGAGCCGGTTTCCGGCGTGTGAGGTTCGTGATGGGAGTCTTCGAAAGAAAGGCTATTTAAGAGGTTTGTATTGGATTTTGCATGGAGGGAGGATTTGGCGATGGGCGTAGGAGTTGAGGGATCTGTTTTATCTTCAGAGGATTGGTCCATCGAGATTGGCATGAATCCGCCCCCGCTGAGTCGCTGCTGTTCTTCGATGATCTTCTTCAGATACTTTCCTTGTGCTTCAATCCTTAACTGGAGCTGCCTTTGGACCTGCAATGTTGATATGGAGTTTAGATATTTTCAGATCTTCAGGAATATATATATATATATATATATATCATCGATTTCATTGTGTTTTTCAATTTCTCTCTTTTTCCCCCAACCATTATGTTGTACCAATGGAATGCCATTTTGGCAATCCTTGATTGAGCCTGCAAAAATTTATTACTATATCCTCTACCAAGTTTGAATATAATGTTTACGAACTAGGTAAAAATCATCATGTGTCTTTTACTTGATCGATGTCTTGTCCTAGTAGTGTATTATTTGAGTTGGTTCATTCAAATATTTCAGATCGAGTTTTATCCTTATCCACTTAGAATTTAGATGGTTTCATATTTTTGTTGATTCAAAGTAGAGAACATCTAAATTCAATATGCTCAAATTCATGACACTTGAACCAATATCCCTAAATCTATCCTAGCCAAAAATTGTTTCAAGTGTCATGGATTTGGGCATATTGAAACAAATTGCACAAACGGAGAAATGATATATTTCACTGATTAGGAAGTTGTTGAAGAAATAGGCAATGACACAACGAACACTGAATAAGGTGAGGATACAAAAGAGAAGAATGGGATCCCAACTGATGAGGGAGAAAAGCTTCAAGCTAAGGACATAAGGGAGACTCCCATAGAATTCATATTGGTGGTGGTCTAAGAGGGTCCAAAGTTCAAGGAACCAACATTGGACACCCAACAATCTCATATAAGAAAAATTCAAACTTTTTCAAATAGATAGGTTCCTTCCTAAGTTGACCCTGTTTAGGGAGGTCAAACATATATTACCGATGAGGCTTTTTTGTGCCACTTATGAAAAACCATGTGGAGCCAATTGGATGTTAAAACCTATTCAGCAGCGTACCCTCGACAGATGATCAGGCAGAATGGATGAACCACAGCTTTGAAAGATGTCGTAGGAGTTTGGTGGAAAAAAAAAATTCTTCAATGGGATCCAGAACCTACCAAAGAAGAAGATGGAAACTCTCCTGAGAAGTTGCTAAGCCTCCCATAGAGTTCATCCTAAAGTTGAATCCTCCATACATACTTGTTTATCAGATACACTCGGACAAGCAAGAGGAGTGGAAGTCAACTCCAAATTTAATGCTTCAAGGCTTGGTTCGTGTGATACACATCCATGTACAATTCCAGTTATCATTGTGCCAAAATAGGATGGAAAAACATTCTATCAAGATGTACTTTAGAATGTCAACACCAACAGGATTGACTTATCTTGAGATTACAACATTTCTGCTACCTTCATTATGGCCGAGCTGACGTCATATAATGAGGAGGCAGAAGCTTCGACAGGTGAGATCGAAACTCCTTGCAACCACAGGAGATTGACATTGGCATACCACACAAAATTACAATGATACTATAGCTGCTACAGTACCGTGGGAATACCTATAGTAGAAGACGAGCCAAAATAATCTCGTTTCCTTTCTTATGCTTTCTTTCCTATCGTCCTTCATTCATTTTAAGTTATTTCTTATATATGTGTTGTATTAGGGCTTATAAGTTAGTTTTGCGTGTGTTTTGTTTTGGAAAGCCGCCGGCTTCTGTTTTCTTCCTTGAAAGGTTGTATCTAAGGATTTGGGTGGTGCTCCGGTTGTATCCCTCTCCCGAGGTAGTGTTTTATCTTCTGTATTCCCCTTCAACATCCTCCCCCACACCGCTCCCTGCCGTTGTTTCCTGCTGCAGCTGCTCGAAATAGTTGTTGATGCTATTCTTCATGAAGTTTCTGCATTACAACCCACGTTCCCTGCGATTCCAGCGCTCCCGCTTGTTGCCATCACTGTTCCAACCACCTCCCTTCCACAATCCTTGTTGTCCTCTTTCCAAATCCGCCACCAGCCCTCCCTCTTGCTGTTTCCGACAGCTCACAACCTTCCAGCCGCCTTATACCCGCTGTCATCGCTGTTCCAGCCACCATAAATCCTCTCCCCTTCCCACCAGCTGCTGTTCCAGTCATCCTGGATCACGTCCTGCCACCTAACCGCTGTCCCAACCCTCTTGCACCAACTCCCTGCCATTCCACCTTTCCACCACCTAGGACAGCAAGGACTTATTGTCCCGTTGCCATTTCCGCCCGCTTAATCCGCGGTCCCAACTTACCGCTACCTTTCAAACCCTCGCCGATCACCACCAACATCCCGAGATCTCACCCTAATTTGATTACTTGTGTTGTGTGTATTGATAATTTAGATTTTTGGGTGTCGTGTTATTGTATTTTCTCTTTCAAGTGTGTTGATTGTAGCCACCCATTTGCTTTCAATTATAATTTTTATTTTTCCTATTTTGGTTTGAATTAATTTCGATATCACAATTTAAAGTACTTTCTAAGAATAATTTGTGGCCTCCTTGGCTCCTTGGCTCCTTGGCTCCTTGGCTCCTTGGCTCCATACCATCAACATTCTTAAAAACTGGCCTATTATGTCGCAAAACTGATAGCACTCTCATTGAGACTCAAAATGTTGGCAGTAAAGAGAAAAATTTTTAGTATGTCTCTACTTATCATAAGTTAGTTGGTAAATCAAGATCTTTTGCTATAGGAGTTGTGAACACACGCAAACTGTCAAACAAAAATACTGGAACGTTATTTTATGTATGCATAGATATCAAAGTCACCAGAGAAAGAACAAACGTGGACTAAAAATGCAGACCTTAATGTGGAAGCTTTTTAAATGCTGATTATGCTAGATCAGTTAATGATCAAAAGTACCTCTATTTGGTCACATGCGAGAATAAGAAACAAAAAATAGCAGCCACATCAAACACTGAGTACAAAAAATTCATACTAATATTGAAATCTATTTTGCCAGACAACTAACATAAGAAATAATTTCACCCATCATGTTTAGTTAGCCCACTAGACAATAAGAAATTCAACAAAAATGAAAAAAAACAGAATTTCCATTTGCCAACTGCCCAGCGCCTCCATATTATCAAATCAAAACATAAAATGATAATTCATGGGACAAATGAGTTTTTCTTAATATGCGTTGAAATTTATGAATATTCCAAAAGATTTGCGTTAAGGCAATATACTCATAGTAAATATTTTTTCCTCAAAATAAACTCAAATCTGGGTGAGTGGCCTTGCCTCCAGTTGTTCGTGCAGCCGCTTTTGCACCTCCATCTGCAACTTCAGTGCTTCACTTATTTGTATCCCACTGAAAATAAAAAAATAAAAAGATATACATATACCTTGATCACAAAAATATTTCACTTAAATCCAATCACCAAACATCAAAACTAATAAAGTAGCACAATAAAGGAAATAAAGCAAAACATGGAAAATAAGAAAACACAGAAAATGTACAATTATATTACATTCACTTCCTGAAAGATGCCCGTATTTTTGGTTTCAACCAGTATTCCGTGTTGTAACATTATGTGAAACAAAAATGTTACATTATAATAAAAAATCCATTTAACACCAAGTTAACTTGGAATAATATAAATAACAAAAGACAGTGTATTGCAGAAACTCAGATTAGAGAACAGGTTGAGAATGCAGAGGTAGTTTCTTTTAGGATACTGGTTAGGCATCTGAACTTGCAAAGGGAACAAGCAAGTCGAAAAGAGTTAATGCTTCAACAGCTTAGTATTCAATTGATTTATCATTGCAAAAATAATCATCATTAGCCTTATCCCAACTATTTGAGGTCAACCTTAGGAATCCTCATTTTTCATTACTTCTTGAGATGTAAACCTAATATTTGCGAATCATTTCGAACAATTTCCAGGTAGGTTACCTTAAGTCTTTCCCTTTGCCTTTGTCATCCTCAAATGCTAATTTATCAGGCTTGGTGTATTTTTTGTCTTTCATTGTAAAAGTCCAAATGACACGAGTTTATTTCTAACTATCTTATCTTAAATAAATATCTCTATCAATTCCACAAATAAAATCATTCCTTGATTTTTCATTCCTAGTTTGTCCACATTTCACTAAACTGAGCTGCTGACAACCTTCTATTTGGCTAACAAACAAATCAAGATATAAAATAGCCAATTTGATTGTAATTTTATAAGATTTACCGTAAGCCTCAATTGCTCCTAAGAAACTTGCCACTCTAACAACTCAACCTTAATTCTAAGTTATATCCTCATACTTCTATAGAATAGATCCAATATAAATACATATTTTACACTTACTGGACATCTACAGGAGGATGTACCTTGGTGTATGTTTTTTGCTGATGATATCCTTATAAAATGAGAGAAAAAGTCCAGGAAAAACTTGAATTATGGACGTCTACATTGGAGTCTAAAAACCTTCATTTGAGTATAACTTAAACTGAATGCATAGAAAGTACTTCTAGTAGTAGTAGCTCTAGTGACAGAAGTGTGACTTTGAGTGATCAAATTATTAAAAGGTGTGAACGATTTAGATATCTTGGGTCCGTTGTTCAAAGCGATGGTGATATAGTTGGGGATGTTAATAGTAGAATTCAAGTTGGTTGGTTGAAGTGGAGGAATGCTTCGGGCCTTTTGTGTGATAGAAAAGTACCGCTTAGACTGAAAGGAAAATTTTATAAGACGGTGGTGAGACCTGCAATGCTATATGGCGCTAAATGTTGGTCGTTAAAGAAGAAGCATAATAATAAGTTAATTGTTGCCGAGATGAGAACGATTAGGTGGATGAGTGGCTTTACACTTAGAGACAAAATAGGAAATGAATATATCCGTGATAGGGTTGGTGTAGCTATTGTGACGGACAAAATTAAAGAAAGTCATCTTAGATGGTTTGGTCACATTAAATGTCGACCATCTGATGATCCGATTAGGAGAGAAGATGTTTTAGATTCGACTTGTGTTAAGAAAGGCAGAGGTAGACCTAGGAAGACTTGGGCTTATTGTATTAAAAATGACCTTAATTTACTAGAACTAAATGAAAATATGACACTAAATAGGACACAATGGAGAAAAATGATTCATTAGCCGACCCCACGTAGTGGGATTAAGGCTTTGTTGTTGTTGTTGTTGTAATAGATTATTATTAATATTACACCCACTAAAATTGCACATCATATACCAGATCTCTGTTATACCAATTCAAAGCTTTCTAATTTTTAAATATTTTCTCAATTATTACAAATTTTCACTACAATTGTTAAATATAATTAGCCTCACATTATTAACATAATATTGTTTAAAAGGAAAGAAAGACCTCAATCATGTGACTTGTTTAACTCACACGGGGCATGCAGATGATTTGAATGGTGGTGTGCTTTCATAGGCAAATTTTGCTGGAAGCGAGTTAAAGGGCTCGTTTAAAATTTTATTTTTAAGCTCTACAAGTTAGGCTCGAAAAAGGATCATTTATGTTTTCAAACAAATTGCTCATTTATTGCTCCACAATCACAAAATAAACCGTAGAGCCAAAGCTCAAACAAGCATGAATCTAAATGAACTAAGCTTGAGAAAAATTACTTACAAAAGTTCAAATTTAGCCCAAGCACAACTCAAACAAGATTTTAATAAAAGAGCATGGGCTCTAATAGCCTCCGGCTTGGCCCGACTTGGCTCATTTCACTTGTAATCCTTACACTGACGATATTATTTTCTACATAATTGCTTAGAGTTTTTTTTAATATTCTTGTTTATATTGTTTGAATTATAAAATTATCATCTTAAGTCATATTGTTGTCATTCATTAATTAGAAAAAAAATAAGAAAATATTCAATTTAAGTCAACTTTCATAAATACTGCTAAATTAAAAAACATATTTGTCTTAATGCCAAAAATAAAACAACTTATTTCGTAGATGTGTGTGTGTGTTCCTTGTGATTCGAGTAAAAGAAGTGTTGGTGCAGTGTTAACAAAGACATCAAACAACTTCCTTAACTAAGAAATTGAATAAGAGCAAACATAAAAATTTTAAGTACTATGAAAACTCACAAAAAAAAAATAATAAAGATTTTATGCTACTTTATGGCCATCAAGCTTTAAAATATCTTAGTTCACAAAATAAAAATAATAATAAATGTAGACATTCCACGTGAGTTTAATTTTAGTAGGAGAACACTTCTACCTCAAGCAATGTGCTGGAAATGAACATAAGCATTTTATTTCTTCAAGAATGTTTTACATAATGTTAGTTGAGTTAATTGACTTTAATCAAAGTTAAAGAAGAATATAACACCTAAAAGTGCTTTAATGGGATATATCCTGACTTAAATAATAACTTATCCATTTGCAAAAAAGTTTCATATTTAGATATAATTTGCTTATTTAAGGGGTTTTGTCATTGAATTTTTGTTTTTCATTAAGAGGCCTTTCTATTTTAAAGCTGCATGCAGGTTGAGCTGTTGAACATTTTGGAAAAGATAAACCATCATTATGATTAAGAATAGACAGTATTAGCCTAATTTTAGAAGAGATATAATGTGCATAGATTTACTAAACAAAAAATTAATAAAAAGATTAGAAAGAAATAAAATATTAGGATTTATACACATTTGCCTATTTTATATAGGCATTCAGAAGGTGCTAATATGGACTTTGAATTAGCACTACCAGGACCCTGAGCAAACAAGATTATATTATGAAAAAATAGATCAGTCTTTATGACATGACTCATTTCAGCTCTTTCATAAAATTGTTGCTTCTCACATCACCAAATCATACTTTAAGGAAATGGTTAAATTACATGAATTGCCTTAAATAATTGTATCAAACACGGATGTAAAATTCATGAGTTAAATTTGAAAAGCTCTTGGAGAAAGATGGAAACCCAATAAAAACTTTCAAATGCTCATCACCTACAAATTGATGACAAAAAGATGTACATAACGATAGTTTGGGTAACTAGTACTTATGTTTGTGAATTTGATACCCATGATTGAGTGTGCAGAAAGATTCTCTATAATACGTCAACATGCATTTTAAATAATTATAACGTTTCAATCTTGAAAGCCCAGGTCATGTTAAGTTGATTGAGTCAAGGTTTTTAAGGTCTATTTAGCTATGCCAATTATGATCGAGTAAAGTCTAATCCAACACTTCGTCAAACAATTATACATATCTTTTTCCATAATTTAAATTGGATGATAAAATTGCTGATTTCAACTTCATCATTTTACATGCTTTTACTAGTACTTTTTATTTTAGCCAAACCGGTTACATGTGAACTTTCGTTGTGGTAAGTGTCAATTAAATTATTGATTTTTTTTGTGGCTTTGAACTTATAATTGATTTATTTGATTTAAATGATGCATTATACTATCTTTTCCAAGGATTTCTTGTATTTGAAGTTTAAAACAAAAGTAACGAATCTTTGGTTTAATTAGTGGTCTTTAAAACAAATCTCAAATTTGTTCTCTGTGGTCTATAGAAACTGCATAATCTAATTGCATTAGGAACTCTACATCCTAAGATGACCTACACTATTTCGAGATGAAAAGGACGAAGAAATTTAACTCACCTGGAATTGTCAAGGTTTGAAAGCACGTCATCGGATTCTTTCAGTTCTCTTGTGACTGAAAGGACAGAAAATTAGCAAAAGAGGCCCATCATAAAAAAATACATCCAAATAGAAAACAAAATAGAATGTGTCAAAATGATCCCTTACTCTTTTCGGGGGGCTATTTCAACCCCAGTCAATAAAAATATCAAATTATTCCAACTAATATTAAAAAAGTATGGGGACAATTGTGACACTTTTATAGACCCTGGGACTACAATGAGCCCATATAAATAGTCAAAAGACCATTTTGGCAATTTACTCGAAAACTAAATCTACTAAATTAGCTTCCAATAATATAAAGTTTTAATCTAGTAAATAGTATAACACTACCTTCAGCTGATGAGTCTGGAAGGCACTTTGCCAAACGGTATTTCTACATGGGGGACAAATTGACAACGTTAGCCAACACCTAAAGAAAGCAGGCAACAAAGTCTAAATGGCATCAAGTTTGTCTCTTTCAAATACCTGCAAGTGGCTTTTCACATGGTATATTGTCAAACCTTGCACACCCATAACCCTTTGAACACCTTTAGGAGTAGCTCCTGCCAAATGATAAGGCATTCTAAACATTTCATTTTGTGTCATTTAGAGAAACTCATTTGATGAAAGATATAAAATATGTAGAACTTGAATCCTGGTGCTCAATAAGTACAATTAAAATCTTCTCAAAGAACTAAAGAATTTTTTAAAATGTATCAAAAATAAACTGTAGGCATGCTTGTGCATTAAAATTAAGGGGCATTTAAATAAATACCACCCAATTTTTATGTATACACATATCTAACACAAAATTTTTTCTTTATACATTCATACCACCCAAATCTTTCATATCACATAAAAAAATACTATTTTTAACTTTTAAAAAGTGAAATGCATCTTTTCTTGAACATTGCATATCACATTAAAATATCAAAAAGGTTACAAAATTATGCATATGTGCACCTATCCTATATAAAATGTGATCTATCATCAATTAGTATAAAGGAAAGTTCATTATTCTCATCAACATGCATAAAAAATAAGAGCCAAGAAGGGCAAGCTTAGCACAAAAATGAGCAGCTCTGTTAGATTCATGAGGTATGCAAGAAAATAAAACTTCCTTAAAGTTCAAAAGAAAGACTATGTCCTGAGCCTCATATGGTTGGTGTTGCCAAATCTTTCTCCATAGTGGATTGCAAAAACTTAATGATGTTTGCATCATCGCATTCGATGAGAATGCTCTTGTATTCCTACATCCATGGTTCATGCATGGTATGTAACATTTGGATCATCCGGAGTTCAACCTGTGCGCTGTCCCAATGCTCAAATTTCTCCCCGGCAGCACAAATCCCCGTCCCCTTGTTTGTCCTGAAAAATGGCACGAATACCCGCAGCCCTGAATGGAAGAAGTGCCCCATCGATGTTCACATCAAGCCATCCAGAAGGGAAGGATGTTTACTTTAAGCCAATACCAGCAGCCCTAGATGGAAGCTCCGTCAATGTTCACTTTAAGCCATCAGGAAGGGGGGGGATACCAAAAAGAATGAAAGACCGACTCGATAGGTTAGCTAGTATCCCATTGCTCCCAAAATGGATAAAAAAAAAATACTGCTTTCAACGCAGATGTAAGGTGGCATATTTGTAAAATTGAAGTTAGGTGTAGATATGCAAATACATAAGAAATGAGTAGTGTGTATGTAAATTTCCCTAAAGTTAAATGTTTAGCACCGTAACTTGATTATAACATAATAGTAATAATATTAATATTATTATTACTATTACGCATACATGGAAAGGTTCCCTGCCAGCATGTATTACTTCAATAAATTACATCTTTTGTCTAAACTAAAGAAACTTTTCATAAATTACTTTCTTCCGAAATTCAGGACTTTCCACAGATTCTCCCATTCTTTCTCACAAGGTAGGAGTAAAGGGTATTTTTGTAAAATGTATAATGAACAACTTTAAATTGTTTGATAGCTTAAAAAAATAAGCACTTACTGTCCGGCCCTCCGAGTTGAGTTACAGCATCCACAAATCGCTCATGAAGCTCATTCGTCCAACGTAATCGCTGCCTTGAAGCCGCGCCAGGGTTGTTTTGGTTATTGCCTCCAGCATGTGGGGCCATAGGACTGATATTCATTTCTATTTACTGACCATAAGCCAGTGATGAACAGTTTCCCAGGCTGATGTTAGAAATTGAAGGTTGATATATTTGTCATCCTCTGTAAAATAAACAAAGAACAATAGTTAGGCACATGCCGGCATAAAAATGTTAACGGTATGATCAGAAAATTACAGGAGAAGAAATCTATGATTTTAATAAGAGAAACCTCTGTATGAGATTAGCCAATACAGCATGAAGCTGCATTATTTTTATCTCTCGCCTCTAAGCCAAAGAGATGAAAAGACTCTCTTAGTCTTCTTAATATCAGTAATGCTATTACTAGAAAAGAAAGAGGCGTTTTCCAACTTGGAAGAAGCTAAGGAATATATGTAGCTGACAATTTTACCTTATAAGGAATAACAGGCAAATTCAAATTGTATTATATGTTTGGTTTTCTAAAACAAAATTTTAAGAGCGGGGACAAGCCATGCATGCCATCTAACAAGGATTGTACCATGAAGAAACTTTCATGCCACGAGTAATTAAGAATATATATATAAAGCTTCTTATTAATAATTTTATACCAAGAGAAGAGGATTTCATTTTACAATGAGGTCCTCTCCTTCATTGGTATTAGAAAGGAAACATGCTCTCTTTAAGAAAAAAATTATCCTAAAAAAAAACCAAGAAGCATGAAACAATGGAGGCCGTTGAATTTTAAACTATGAAAGACATCCATTGAGCCCTGTCAATTTTCAAAAGAATTATTTTAAATTTGATTAAATACCTTTGAACTAATTTTATAGGATAAATTCTTTGCTATCCATACAAAAATTTATTATTAAATACCACATGCTTCAAGATAAAATGCGTTTATATTTATTATCTATATATTAAGATACAAAGTGAGAGAAAACCGCAGAAAATGTTTATAAAATAGTGGAGAGGTTCAGATTAAAATGGAGACCTCACCTTCATGAATTCTTTAATAAAGATTAAAATGGAACCCTCTCCTATTCATGGCTTTTCAAGACAAACTTTCTTTCCTTTTTAAAAATAACACTCCTAAAAACCAAGATAAGGAAGAAAAAAGAGGTCCTAATTTAGAAATAAAGGAAGAGTTCAATTGCAAAATGAAACCCTCTCCAATTTGAGATTTTTTTTTTTAATAAAATATGCCCAATTAAATATTTTTATTAAATTTAATAGCTTAATTGGTCTATAATATTGACGAAGTACTAAAAGAGTGCTTAACATAGGATTAATCTTAATTATTTGAACAATTATTTCTATGATCCTTGTGCCCAAATCAGATTGCATTAGAAAGAGTGTCAACCCATTGATAAAATTTGGAGACCTTCCCCTACACCATCAAATCGCATTAGGAAGTGTATCAACCCATTGATAAAGTTTGGAGAAACACATTTGAACATCACTTTTCATAGATTCAAACCTAACATTTGGGTTTCCAATTTAAATCTTTTTTAGCACCAATCTGAAGGGCACTAATATAATCTGACAGACAAAATAAAATCTCCCTCATAATAATTCTTGGAGCCTAAAACCTGCACCGATTTGCCCATTATCTCGAAGGGCATGATGGTCAATCTAATCTTCATGATACAGTGTAGTGGTCTTCAAAATTCGGATTACCTGAAGACCAAGATGCCATCAATCAAAGACATTTCAATCTAATACAAATGAAATGGATCAATCATTTACCCAACAATTTAGTAAGGTATAAAAATAGCCATCCTTCAACAATAGCCCCGAAGATGTAGGTAAAAGAATTTTCTGTCCAGACTCCAACGCAGCTCAACGTGCAGACTCTCAGTAATATCGTCATGTGTGTTATATCAGACCCACCAAAAAAAATATTAGTGGGACAGCGGACCCCGCAATAACCATGAAATAACCTTCGCGGTTCCAATTCAATAACTCTGAAATAACACTGCGGAGGTTATTTCGGGATTATTGAAGAGAAACTCATATATTCTACTTCAATAACCCTGAAATAACACAGAAATAAACATGAAATAACCTTTGCGGTGTTATTTCGAGATTATTGAAGTGGAACCGCGGAAGTCATTTTGGATTTATTTATGGGTTATTTCAGGGTTATTAAAGTGTAATATATGAGTTTCTCTTCAATAATCCCGAAATAACGTCCGCAGTTCCACGTCAATAACCACGAAATAACCTTGACGAAATAGCTCACGTTGCGTCATATTATTGGAGTCCGCACGTAAAGCTACATCCGGGGTCCTGACAGAAATTTTTTCCCCGAAGAGGTAGGTAAAAGAATTCTTATCAGTGACTTATTCCTCAAAAAAAAATTTTCTTAGGCATCAAAATATCTTCCTTTCAAGAGAAAATTCCTCAGAGCATGCTAAGATAATTAGGCCATGTGAAAAGGGAGACACTTTCATCTCGGAACCTAGATTAATTCAATGTCATGAAAGACATTCAACAGTTTCGGGTCATATGTAAGAAAATATCCCCATGTTTGTGATTAGGGTGCTTCTTCTATTACAGAAAATAATTTCTTAATTTAGCTAAAGAAGCGATTATAAGAGCAACAATAAAAGGGCACTCATTGGAATCAAATCTTCATCCAATATCTAACCGTCAATTTCAAATCATATTTATCTAACAAAATTTTATATAAAAAATCAAATCTTCAAGAGAATCAATCCCTAATCCTAAGCTCTTTATGGATAAATACATCATTCCAAAAAACATGATGGCCCGACACAAATTTCAATGATGTTGTGACATAATTATCACTTTGAGAAACAAAATGACATCAATCATGGCCAATCCAATCAAGCATGGAACTCAGGGGAAAAGGGATCAATCATCTGCCATAAACTTCACCAAAGTACCAAAATACCCTTCTTTTAATACTATCAAATGTTCTAAGTGTTAAGATAATAAATTTTACCGTGAAACTAATTTCTTCCAAGAAAATTTTTAATTTTTTTCATTTTAAGTTTTACAAGCTGGCATAAGCATCCAAGAGTCTTTTCGAGGAACAATTCCTTATAACAAGCTGACATTTTTTGGACGCACGTAAAAGCACTTGTTTTTCCAACGACTCAAATGACTTGGAACTATTTATAAAACACAAATATTTATTAAAAATTTACTAAAAAAGTTTTTTTTTATTTTTTTAAGATGGATTTCTTTCTTTTATTCATAAATTTTTAGGAGGGAAATGTTCTTCAATTTGAGCATGAAGAAATAAGGTTGCCAAGCAAATGAGCAACGATTGCCTATTATTGCCATTCTGGTGCCCAATACTTACTCACAAGAAGAGAGGAGGGAGGGAATAACGTTTGTTAGGAACTGTGAACCACAAGGGAGACAAGTTAAGCCTAATAAGTAATTGGTCAAATATATTTTCCACTAAAAAATTTTAAGTTGATAAGTGAAAACGAAACATTAGCATATGGATTTTTAACTATGCATTATGGTGCTAAAAACAATACTCTATCTACCTTAACAAATCTTTCACATGTCATAGTTTTTAACATCGGCCACCACCACCTACAAGTCATGAACCTTCCATAAAAACCATCCTAAGTGACAAATATTAATTTAGCCAAAGTGATCATGCCACCACATTTAAAGCTCTCAATTATGAGTACTCAATAAAGTGGCCCACTATTTGGGGCCCAACCACACATCAGTCACATACCCAAGCCAAGCAACAACTTTGCTCTTATATAACACTTATGTGAAACATAGAGAACTAGTCTGGACCAATCTATTTTTAAGTTAGGTGTTAGACATGTAAATATATAAGAAATGTGTGGTATGTGTGGAATTGCCCCAAAGCTTAGAGGGCTGAGCCAAATTACTAATATACCTACAAGAAGTTTCAATAATCTAATGTAGGAGAAAAAAACACTATTGTTGGGGCATCAAAAAAATGTGTCTGAAGATACGCATTTTGTAATGTTTATGTAGATAAGCATTTTAGGATCAGAATTCTGAGATTTACAATGAACCTTCCGCATATTAAGGGGCTGTCTGGTGACAGATTTAGTTAGATTTAACTTAAATCTTGCAAGACGGAATCCTGTATTCAAAAAATTCAGATGTTTCTCAATTTCTTCTCAGTTTTACCTTAAACCCTGGATTTACAGAATTTACTAAATCCATTACCAAACAGCCCTTAACAGATTAAAAGAAAGAAACTGAAGGTCAATTAACCCTTAAAGAATCAACTCAACAAAACCCTAAGGCGTTGAAAACTAAACTTTTCCTACTGAACCGGATTTTGCAGCTCTCACAGACTGCTACTCACAAAACTATATCATGACATAAATCCCTACTTCTGAAAATCGAGTTAACTAGATTTGAGAGGGGCAAAACGAAATTACAGAGAATGCGAGAATGAAAAGAAGAAGGTTTGCCGGAGAAACGAAACATCAAAATGAACAAGATGGACCAATAACTAACATGGATCGAATCACCTATCGGGCTCTCCAATCAAACTTCTCTAAGAAACAATAGATTCCGAAATCCCCTAGAGTCAAACCGAATCGATTCCACCCAAAATCCCTCAGAAAATACAGGAAGCCCATCAAATTCAAAGCAAACAAGAAACTGAACATTGAATGAGAAATGATCAGAAAAAATTAAGAAAAAAAATCTCAAAACTCAAAAAACTTGAGCTTCGGACGATTAAAATAACTCATAATAGGATTTTTTACCGTGAAGACAAATATAAGACAGTAAACCCATAAATGCCGACAAACTCATGAAAAAATCAAGCTTTTGAAGATAAACAATGTCGAGAATCAAACCTTTCCAAAATTTTCTTCCGAAATTCTATAGGCAGCATCTGATCAGAGGGAGGTATCGGTAGACCATACATAGTAATAGTACAGTCGCTTTCTAGCCGGAGCTCCCATCCTTTGGAAATGGAAGCTATTGGTGACGGCCGCTAACGGCATCTTGCCCAAAATATTCCGGGGTTTTTGTTTTTTTCTTTCTGATCTTTTATATTTTTTATTGTTTTTTTTTTTAATTTACTTCATTCCACACAATATTTTAGGTATTTACATGTTAACACACAAACATTGGTTTTTACATTTATACCACCCAAAAATTGCATATCAAATAAAAAAAATACCATTGTAAAATATAGGGCTGTAAACGAGCCGAGCTTGAGCGAGCTCAGGCTTGGCTCGTGTTCGGCTTGTTCGAAATAGCTCGTGTTCGAAATCGGCTCGTGAACAGTGTATTCGTGTTCGGCTCGATTTAAATATTCGTGTTCGTGTTCGGCTCGTGTTCGGCTCGTTAACTAAAATTGAGAAAAATAGATGTAAAGTGTAGGATTCGAACCTGAATCAAATCTATACAAAAGAAGACATTAACCACATTGCCACATGAGGTGTTATGATTTAAACTTAGACATAAATATATATAATATATTATTATATAAATAATATATGTAATATATTGTTATAAAAATAGTTGTATAATTTCTTTTCGAGCCATTTCGAGCCGAACACGAGCGAACAAACTGTTGTTTGTGTTCGGCTCGTTAGGCTTAACGAACGAGCCGAACACGAGCTGTTCACGAACAACGAGCCAAATTGACAGCCCTAGTAAAATACACTTTTTCACGCATGGATAAGGTGGTATGTTTGTTAAAACGTAAGTTTAGGTGTTATATATGTAAATACATAGGAATTTACTATAGGTACATCTTCCATTATAGTTTTAAGAAAAAAGTATCAATTTTTTGAATCTTTCTAAGAGTTTGGGTCATGGTTTGTGAATTGATACAACTAGGGAGAAATCTAAATAAGAAGGGTGAATAAAGAGAATGGATATGTTCTTCAAGCCTCAACTATATATCTTTGCAATGATCTTTCTCCCAAAAATGTAGAAAATGTTATCTAACGAGCAAGAAAGAATGAGAGAGGAAGCAAAAGACTCCAAAAAGTTACAGCATGAGGTCTTCCCATAAGGACTAGGAGAGTATCCTTTTGGAATCTCTCTTTTCCTCCTGTGCAAGTTCAAGAAAAATATAAAAATATGAGTCGTGGTGTATAAATCTAATCATGATGTCTCGATGAAAAGATTACAAAGGGGATATCGGGTGGCTCATAAATGAGAAAGTTGTTTATGTTAATCTTTGATGTCAGTCTTGACTTTTTGCACTCTGTTAATTCTAAAGATTATTGTTGAGTCAAGCTCGATGAATGAAAATGATTGTTAATTCGCTAGATGAATTTGACATGTCAGTTTGTCAGGTTAATCCTGCAAACTGGTAGGCCAGATCAATCAGACATGTCATCTCGACAATTGGTGTAGAACAACTAACACACCGAGTGAAATCAGTGGATCCCTCGACTGATTATTCTAGTGATGGTGGTTTCTTCTGAATAAATGGGCTTATCAAGCTCATGAGGCATGTTGAACGTATTTTAGCCCACCGAAGCGAATATTTGGTATACATATGTTGATGATATATTAGAAGAAATATGCTTAAGATATCGATGCCCAAAAAACTGATTGTTTATCTAGGAAATTTTGAGTATTTAGTGAGTATATGATGCTTTACTTAGCACACAATGAATATAAAATTATTTGCTCCTATTACCTGAATATAAAAACACACATTAATCCAATAAAATCAATTATCTTCAAATGAAGATCATCACTAAAGCTGACCCAATATAAAGAAGCTTGATGTATAATATGACTTTAAACCCTCGAATAGCAAGATCCACATAGATGATAGTAACTGCCATTCAGAAATTTCAATGCCCAAGTTTCCAATATATTAGCATATTTTCAAAAAACTTCAATAGTGAATAGCGAACGAGATGCATGCATCAAGGCAAATTTAACTGGGGTAGGGTGTACATGTAAATTTTTATTTAATAAATCTTTCTGATGTTAAATCATAAAAAATATTTAACATGCTTGATATGAAAATTTTGGAGCATTTACATACTGTTGAATCCAAAAATGTTCAAGAAACACACCCAAGAAATAGAACATTCTGTTATGAAGGGATTAGAGAGAGAGAGAGAGAGAGAGATAGAGAGCACAACAGGGGACCGTAAAGAGTGTCATTTATTTATGACATTGACCTCTTTATAGGTATAGATCCCAGCATTACAAAAGTACATATTAGTCCTCTCATTATTAACTTTTCAGAGGGATTCTTTGGTAATTATAAAGTTATTCACATATAATAAGGTCGGGACTAATTTGATTGATGAGAGTTGCTAATCGTCTAGTAAGCCTTGATTCGATCAATATCTAATCCGAAAGAGAGCCTCATGTCGATCGTCTTATTAACTGATGTTCGTCTTGTGGAACATCTCCTAGCACATTTCGTTGATTGTTCGAAACAAGACGTCTCCCTTGCCAACATCGAGTCCAAAACGGTCGTTAACATTTATGCATGATCGCCAATATCATCTTCCTGAGTCGTTTATATTCCTTGAGATTTGTGTTGACGTATCTTTATATGTACATATTTAGTTCTTCGATTCTCTTACTCCTCAAAAGTTGCACAGTACACGAAGATAAGAGAATCTTTTTAACATATATGAAATAATTAAATTACATTATTGCACAAAAAATGACTTCCCTGGATTTTTGTGATCAAACCATTATAAATAGACATTGGGGTAAGGAGGGTTTGTGTCGTTTCCTTTTCTTCTTACTTCTTTATTCTTTTATCTCTTCTTTTGTGTAGTTGTTGTGATTCTAGTGAGGGAGCATCATTAGCCAATAAGAGCGCCCTCCTCAAAGCAATGAGTGGCATGTAGGTATAAGCTAGCAAACCTATCTCAAAGCGAAGACCAGCTGCGAGGCTTTCGTGAAAGATTTGAGAAAGAAGTGAATTGTGTTGAGGTTGTTAACGAGGGTAAACTAAGATTGAACTAGGTCTTCAGGCTTTTCTGTAGGTCCATCACATGGGGGGAGCTGCGGAGGATGTTGGAAGGCATATTAATGATCCTCTTTCAGGGCACATATTCGAGATGGCCACTCCTTCCCAAAGGGAAGGAAAGTTCATTCAAATTGCCACAGGGACTATGACTCATTAAGGGGTCGAGAAGTCGTTGGCTGAAGCCGGGACTCAGCCACAGTTGCAAATTGTTGGCTTTTCATTTGTAAGTGGAGGACAGGAGAAGACCAGTCAGGACTTCGTCTCTTACACAACTTCTAAATGGTGTCGGGTTTTAGTATGTAGTTAGAAACATGCTTTTAGTATTCCTTTTGTAGTTACAAGAGCTCTAACGATTACTTCTACTTCCTTAAACGTTGATGCCGATCCTGAGGGTCATGTCACCTTTATAGATCAAACCGGGGAGAGGGGAGTGAATAGTGAGGAGCAGGTTGCTTCAAAACAGAGGACCATGGAGCAGGGGACCTTGGAGCCAGAAACTGTGCTCCACAACGGTTGCTTGTCGTGATAGTTGGCAAGCATGGAGACATGCATCCATGTAAATTAAGAGTAGGGCATCCATTCGCACACTCCTAGCGGAGTCTATCTTTGTCGGTGTTAATTTTGTAAATTAGGTGTAGAATGATCATTCGCGCACCTCTCACGTGGGTTCTCACTACCGGGCGCCAATACTTCCCCTAGACCTCTCGCGATCATTAAACACCCATGGTGGAGCTTATCGATGTCCGGTATTAACTTTGTAAATTGGTAGCAGGACGGTCATTCGTGCACTCATCGTTTAGCTTATCGCTACTAGGTGTCGATACACCATATAAACTTATTACAACTATTGGACACCTCCGTGCAGCTTGTCGTTGATGGGTTTCAATACGTCCCATAGGCCTCTCGTGAATACTAGCACCGCTCGCAGAGCTTGTCACTTAATACACCGAAAATATATGCATTTTTATACTCATATTTTATACTTATTTTTTGTGATATTGCACTTTAATGAAAGGTATTTTGATGTTTTCTTGCAGATTGTTGGTTTTTAAAGCTTAAAGCAAAAGGAAGCAAAAAAAGATGAAATTTGAAGTCAAAATGACGTTTTTTAGAAAATACTCAGCGCCAGCGGCGCCAAGGTTAGCACTGACGGCGCAGAACACCGAAAGCTGGAGAATTTTTACTCAGCGTCGACGGTGCCAAAGGCGGTTCAGATCCCGTTTTTAGAAGGTTCAATGTATTTGGACGATTTTTGAAGAGTTTTTGGAGGCACCTCTTGAAGAACCAACCTTGGGTTTTATTTGGGGCCGAATTTTATCAGAAAAAGGTCTCCTCTACATTTTTCGCTCCTCAACGTTCATTTTTCGCTCCACATCGTTCCGCCTCGCCACATTTTCATAATCTATCTTCATTCCATCACCATATTGGAGCCAATTAGTGATTTTGCTTTCATAGTTTAGAGTTTTTGTGGATTTAGTGTGAAACTTTCTGTAAGAGTGTTGGAGAATGAGAAAAGTGAAAAAGTTCTCTTCCTGCATTTCTAAGGAAAGACTACAAAGGATTTGCTTTGAGAAAGAGTTCCAAATAAGTTTGTTTGTTTATTTACTGTTGTATGAATTTTCTTTTATATATGAAATTTGTGTTTTGTCGTATCTTTCTCATGAAGTCTGAGTAGTTCCATCTATCTTTCCCCCTACTTTGAGATATGGTGAAATGAAGAGATAAAATGAATGTGTCATAATTAAAATATAAAATAAATCATGATGATTTTTCAACTATGAACTTAATTTACTTTTCAATATGGCCAATTGATTTGTTAAAATATGTTGTGAAACATATGATCCGGGAAATGGAGTATGAGTTCTACAACAAAGTGAGAATCACATTTGATTTCGTTCAAGAAATTAAGTGCAAATAAATAGAGAAATATTCTTTGTTGGTTGTATAATTGGAGAATCTTTAGGGTGACAGACTAAAATCTTCAATTTGGTCTCAGTGTTTAAAAACTAAAGCAAGAGTTAGCCTTCAGGTGAAGGGAAGTGAGAACTCTGGAGTGAGAGCCGATATCCTCCTAGCCTAGCAACGGATTTAGGGACTAAAACTAAGATTAACCAATGATTTTTTATGCACTGTATCAGGGTAGAAAATTAAAATTACTCCTATTTGGCACAATATATATTATAAACATTTATCTCATCTCATTACACCAGAATTTCATTGTAGTGGGAAGAATGTTTTTTCACATAAGAAATCTTCATTACATAAATATAGTTAGTAGATTAGTAGTTATATTCAAAATTTGTATTTCTGTTTTTCTAATAGTTAAGTAATTTAGTTTGGTTAATATCCCAACATTAGAAATTAGTGATGGTGATTTCGTTTGATTTTCTATAAATTTTCTGTTAAAATTTATCATTACTAACTTTCACCTTCCCCGTGGGATCAATATTTGGGGCTTAAATAAAAAGTTCATTATTACTTGATAATGATATGTATACTTGCGTAGAATCTCATTATTAATAGTCTATAATTATATATACTTTACATAATTTACTTTTCATATAAGGATCAAGTTTTTAGCGTTGTAGTGGTGTCAACTTCATAAATCCTTACATATAAAAATCGGGATCATCACCGTCATGTATTAACTTTGTAAATTGGGCCCATGAAGATCGTTTGCGCACCTCTCACGGAGCATGTCGTTGTTGGGTGTCGATACATCCCATAGGCCTCTTGACGATCTTTGCATGAATTGATAAGTTTTAGCCACCCACAGAGCCCGTTTTTCTAGTGTAGTTATGTCGGTTCCCCAAGTGACTGCGTTGATTCCTCGAGTGTAACTGTATCGGTTCATCGAGAATAATCGCATTAGTTCCGTGAGTGTAACTGTGTCAGTTCCCCGAGTTTAGCTGCATTAGTTCCTCAAGCATAAATTGTGTCAGTTCCCCGATTGTAACTCCGCCAGTTCCCCGAGTGTAACCCCGTCAGTTCCTCAAGCATAAAATAATCAGAGAAAGTACTATTAGTGATATTAAATGTGGGAAATCACAAAATTTTGGATGCTATGAATGCAAAAAGCTTCATTAATATATTGAGCTTTTGAAAGATAGATGTTTATACAAAACAAACATGGCAGTGTTCCTTCTACAAGTAGGGATAGCTTTATGGGAAGAATTTATTTAGATTGTTGTCATTCCAAGTTCAAGGGACGTCATTTTCTATGAATTTCATTAGTTTTTATGCTTCGGATTCAGCTCTCTGGTGGATGATGTTGGGGACATTTCAGGTTTAATCGAGCTTCCCGATAACCTGCCCCTAGGCAGCGGGGTTGGTCTTCTTAGGCATTAGGTCCCCTGAGGCGAGCTTCTCTTTGTGTATGTGTTTGTTAAAATATTTTGCCATCCTTTGCTTGAAGTCTTCTTTTTGGAGGGCTACGTTGGTTCGATTCTCCTCAATCAAATCTAGGGTGAGCTTGACTCCTTACTGTTTATCTTAAGCCACTTTTAGATTCTCCTCGTGAAAGCTGAGGTGGAGTTTACTCTCGGGTTATAATTATTGTATTTGATCGACAACATGGCTTCCATTCCATGTGGAAGCATAAAGAGAGCCTATACGTTGGATGTGAACGGTGTTATTCGGATCGCCAAGAGTACCGAAGGGATTAGGTCTGCCAATTTGTCATTTGCTCCTTCTATGTTTTTTCTTAGCAAATTCAAGATGATTTTTTTATATCTTTGGTCTGTCCATTAGTTCAAGGATGATGCACATAAGTAAATTTGAGGTTGACCTCTGGACTCTTACAAAAATATTGAACTCCCTTGTAAGTGAATTGGGTCCCATTGGGTAATATGTATCGACAAATCAGGTCAGTCCACATGATGTTCCAGACTACCTCCGCTTTTATGTGCATCAGAGGCTTTGCAAAGCCTCTACCCACTTGGAGAAATAATTGATGGTCACAAATAAAAACTTTTGTTGTTCTCTTAGTGGGGAAAAGGTCGCAGGATGTCGAGGTCACACATGGCGAACGACCAAGGACTGACGATCTAATGAAGTTATTGGGTCAACTGATGACAGAATGGTCCATATTTTTGACATTATGTACACCTTTAAAAATATTTTTCGGCCTCCTTGAGCAAGTTCGTCCAGAAGTAACATTGTCACTGAATTCAGTGAACAATTGTCTTTCCCTTTGAATGGTTCTTAATCTCCCCACCGTGAACTCCTCAGAGCATGTCTTCAATCTCATTTTCCCCAATGCACTTTAGGTATAAGGATGCGACTGACTTTTTGAAGTGTTTCCTTCAACTATTTAGTATTAGGTAACCTCATATTTGAATCTCCTGCGATCGGTCACTTCTTTGTCATTCTCCCCCGTGCTTAGGTACCAGTGCATAAGCTTGTCTGGTTTTTTTCTTCTCGCTTGACAAATCTTCATTGCCAGTAATTATTCAATCAAGGGTCGACTAAGTCATTTAGGTATTCCTCCTCCTAGATGAAGGCTCTAGTATAGAAGGTCGAAGACCTGATTTTCCTCCCTTCTGACATGTTTGATTTTGAAGCTGGCAAATCAATCGATCTATATCCTCACCTTCCCTAGGTACTTCGCCATGGTCTATTTCACGGTTTCAAATTCCCGATTGATCTGGTCTACTATGAATTCAAAATCAGCCATTACCATTATGTGGAGGACTCCCATTTTCAAGGCTAGGTGAAGTCCTGCAAACAAAGCTTCATATTCAGCTTGGTTATTAGTCAAGGAAAAACTTACCTCGATTGAGTGATAGACATTTTTCCCTACCGAGATGCACAATAAAATCCAAGTACAACGCCTGATTTGTCGAATGCCTCATTATTGAACAGGTTTCAGGTCAATCTGTTGATCACCAGATCCTCGTTTGCCTCTCTCGGTTCAAAGAAATCTGTAAGATAATCTGCAATAGCATGTGCCTTTGTCGTCTTCTGGGGAATATAGGAGATGTCAAACTTGTTGAGTTCCATGACACATTTGAGTATTCTACTGGAATGTTATGACTAGGTGAGAATAGATTTTAATGGATGATCTGTGATAACTTGTATAGGTTGTAGATGAAAATATGGTCGGAGTCTCTGCACTGAAAGTGACCAAGGTGAATGTCGATTTCTAAATTATTTGATATCGGGATTTGGCGCCTTTGAGAACCCGACTAGTGCAGTACATTGGGTGCTGCTTTCTGGGTTCTTCTCTGACCAAGATCGAATAGACGACTTCAGAGCTGGCCCTGAGTAAAGATAAAGTTTTCCATTATGCTTTGGGCTCTGAAGTAGAGAGGGAAAGGCAAGGAACTACTTGAAGTTTCTAAAGACCTCCTTGCATTATGGCATCCATTTGAAGCATTTGACTTTCCTGAGTATTTTAAAGAATGAGGCACACTTATCACCTAACTTGGAATGAACCTACTCAAACCTACGATCTGACCGGTTATTTTCTAAATGTCCTTGGTGTTTTTAAGGGAGGACATGTCGGAGTGCTGGGATTTTTTTTGGATTATCCTTTATGGCTTCAAGAGTTATCAAATTTCATAGGAATTTGCCTGTTGCGGCTCTAAAGGTGCACATTAGTGGGTTTAGTTTCATGTTTAATTTTTTAAGTGTTAGATATTTTTCTTTTAGGTCCTCAATGTATTTTTCGGCCTACTGACTCTTAACCAGTACATTATTGAAATACACCTCAATATTTATTCCTTTTTTTATTATCAAAATGACATCCATGATGTGTTGGTAAGTCACCCCGACATTTTTCAGCTCACAGGGCATTACATTGTAATAAAAAACTCCCACACAAGTAACAGAAACAGTCTTTTTCGCGTCAGCTGAGTACATCTTGATCTGATGGTACCCAGAGAATGCATTGAGGAAACTTAGGATCGAGTGGCCAACTGTCTAATCTACAAGATCATTATCCCTCGGTAGAGGGTAAAAGTCCTTTGGGAAAGTAGAGTTCAGGTTGGTGAAGTCCGCGCACATCCTCCATTTTTTATTTGCCTTCTGCACCATCACAACATTGGAGATTCAGGTGGGGTATTACACTTCCCGAATGTACCCTGCCCGCTCCAGCTTTCATACTTCCTCTCGGATGGGTCCCACCAACGTCATGACAGAGCTTCTGATCTTCTTCTTAATAGGTTGAGCCGATCGATTGATGTTCAATCTGTTGTACGTGGCATCGACGACATGCCTGACATCTCAGCGATCGTCCAAGCAAAAACATCTTGATTTTCTCAGAGGGTTTGGATTAGCAGCTCCCTGTGATCTTGCAACAAAAGCTCACTTATCAAAAAGCATCTACCTTATTGTCCTTTGACTGTCAAAACCTCACAGGTGGTCTCGTTGGTCTCAAGGCCACCTTCCATTGCATTTTGGATGTCCAAACGATCGTGCTCTACACTGCTTATGGTTCACAAGTAGTAGACCTAGGACTGCTTCAAGTCACCCCTGAAAGTGATAATTTCTCTATCTCTAGGAAACTTGACAACATTGTAAGAAGGGATCAATGCTCTGAACCTGTTCAGCAGTGGTTGGTCGAATATAGCGTTATACGTCGGGGGAGAATCCACTATGATGAAATCTTACATGACCGTAAATTGCCAAGAGATATTCTGCAGGGTGACCAAAAATTTAAACCAAAAACCAAAGTAATAATAAGAAAAATATAAAATTTCATTAATTTTCTAATATATATATATATATATGGCATTTTTGGTTTATGCTCTAGGCTCCAGTGTGAAATAATTTGACTCGTTTGGCCAAAATCACCTTACGCATCCTATATCTGATTTGGATGTAGACTAGAGCGATGTATTTGAATTCGCTAGGTGACAACATTGCATGATTGGGCGCCATCTTATCGATGAGGTGGCACTCGATATTGTCACACT
>NEWO01000451.1:501605-514504 GCA_003013225.1 Phalaenopsis aphrodite | reverse complement strand
GGCTCGAAATTGGTGGGTTGTATCATGATGTTATTTAGGTTGGATCGCGGTTGTATTGGCTCAGGACCGCAACTGGGATGTTATTGGAGGTTGTATCGTGGTGATATTGTGGTTGGATCACGCGGGCAAGGGTAGTATTGGCGCAGCTTGGCTTAAGTGTTTGCAACAGTATTGACGGGTGTTATTGCGGTATTATTACGGGTTGTATTGTGGGGTTATTTATCATGATTGTACTGGCTCAGAAGCGCGACCGCAGTCTTATTGGGGGTTGTATCATGGTGTTATTGGGGTCGGATCGTACGGCAAGGGTAGTATTGGTGTTGCATGGCTGAAGAGTTTGCGACGTCATTGACCGGTGTTATTGCAGTATTATTACAGGCCGCATCGTGTTGTTATTACGGTTCTGCGACAGTGGCGTAAAGTTGGTGTTATTGAAGGTTGTACCGCGGTGTTATTGAGATGTTATTACGGTCCGGTGCTCGTGGTATCGAGTGGTGTTATTGGGAGGTTATTTTGGCTTCATGTAGGTTTTATTGGGAGTGTTACTGCGGTGTTATTGAGGCGTTATAGGCGAGGAATTGAGAAAAGCGTTGTTATTTCACGTGTATTACACGGTTGTGGGTGTTATTGCCCCCATAATTAAGAAAAACTCTTGGCTACCTCGAACAGAACCATTATATTTATTTAATTCTTTTCGATCCAATTCAAGTTGAACACGAGCAAAACAAATATTTGTTTGTGTTCGCCTTGTTTATATTTTGAGCTTAAAAATTTGTCTGTGTTCGGCTCATTAAGCTTAACGAACGAACGAGCCGAACACAACTTGTTCGTGAACGACGAGCCAAATTGACAGCCCTAACAAATCTACATTTATGATTTGAGAAACTTGCTTATGAAGTATGCAATATACGAAATTTGGATGCTTTGGATTATGAACTTACTTAAAATAGCTTCAAAATATTAATGGGACATAAGCATTAAGAAAATTTCTTTTTATGTGATTTAGCTCAAAGATGACAAACCTATATAAATCTGAATTAAATATTCCTTAAAAATGATCCTAGAGATGGTTTGATGATTAAAAGCTCAAATTAGGTAAAAAAAAAAATTTAATATTTATTATTATTTTTTTAATATTTGACAAATTTCTTGCTCAGATTATGCTTGTAGAGCATTTAATTATGCTTAAGGATGGCGCCATACTATTTGCCATGCCAGCTTATAAAGCTAATGGAAGAGATGAGGAGAGAAGGAAGATGATGAAGGGAACAATGAACAAGTCTTAAGAAAGCTAAGTAGAATAGTTTTTATATCTGTCATAATATACTAAATAATAAGCCCACTTATTTATAAGTTGGTACAGGGCAAACATGCAAATATATGTGATGGTAGTATTGATATTTTACATATAACACTGTTCATATAAAATGTCCCTTACAATAAAATTCCTAAATCTAATCGTGATACAACTGAGACAGAGGTAGCATTGGATGGAAGAAGAGCGAGCTCTGAAAGGTAAGGCGCCGAGAGCAGAGAATCGCAAGGTATGTCTCCTTTTATCCCCCTTCAAACTGATGATGGAGTTTAGTGAGTGTCAATTTGTGAGTGAGGTCATGACGTCGCTTTATCGGCAATGATTTTTTAAAAATGTCTGCGGACTGATCTTTAGTAAGGAGGTGTTGAAAATGTATATGATTAAGTTTGATGTGGTCACAAATGAAATGATAGTCAACTTCAATGAGTTGAGTCCGAGCAGGAATTACTGGGTTATGCGCTAAGAGGTGTTGTCGTTGTATAGATTGGTGGATAGCTTGGTTGGTCGGAGTGTTCCTATACGAGCCCGTCGTAGCCATAAGATCTTGGTGGTTGTGGTGGCTAGAGCCTGATACTTTGCTTCGATAGAAGATCGTGAGAAAATAGGTTGTTTTCTCCCAGATCAAGAAATAATATTGGCTCTAAGATATACAGTAGCCGGAGGTAGATTTCCCATCTTTGTTATCGCTGACGCAAATGAAATCTACTCATGCACAAAAGAAGAAAGAGCCAGGTATCATCGATAAACCATAGTTAGAGGCACCTTTGAGATATTGGAGGAGGTGTTTTAAATTTTGGTAGTGTAGCATGATTGGAGTGTGCATGTGTTGACTCAAGTAGTTAACAGTGAAGGTTATGTTAGGTCTTGTAACAATTAAGTGTTGTATAGATCTAATTATTTGCCTATATAAATTGGGGTGCATTGGTGTAGATGGGTCAGTGAGTTTATAACAGTGTTTGGAAAGTGGTTTGAGTACAGGTTTTGATTGCTGCATGCTGGTTTTGTGTAAAAGTTCAAATAAATATGATGTTTGATGTAAGATGTATCCATTGTGAATGTGTTGAATGTTTAGTCCCAAAAATTTTGAAATGTGACCAAATTGCTTAATGTTAAATTGCATGCTAAGAAGGTGAATGCGATTAATGATAACTAATTGAGAATTGTCAGTAATTAAAATATTGTCAACTTATACAAGTAGATATATACAAACATTATTATGATTATGGATGAGAAAATATGAGTCAGATTTGTTTGATATAATTTTTTTGGAATAAAGAAGAATGCAAAAAGTGGAATACAACTGTTTGGGCGCTTGTTTAAGGCCATATAAAGCTTTTTGCAGTTTGCAAAAGTAATGAGGATAATTTCTATCAATAAAGCCAGAGGTTGTTTCATGAATACAAGATCTTCAATTTTTTCATGTAAAAATGCATTAGAGATATCTAGTTGTTGCAGTTCCCTTTTTTTTTTTTTTTTTTTGAAGCAGCTAAAGCAATAATCATACGGATGACGAGAAATTTGGCAACTTACTGAAAGTTTTGTTATAATCGACACCTTCTTGTTCTGAGAAGCCTTGTGCAACTAGTCGTGCTTTTTACCTTGCTATAGACCCATTAGCATGATGCTTTGTTTTGACCGTCCATTTGCTTCCTAAAACGTTTTGATGTGCAAGAGGTGGAACAAGCTGGCAGGTGCCTTGTTGTTATAGTGCCATAATTTCTTCGCGCATTGCTTAACGCTAGTAAGGATATTTTACTGCTTGATTGTAAGCATGATGGTCATCCTCGAGGTAATATCGTGTTGTAAATCAAAGATTTTTATTGGTTTTAAATTGCCTTTTTTTGATCTAGCACAATAGAGTGCACGTTGACATTTTGCAAGGATTGAGCGTTGAGAGGAGATGGTGTGTTTTGAGTTGGGGGGATTCTGCGTGATGAGAGGAAGTAGGTGTGTTGGTGATTAAGGAAGTGAGAAGGGGAAAAATTGTTTCAAGAATGTGTGGGTTGAGAAATATGCGGGTGTTATTGTGAATGGAGATGGTTGGGAGAGTAAGTTTAGAGGTGGGAACAAGAAGGGAGGGAGGATAAGGTGTTGGTTGTGAGGAATAAGGAGAATTGGGTTGAGTTATTTGTTGTTTATAAGGAAAAGAAGAATCTATAAAGGTAACATGCCTCGATATAATGAGCTTTTGTGTTTGAATATCAAAGCACCTGTAGTCTTTATATTGTGAACTATATCCTAAGAAAATGCATTGTGTGACCTTTGGTGAAAAATTGTGAGTGGTGGAGTGTTGTTGCCAAGGAAAGCATAATCAACCAAAGGTCTGAGGCTTTGGTATTTAGGTGGTGTTTTGTAAAGTAATTCAAAAGGTGAAACTTTGCGAGTATTGATAGAGGGAAGTCGATTTACGAGGTAATTAGCAGTTTAAAAAACATCCATCCAAAATTTGATAGGAAGGTGAGCACTGGTTAACAAATTTTGTGTTGTCTCTATTAAGTGTCGATATTTTTGTTTGATAATACCATTTTGTTCCGGAGTGTAGAAGCAACTAAACTAATATATAATTCCATTGTGTTGTAAATACAGTTTGAGTTCATGTGTCAAGTACTCACCTCCGCCAACTGTTCTAAGATATTTTATAGCTTTATTGAAGTGTTTTTTTTTTCATGTTGTATAGATATATAAAATCTAAAATTGTCTCAGATTCATATTTCAGCGGTAGACACCAACAAAGGCGAGAGTAAAAGTGAATAAAGGTAACACAATATTGATATCCTTCGAGAGAATGGAAGGGGAAGGGTTTCCAAATGTCAAAACGTACATTTCAAAGAGTTTATAAACCGTTTTACTACATGAGAAAGGCAACTTATGGCTTTTATACTGATGACATTCATGACAACTGAATCTGAGTAGAGGAATGTTCAGTTGAGGGAGAGAGCGAGCAATTATGGAGAAAATATTATGTTGTGGGCGTCCCAAGCGATAATGCCAGGTGTTTGAGCTTTTTGTAATAGTAAGAGCAATAATGGGGTATATAACTTATTAAACAGCTCCAGTTAGAAGTACCTTCTTAGTTTTCATATCCTGAATTTTAAACAACTTAACATTAAAAATAACTGGGAAATTGATATTTTTTGTGAGTTTGTTTACAAATATGAGATTTTGAGATAATTTAGGTGTACAAAAAAAGGAGGAGAGAGTTAACTTACTGTTAAGGGTGGAAATGATACCATTACCAACATGTGTAATGTCAACTTGTTGTCCGTTTCCAACAAGAACTTAGTCTACACCTTGAGAAGGAGCAGTTTACTGAAGATTATTGAGGTGCAGTGTTAGATGTGTTGTTGCGCCCGAGTCCAATATTCATTCTTACTATTGTGGTTGCAATTGAGTGTTGAGAGTTGTGGCTTGAGAGTTGCTTAAGGAATTGTACTGAAAGTTGGTTTTGTGCCAACATTGGTGGGCAAAGTTGATTGAGGACTTGTATATTTGTTAGGTCACACTTGGTTTATTTTTGAATGTATTGCTAGTGGTAGAGCTCTTGCTGTTGAAGAGATTCTTTTTAGAATTTCCTGAACCGTGAACGCCTTTATTTTTGAATGATAAGAGTGATGTATGTTGAGTAACATTGGTAGATTTGTTTGCTAGTTTACACTCTTCACTATGTGATAAAGAGTAAAATCCACCAAGGTAATCAGAGTTAATGTGGTACGAAGGGCTGTCTTGAATCCTCGGTAACTAGGGGGTATTCCCTTTAAATTGTAAATTATTATATCTTATGTGTCAATCTTGGAATTTTTCGCGGCTATGTTATCCACTAGATTTTTTTTATTATCACGAGATATTGAATCATGGTGTTGGTGCCCATGGTGATATTGTAGAGTTCATTCTTAAGTTGACTGACTTGTGATATGTTTGTGGTTAGAATTGTGTTGGCTAATGTTTATCAGATTTCAGATGGTGGTGAGATGAAGAAGATAGGGAAGATAGAAGGGAAGATAGTGGAAAATATTGCTCTGACAAGGTTTTTATCAATCAATTGCCATAAAATACAATGTTTATTTTCAATATGAACCTCATTTTCGTTAGATGTAAACCTTGGTGGAGGAGGGGTGGTGCATTCAAGAAAGGAGTCGAATCCATTTACTGTGAGAAATTTTGGTACTTGTATTTTTCAGACTAGATAATTTTCCTGTGTAAGAGGCATAGTGACAATATTCTTGATATGAGACACTAGGAATTCGAGGAATGATAAAATGCTGCTATCCTTGATTTTGTTGAACTTTGCTGCATTTTGCTGACGTTGTTGCGTAGATGTGGAAGAGTTTGCGTACATCCTTGTGAGAGGTTTTTATGGCTCTAATACCATATAAAGCTAATGGAAGAGATGAGGAGAGAAAGAAGATGAAGGGAACAACGAACAAGTCTGAAGAAAACTAGGTAGAAGAATATTTCTTTCTGCTATAATTTACTACATAATATACGCACTTATTTACAAGTCGGGACAGGCTAAAGAAGTAAATATATGAGCGTGTAGTTATAATATTTTACATTTAATACAGCTAATATAAAATGTCTTTTACGATGAAATACCTTGATCTAATCAGGACAAAGCTGAGACAGAGGTTGCGTTGGATGGAAGAGCAAGCTCTGAGCATTAATAGGAGGTAAGGTGCCGAGAGCAGAGAATCGTAAGGTATGTCTTCTATTACAGCTTTAAGAGATTATGCACGTACCACCCTAATCATATAAATTTATTGATATCATCATAAACTATAACGTTATATTTTTTACTTTTTAAGGACTGCAAATTTACTCTTAAATTGACCCATATGAATATGCAAAACCTTGAATTCAGAATATCTGCATAAAATGGTTGAAGCGCCCAACTACTAAATTAACATAAACTATTTATATTTACAAATTCCAAGTTAGATTGCCGCATCAATAAAATTATGATGCACTAGCGAATGAATCTTGTTACAAAATTATAATCATTAAACCTCCCTTCATTCATATAAAAAATGAAAAGAGTTAATTCTTTTATCAATGATTTTAAAACTATTAAATTTATTTTGAAAATATGGCTGTGTCAAAATAATCCCCATAAAAGACTATTAGAACTCAAATTTAAAATAATCACAAACTATTTTTAAACTCTGAGACTGTAAAGGCCCTACATAAATACTAGGGGACTATGTTGGCACTTTACTCAATAAAAATTGATTTAGTATTTACGCATCATATTAATTTTAAAATAAAATTTTAAATTTTAAAACCATTCCTTACCAATTTGACTTAAAACTTACTACGAGTCTTATGACCACACTTTGTTTTAAAATTTTGTTTCTCATAAATTAGGAAATACAGCAGCAACACTCCGAAACTAATAAGCCATTTGAATTTACATTCAGCCTCAACAACAGATTAAGAGAGAGAGAGAGAGAGAGAGAGAGAGAGAGAGAGAGAGAGAGAGAAGGGGGTTGACCGGCACCTTGTGGGTGAGCAACCTGCCCGCACATCACGCCCTCAACGGGCGTTGAATTCTTTAAACCAAACCAAGCTTCATAACCCCACTATCTGTTATATGCTTCTACTATAAATGCTACTCCACCACACTCAACTTTTAGTTTCAATAATGAGCATAGTTTCCATAGCTCATTTATATTTATAATTTGAGCGAGAATCGGGGACAAACAGAGCTCGACCCAAAAAACCAAATAGTAAAAGCACTTTTTGAGAATCCGGTGAGAGAAAGCGAGGAGAAGACAGAAAAGCAGAGGGTGACATGGGCCGGATTCCATGCTGTGAAAAGGACAGCGTGAAGCGGGGGCAGTGGACCCCGGAGGAAGACAACAAGCTCTCCTCCTACATCGCCCAGCACGGAACCCGTAATTGGCGCCTAATCCCCAAGAATGCCGGTATCCCTATTCATCTTAATTATTAATTAGTTCTATCTGTATCTATATCGACCATAAGAATCACCAAAATTCGACAATAGGACTGCAGAGGTGTGGAAAGAGCTGCCGGCTACGTTGGACCAACTATCTCCGGCCGGACCTCAAGCACTGCGAGTTTTCCGAACCCGAGGAGCAGACCATCGTCAAACTCCATTCCGTGGTCGGCAACAGGCATGTCAAAGATTTATATACTGATTTTTGTCATGGAGTTGCTCCACTAAGATATCCTACTCTTACTCGACAGATGGTCGCTAATAGCGGCACAACTGCCAGGGAGGACGGACAACGATGTAAAGAATCACTGGAACACGAAGCTGAAGAAGAAGCTCTCGGGGATGGGAATCGATCCCGTGACACACAAACCGTTCTCCCACCTCATGGCGGAGATCGCCACCACACTGGCTCCGCCACAGGTGGCACACCTTGCGGAGGCCGCCCTGGGTTGCTTCAAGGACGAGATGCTTCATCTCCTTACGAAGAAGCGCATTGATTTCTCCTCCAACCGCGTTGTAGGAGGCCACTCAACTCCACTTCTGCCACCTCACCCATCCGGGGAGCTCGCTCTGGTTGGGGATGTTAATGGACAGGAAACCATTCGAAAGATTAAAATGGGGCTCTCACGGGCCATTATGCAGGAGCCTAGCCCAGTCATGGGATGGGGTGCCATGGCTGGTAGTGAACCTGATGCTAACGATTTCATGTGCGAAATGTATAAGATGGCCATCGGCCATGGGTACGGCTATGAGGACGGCGAGGGGTCCAAGCGGAGCACATGCAGTGTTGGCGGGCACCTATTGAAGAGGGAGGAGGAGTCTGAGGGAGATAAGGGTGGGAGCAAGGAGAATGCTGGCGTGGTTGGCTCGGAGTGTGTTCTTTGGGATTTAAGTGATGATTTCATGAATCATATGGTTTAAATAAAGTTCAAATAAAAAAAAAGATTTGATCACAGAAATCTGAAAGAATAACTGTAGCTAAAAATATGTTACAACGAATGTAACTAGTGCAGTTGGATAGCATGAATGCTTGCCTTATATTTCATTTGGTAACTAATGTTTATGAATAATTGAATAATTATGGTACGGATTTGGTCTCATTCACGCAAAATAGGAAGACGAAGATGATGTATCCGCCAAAACCTGTTATGAAAATAATTAAAAAATGAGTATAGTTTAGGCAAGAGAATGAAAGTTCTTTTGATTAAGATGCTGTTAGCTTGCCTCCAGTTGTTCTTCGCTAAATGAATCCTTTTGAATGTTCCAGGTGTCTGCATGAGTTCGCCTAAACTCGGCAACTGCTTTTGTGACTGTAGATTTAATGGGAGAGGGTTCTTTGATGAATTGGGCAAGCAGTGTTACGTGATCAGGCAGCCAGCTGCGAAGAGTTGAAGTACATTAGTCCGGCGCGCCACAGGAAACAAATTAAAAAAAATAAAAATGGCTGGCTCCTGAGATGATTTTCTCATTTTCTGAACACATCTTTGTTCACCTTTCACGTTACCACCTCAATTTTAACTCAAAAACCTCAATTCATTATGGTCTCTCAATATTTACATCAAAAAAAAAAAGTCATGAAAATTTACATGCACAGCGGAAACCACTTAATTCATATATATTTATAAGTCTTAACACCTAACTTCAATTTGCACATACATTCGACCTTCCATATGCATGAAGAGGTGTATTTTAAATTTTAAAAGTTAAAATAGTGATACTTCTGATATGATATAGTCATGCCGGCCTCTAAGGGCAATTTACTCTTCTATTAGTTATTATTGTCGAGTATTACTAGGGCTTATCATGCTTAGGGTTAAGATATGCATGAGATTGTGGTCATGAGTTTAAGTTGAGAGTTTGGGAGAGATCTCCTCTCGAATTATAGGTGCTGAGAGAGATTACCTACCTCTCAAATTATAAGTGCTTAAATTTATTTATTTGGATTGTATTGTTTTGTGTTATTGAAAAAATGATTTGTTTACCTTAACTTTTGAGAAAAAAACTGTCTTGATTTGAATTAAATTGGATATCAAAACATTTGATGATGGCAAGCATCGTCGGCGTGAAGATGTTAGGGTTTTAAGCTAATCTCTACGGAAGGCTCGACGCAGAAGGTGTACAAGATCGCAACATACAAGGATCACGGCGTGCAGAGGAGCAAATGATCTCGGCTCCAAAGATCTATAATCAATTAAAATTAGTACTTAAAAATAGAATAAAAATACATTCAATTCAATTTAAATGAATATTTTAATATAAATAATAAGTTTTAAATATCGTCCCACTTTTAACTTCCTACGGCTGTTTGACTAGGGTTTGTCAAAATGAATCATTGTTTGTGAACAGCTGATGTTCGACTCGATAAGCAAACGAGCCAAGCACGAATAATTTTTGTGAGCTCGATATATAAACGGGCCAAACAAGAACAATGATATTTTTTTAACTAGCTGAGCCTGGGCTTGAGCTTGGCTCGTTTACTTCCCTAACGACTGCGTGATTAGGATGGTCAAAGCGACTCTTTGTTCACAAACAACTCATGTTCGACTTGCTAAGCAAACGAACCAAACACATTATTTTTTTGTGTTTGAAATATAAACGAGCCAAAAACGAACAATGTATTTTTTAATGAGCCGAGCATAAGCTAAGCCCCGGCTCGCTCGTGTTCGACTCGTTTACACCTCTAGTGTCCACCCATACCACCACCCCTAGGTACAACATGACGAGATTGAGATATGGATTTGAGAAATATTAGAAGCCGAGATCACAACCTAGTTTGAGCTCCTTACCTAGCCTAGTCTCTTTAGTGAAGAAGCATAGGAGTTAGCACTTTTGTGCGGATATTGGGTAGTGAATGATGAGAGTAACTATGAATTTCTGATTAAATAAAAAGAATTGCGGGATGAGGACGCCACATGGGAGTCACACGACTTAATCCAACAATAGTTTTTTTTTCCTAGCTTGAGGATAAAGTATCTTTTTGGGAGAGAAGCATTGTTACGCCGGCACCTAAAGACAATTTAGTTTTTCATTAATAATCATTACATCGGAATGTATGCATGAGATTGTGGTATTGAGTCTTAGGTTTATGATTTCGGACAAATTGCCTCTCTCTCAAACTATAGGTGTTTGAGAGATCGAATACCTCATATTGTTGGTGCTTATCTTCATGTATTTCAATTGTGTTATTTTGTGTTGTTGAAGAAAAAATATGCTTGCTCTAATTTCTATGAAAAAAATATCTTGGTTCGTATTAGATATGAAAGATTTAAGTGGTATAAATGTAAAAAATAAAGTTTAGATGTTAGATATGTAAATACATTGGAATGTGGTGATATGCATGTAAATGCCCAAAAAGTTATTTAGGATGTTCAAAACATAAAGGAAGTGAAAAGCATATGGTGGGAGATGCTTCAGATGACACCAGAGACGTGGAATGATTGAAGCCCGAGAATAAAAACATTAGACTAATCAAAAAGCCTTTTACCGAAAAATGATGTTGTATTATTCTATCTGGATTTAGGCGGAAAATTAACAAAATCTGGGCATAGGATACCTGGGCATGTCATAGGGACTCGATAGCACAGACGCAGCCAATGCAAGGACGGCACCATGTATAGAAGCTGTGGACTGACAAGATCCCGATTTTCTGCAAAAGAAAAAGGTGACTTTAGTCTTGCATGATAAAGGCTAGCATGTAAAACTAGAACGCTTCTCTCTCTCTAGTTCAATAAAATAGATATTGCATATCAGATTTCCTAGTATAGGACAGTGAAATCCAGAAGTTGATTACCAGCATTTTGATGGTAGTGCAGGAAGATCGTGGCAAAAAAGACGAGTGAAATGACAGCAGATAAAATTAGTTTTCGTATTTTATTTGACATAAACTAATTGCATTTATTTAAATGAAGTTACGTTTAAGGCTATTTCTTTCTACAAACTATGGCATATAAATACAGTCAATTTGGCAATACCATGGAATTTGAATTACTTCGAACCCCCATAACTCTTAGCAAACCAACCAAAAATATAAAGACAAAATTTTGGGCTCGAATATCCATCTATAAAACCCCTTAAGTAGAATAAAGTTAAACTTTTAAATATCGAGACGTCTTTTGGTGCAATTGTTGAAATTTCATCAGAAACTCTAAATATAAAGTTGCTAATATGGGAGCACTATTAGGCTAGGCGACCTTATGAGAAGTTGCACTAATGGGAGAAAATCATAAGGTCATTAGGTCAAAAATGACATCTTGATGGATGAGAGTTCAGGCTGCTACAGAAAGTATCAGAGCATTACACCAACCTTAATATGAAAATATTTATTTGGTGGATAATCCTAGGTTAGGGTTAATAGTACTGATGAGGAAATAGATTTAAAAACTCTTTAAGTAGAATAAAGCTAGCACTTGAACATCAAGGCGCCTTGTAGTGTAACAATTAAAATTTCACAAGAATTTTAAAGTCAAGTGTGCTATCATGGGAGCACTCCTAGGTGGATGATCCTGGTTTAATAATACCTACGTGGACGTAGAGTAGAATAAAACTGACACTTGAGCATCGAGGCGCCTTGTAGTGTAACAATTAAAATTTCATCAAGAACTTTAAAATCAAGCGTGTTATCAATTACACTAATGGAACAAAATCATAACGTCATTAGGCTAGGGCAAACAATATATTGATGGATGAGTGTTTGAGTTATTACAACATAGATATTCGCTCTTAAACTTCTTAAAATCTTGTTTTCCCATCATTCAAATTGAGCAAAAGAGACAGATTATCTGCAATCAAAATGAAGGCATAATCTTAGTAGATTCTTAACCTTTGCTTCCGCTTTCTTATAATCGACTGTGCCTCTGAAAATGCACGATCCCGAAAATTTCCTGAAAGCTCTTCATCTCCCGCTTTCATTAAGCTTGCCAGAACCCCTGCGGCATGTTCCCTCACCTGGTGTTCAGAAAATATTAGTTGTAAAAATTGCAAATTACAGTAAACTAAAATGGCGGAGGAAAAGTGTATGTTTCTTCCACAAGTATAGGAAGACATAAAATAAACCATATCTTGTAGGACTTGTTAAAGAAGTTCAAATATGATGCATGGTCATCGCTCAAAAGGAAAATTTTAAAGAAGTGGGTGCTAAGAATTAGAAAGATATCGCAAAGTTCAATCGACTTAGTTAAAAAGATTGATCACAAAGAAATTTCTAATACAAGGAGCAAATAGATAAAATCCAGCAATGTTTGTAGATGGATCCGAATCATATATATTCACTTGCCTCTACTTGGTTATCAACAAGGAGCTTCTCAATGCCGTCCCAGATTTGAACTTTCTCTGAACCAGAAAGTAAGAATGTATGCCTGTTGCAACAAAACAAAAACGGACAGATCATCACATGGTCTTTCAATTAGAATGTTCCATGGCATCTCAAAAGAGAAACCAAAAAACCTTTACCTGTTAATTTAACAAAACAGTTAGCAAGAATACAAGATAAATTGCAATTAAAAGAGAACTCAAATACACAGCTCTTCCAACTTCCTTTAGCAAAATAATGTGGTGCATCTTGCAGCAAATATGGACATGCCGGTTGATAAAACATCGACATCTACTTATCCATCCAACTATCTATCTATCTAT
>NEWO01000451.1:438437-487660 GCA_003013225.1 Phalaenopsis aphrodite | reverse complement strand
TTCTTGAGAAGAAATGTGTTGATATGACTTATATTCAAGTCATTAAAGATATGTATACTAGAGTTGTTACTTGTGTTCGAACTGAATGACGATTGACCAATATTTTCCTACTTCTCTTGGATTACATCAGGGATCGTTTTAAGCCCATATCTTTTTGCTTTAGTTATGGATGGTCTTACTGGACATTTATAGAAGGATGTACCTTAGTGTATGCTTTTAGTCGTTGATGTCCTTCTCGTTGATAAGACGAGAGGAAAAACCCAGAAAAAAACTTGAATTATGGAGGTTTATATTGGAATATAAAGGTCTTCATTTGAGTATATGTAATTTTAGTAGTAGTAGCTCTAGTGACAAAAGTGTGACTTTGGGAGATCAAATTATTAAAAGGTGTGAACGATTGAGAAATCTAGGGTCTATTGTTCAAAGCGAAGGTGATATGGATGGGAATGTTAATAATAGAATTCAAGTTGGTTGGTTGAGGTTCAAGAATGCTTTGGACCTTTTATGTGATAGAAAAGTGCCGCTAAGACTGAAAGGAAAATTATTTAAGATAGTGGTGAGACATGCAATGTTCAGTGGTGTTGAATGTTGACCTTTAAAAAAGAAGTATAATACTAAGGGCCAGTTTGGGCAGCTTATAAGTACGGCAGCGTTTTTAAAAACGCCGCCTAACCGTTTGGTTTGCGCGTTTTTGAAAATGTTGTTTGTCATGTTTGAGTTTTTTACACTAAACACAGGACACAGGTAGACCCCGTGGTCGACTCACGGGTCACGTTTCAAGATAAGTTGTTTCAGACTTATCAGCTTATCCTGAAACGCACAAGCTGCCCCAAACAGACTCTAACTTAAGTGTTGCCAAGATGAGAATGATTAGGTGGATGAGTGGCTTTACACTTAGAGATAAAATGTGAAATGAATATATCCGCGATACAGTTGGTGTACTCGAGACGGACAAAATTACAGAGAGTTGTCTTAGATGGTTTGGTCACATTAAACGTCGACCATCTAATCATCTGATTAGGAGAGTAGATGTTTTAGATTGGACTTATGTTAAACAAAGAAGAGGTAGACCTAGGAAGACTTGGGCTTATTGTATAAAAAATGATCTTAATTTATTAGAACTAAATGAAAATATGACTCTAAATAAGACACCATGGAGAAAAAATGATTCATGTATTATATGTTCTCATTTGGATTAATTTTGGTATCAATTGATATCAAAAAGCATCCTAATCCTAGTTATCTCGTAGGATTTCTAACATCCACCAATACCTAACCCCATCACCACCCAAAAAAAATTTTCTTACTGTGCATCACCCCTACACACCTCCTTCCACCTACCCACACCCAAACTCTAATCATATCGCTCAAATGACAATTGCCTGAAACCTAATTGAAAGGAAATGACACGATAATGCTAATGAGAAATCCATAAAGAAGTGTCCAGTAGATTTCTATGGAGGATATGCAGTGGAAAATCCCCCAATCGCAACAAAGACTCGCCATCGTTGATAGGAGACCATCCTAAGGGATCACCTAATTTCATTTGATCCCCGAAATGAAGAACCACTATGCCGCAAATTTGGCATGAAATATTAAAGGAGTCAAGATTTTGAAGTAAATGTAGAATTGTTATATTTTGACGGTCACATGGTTATGGATAACTTCATTGAGTGGCTCTGGATAACGAAATGTGGCATTGAAAGCCAAAATATCACACTTAACGGAATGGTAAAATTAGTCGCCAACAAGTTAAGGAAAAGTGCATCTCAATGGTGGGTCAACTTAAAATTTTTTCGCCAACAAGGGAAGAGTAAAATTACTACATGGTCTAAAATGAAATGAGAGATGCAGTGTGAATACCTCTCAACTCTTTACAAGAAGAATGTTTAGACCCTAGTTGTAAAAGTGGAGAAACAATATTATCAGATGACCCACATCTTACAAACAGAGTTCAATCCCAAGATCAAGCATCAAGAATATACTCATCAAAATATCCGAGTTGACCCCACCTGAGGAGACATTAGTTTAGAGTGGAGAACATGTGAAATGAATTCGCATTCTCAAATCTATCACAACCAAAAAATATTTTAATTTCAATGGTTCTGAACATATTGAATCAAATTGCACTACTAGGAGAGAAATTTATTTCACTGATCAAGGAATAGTTGAAGAAATAAATAGTGATTCGGGAAAAGATGAAGATTTCAGAGAGGATTCTCAACTTTCAGCCAAATAGAAAGAGACATCAACAAGTTCAGTTGACCCTATGAGAGCAACTCCAATTGAATAAAAAATAATTGTTCTTGAAGGGAGTGTGTATGAGGTAACGAGCGTTCATGCAAAGTATGAGATAGCGGTTCTTTGAATTAACTTTTAGCAGGCGTTGGTAAGAGGAGCAGTTGGACTGATAATGGATTTCCAAAAGGAACATGAGTTCGAGGAGTCGATACTAGACATAGGGCAACCTTGAATAAAACCATTTCATAATTCTAAGTACATAGCCTGCCTCTTGAGTTGAAAATACTGAGGGAGTTCCAACACATCAAGGATAAAGAATTTTTGGGTCATTTCAAAAAGACCATGTGGAGCATTTGGGTATCAAATTCAATTCAACGGTGTGTTCACAAACAAATGGTCTGATAGGAGGGATGTCCCGCATTGTTGGTAGCGCCTTAAGAGCTTTGCAGAAAAAAATATCCTATAATAGGATCCAAATCCTCTCTAAGAAAAAGATGCATCACCAAAGTGGTTACACTTTAGTGTAGTTTAATCTGTCATAGATTTCATATTAGAGTTGATTCCTCCCAACATATTTGTTTACCAGATAAACTTGGACATGTATGAGAGTGAAAGAGGCAGATTATATATTTAATTGCTCAAAATTCGACTTGTGGGAATCTAGAGCCAATATGCAGCTCCAGCTCAAGTTGTGTCGGAAGTGGATGGACACTTATTCTATCAGAATGTGCTTTAGGATGACAACTTTAAAATTGATGTACTGGGAGCTGGCAACATTTCTGCTACCTTTATTGGGGTTGATTTGACTATTATGAAGATGCAGAAGCTTTGAAGGATGAAGTTGAAGCTCCCCAATCTTCGGAACTGATACGAGAGCACCCCCTGCTCACGACGAGGCCCCCTGCTCCCAACGCGGAAATCCCATAAAAGAAGTAACAACCCAGATGTTGTACTTGGATCGAAAAAGTACAAGTTTTGTCCTAGTGAAGGAGTCTGCTGGTCCTCTTAGGCCACTCCTAGTTATCTTATTTTTATAAATTTACTTTCCTTGGAATCTAGGAATAGTTTTTTTGTGTTTTGTATCGGGACAGTAGTGGAGGTGTCTTCTTACCTTCGAAAGTCATATCCTAGAATTTTATATGATGTTTTGGTTGTATCCTGGTCTCCATTTGGTGATTATCTTCTCAATCCTATTTTGCATCCTCCCCATGTCTGACCACCCTCCATTGTTGCAGCAGCCCATAACAACCCCTCCCAACCACTTCTTTGTTGTCCAACCACCTCTTTCTTACTGCCCCCAACCAGGATAACAACCGCACTTGTCTGTCATTCTTGTAGCTTTGCAGTTCCCCCTCGAGGTTAATCACACACCTTTGCTACCGCCATGTCTTCTAGCCTTTCCCCCACCCTTGCTACCTCACTGGAGGACCTAAACCCCCTAGTTGATCACCTCCACCACCCCAAAATCCACCCTAGTTTGAGTGTTTGCATTTTGTTCTTTCCTATTTCTGAGTGTCTTTGGTTGTAATCTCTGTTAGGTTTCAATAATAAAAGTTATATTTTCGTTGGCAATTGGGTTAACTCCAGTAACATATAGATTTCTAAGAAACCGACTTCAAATTTAAGTTCAAATATGAGCGAACATTATGCAAAATAACAAATTATCCAAACAAAATTTTAAATTAAAGTTTATTAAAAATATGAATAATCTATTACTAGCATAACAAATCTTTTTTTTTTTTTTTTTTTTGTAGAGTCCACTTGGCTTAGTGATTGGGTGATTTGTCTCCAACTATAATGTGAAGTCAGAGGTTTAGCATATACTAGTGTCTATATGAGAGTAAAAGAAAAACAAAACGCTTATTTTAAACCTCAAATTGTTCTATTAAATTATTGAATTAAAAAAATATATCTTGATTATAGTGTATAATATAATCATTTCTTCATTTATTCTTTCAAAATTTATGACACATTTATATTAACTTTGCCATTTTTGTCATGCTCAACTAAGCTATGAATTAATGGTATTGCTAACGGGATTTAATTGCAATTTTATAAATTTTGCATTTTTAAGTCTTCACCATAAAAGTTTATCGCAATAATATTCTTGAGATGATTTTCATGTTAATCACCCAATCTAACTCCAGAAATGTTGGTGAATAATGTAAATAAAACAAGAGAAATATGAAAGAAACAATAAGCAACAAAGTAACATGAAAAAGGAAATTTGAAGAACAATCATTCATGAAAATTATGTAAGTAAAATGGTACACTTCGTGAAAATTAAGTTGCACAAAAAAGTTGGGTAAGCAGAAATACCAACCTGTACATGAAGGTACGGAGATATGAGAGGGATGCTGATCTAGTCCGCCAATTGGAGTCATTGACAGAAGAAAGGATCGCAGATACAGCATTTTCAAGAAATGGACGAGGTAAAATCTTCCACTTCAACAATTCAAAAGCTGCCTTTGCCAATGTTGACAAATCTTTATCAGATGTTTCCTGCATACAAATGGCGTGAAGGAGATTCTCTAATACACATTGAAAAGATGAATCAAATCATCCTAAAAACATTTTGCAGAAAGGTAGACAGGGATGAACATAATTTCCTACAGATCGTCAGGCTTCTTGATTTAAGGTGAACTTCCTTCGAGAAAGCCAAATCAATTATCTGACCTTTCTTAAAAAACTCAAATAACGAATCCCACATAGGTGGTTCACAGAGAACAAGAATTCTTCCCTGTTTATGTTGGCCCAGCAATTAACTGAAAAATCAACTTTATCAAGATGCTCTTTTTTTTTCTTTTACCATAAGCAAACCGTATACATAGCAGTTAAACTGTGATTTGAAAAAAGTCTCCTCATATACAGGTGATTAACCAATTTTATTTCCTTTAAATTTCTCAAAGATATTTTTTTCTATCCTTACACAGTAGCCAGCACAACTACTAGTGCACATAACACTAAAATTTAACTGCAGTTAGGTGGCTGACTTTGCTAAGGAACTAGGCCAAATTTTGGCGTTGATAACGGATGTCAACAAGACCAGTATAATTACATTTTATTAAGCTCAAAGAACGAGCACATCATAATGGTGGTTTAAAGTATTTGTATTTGCCATATCCTCACTACATAACAAAAATGAAAATTTGATGAAACACAAGGTTGCTAAAGCAGCAAACCATAGTCCCGGGTGTAGTAATACCCGTACGGATGCCTTTATCATTTTCCATTAGCAAATTTTACCTATATGGTCCAAAGACCGCAAATTACGACACAAGAAGAGCAATGTAACTAGAGGGGGTCGTTTTCCTTCCCTGGCCATATGTAGTGGAGCGTGCATGAAAAGATATTAAAGATGAAACAAGAAGTTTTAGTTCACCAAATTGCTATAAGCTCAACACAACAATAGGCTAGGCTCTCAATAAAACCATAGATGATAAGGTTGGTAACGGGTATGCATTTTATTTTCAGGCCCCGTTAGGTCAAATGTTAGCTTTTCTAGAGCGTTGAACACATCACTATTACCCACTTTTCTCACCACTGATGATAAATTATCAAAATAAAAGATACAACTACAGAGTAACAGATCAAATGGCTTGCATTAATATAGTAATGTAGTCCTATGTTGAAGCAAAAGAACATGCCAAAAGCAGCTACCTAGCTCAAAAATCAGCATATGAGTGCTCTAGCATAGAACTTTACTGGATTCTAAAACTATAATTGTTACAAAACAAATTGGCAAATAAAAAAGCTTCTTCTCAGTACCTGCAAGGAAATAACAGGATACAGAAGTCCAACAATTACGTCCAGCAAAAATGAAGATCTACCGGACTTCAAAGATGATATGATGAAATGAAACAGCTGCACAGAAGAGTGAAACAGTTAGTCCATGATAAAGAAACCACGCAAAGATATTTAACTTGAAAAATTACAGAAAAATCACAACCATTTCCATTCTCCTAATGTCAGTCTTAGCTTCGTTGTTTGTGAAGCCATTTTCATACAAGTCAGAAGTCTCCATGCTTTCTAACTGGCTTGAATTCTGTATATTTTTTGCTGATTCGGAGGCCCTTTCTATTAAAAGTTTGGCCCAATCTTCAGTTAGCAAAGATTTCATCGTGATGTTGTCTTCACTTCTTTTCGCACCCTTGCTAACGAAAGTTGTAAAAAGTCTTAAGTTCGAGCATAGGATGGAAAGAGTAACACCAATTGCTTCCCTCACCTGAAACCAATTCATCGAAATTTCATGAGAAGACATGAAAACACATAATAACCTTGGAGCGATGTACCATTTTATCAACAAATTCAAGGGAAAAAAGAAAGGATGACAATATAAATTGATTTACCGAGTTCATTAAAAAAAGATTGGCTGGCCTGGACAAGAAACATGTGGTTAAAAGAAAAATGCAAGCATGGAGATGGATTCCCTTACACTGTTATGTGGATTCCCTTGACAACATAATTGTTGGACTTATATGGACTGTTATGGAGATGGATTCCCTTGACTACATAATTCCCTTGACTACATAACTGTTATGTGGATTCCCTCCAATTACATATACAAACCAAAAAACATTGTTATGTGGATTCCCTTGACTAATTACCTACGAGGATATATTCATATTGCTCTGGAATCACACTTATATGGCCATAAACTGCAAAATAAGTAAATAATTCAACTCACAACACGAACAAAGGAGTATATGATTCACAGATCCGATAAAACATGGCCTATGCTGCTCAGTTGCATCATGCAAGAGGTTTTGCAGACCATAACAAACAAGTTATACTCCACTTAATTAGTCATATTGCACAAAATCTGGCTAAACAATTATTTAGTATTATAATCCAACTTTCGTAACAAATGTGAGGATCTTTGGAAACCTTGACAAAATCCTTCCGGAGAGTATCAAAAGTGCAAAGCAGCAACTAGTGTGGAATGCGTTAAGAAGAATAGTCATTGTAGCTTCACCTTATCGAAAATATATAAGGGAACTAAGCAGTTCTTAAAAAAAAAGTTGGAAAACTAGGTAGTGTTTTTTAAGCAGAAAACACACAACAACCACTAATTACAAATGATGAGGTTGAGCAACACAATCAACACCGTGATAATGATGGCATAAAAGTTACTGCAAAGCAAGTCAGTCAATCACACAAGTATGTCTATCAATCTCACGAGAAAATACTAACAGTTATTCTGACAGAAAAATCTCTAGTTTCTTAACTTGGTAAACTTAGCTTAGCGTGATAAAAAAAAATGTTGAATTCCTGAAAATTCTAACAGCAATCAGAAATAAAACATGATCTCAGAAAAGAGAAAATAAAAAGCAGAAAGGCACTCCGTGTTCTTCAATAAAGATGAGGTTTGTGCCCCTGTGACTTGGTTATCTTGTTGAATCGTGATTTTCCTTAATGTTTTCTTACGTGACGGTTGTCAACGAGGATAAATTTTGTTCTTAAGCTTGTGCCTATGCCAAAAGAAGAATTAGAAACCCCTGATGTTAAGTTTTATTTAACCCCATGAAGTTTCTCAGGATTCTGATCCCTAACTAGGTTGCAAATTCCTAACTAGAATATGTCTATCCTACCATGATTATGTGGTTAACCTATTTATTCCACTATGTGACAACAAAAGTCATAGATCATTAAATATTTTAACATCCTAATTGACCAAACTGGTAGTAAATGAAATCTAAAAAGGTTAACCAAAATCACACATGCAGGCTCAAAAAATGTTACATGAAAAACATCTTGAAAAATTGCAAAAAAACCATTAGTTTTATATTACAGAGACACGAAAGAGATTTTAGCAGCGCATGATAGAGATGACCATGAAAAAAAATCCATGCAAATCATTGTAGTAAGAAAAAAAGCAATGTAAAACTTACAATAATGTCTTGTCCTCTCCACAACAGTAAAAGATCCCCCTCTCAAATAATAATCTCTCAACAACAACAAGAAACAAGAGGAGAAAAGAGAAGGAAAACGGCCTATAAGGTTTCAACCTAAAGAGAGAATGAAAACCTTAAGAGAGAGCTCTCTTTTATCCAACACTCTCTAACTACAGCGTCCAACCACCCAAGATGCCCTAGAATCATCCCAAATGAGCATAAATATAGGGGAAGCTCGATAAAGACAAGAAATTATCTTTCAAATTTGATTCAGCGTGCGCCACAAGGCAAAGCAGGCATTTTAACCCAGATACATGATAGCGCAGGCGCGTCGTGAATCGAGCGCGGATGCTTTGGACCACAACTTACATTATTCACTCCAATTCATCTTTTTTTCGTTCCTGAACAGCATTTAATATGTAAACTGCACAAAATAGACACGAATACCTTCCTCAACCATAATAATATCATAAAATACGCAGAAATAAGAGTAAACAGGCCAGATATTCATCACAAATTTCATCCACATCAGATAACATTCAAAACTAAAATAAAGGAAAATGAGATGCAAAGATTGTTTTGCAGATGTGGAAAAAAAATCTTTCATCGACAAGGGGAGCCAACATGAAAATTAAAGCATTTAATCTTTAAAAAATTGAAAATACGTTATTTCTATGAAACTCAAAACAAGGCAAATGCTCTAATTATCAAGAAATCAACTAGAACCTTTTAGGTTTGCTCATTTTAATATGAGACTTTAAAGTCAATTGGGTCCATCTACTGGCAAAATTTAAATTAAATTAGTCTTATTATCAACTTTATTTTTTTTTTAATTAAATTGGTGGATGGAAGCTTCCCAACATGACATTTTGAACTTTTTAAGGTCAATATAATTAGTTTAGTTGATATTAAGCAAGAAGATTCAATGTTTAAAGCTACACAATTGGGTATTCATAAATTTACCATTCGCGAGGCGAGGCATAAGCCTTGAGGCGGTTTGAGGCGTAAGTCTCATAATTTATAATTGCGTAATCAAAATAAATAATATATATATATATAATAGCATTATAATTTATAAATATATGAAAAAATATATTAACATCATAACATGATAAAAGTGATAAATTGCAAAAAATATATAAGACAGGATAAGGTTACAATAAAAGACTTTTCACTCCTATTATCTCTAATTGAATATCATCGATAGTTATAAATAAGACAAAAAATAAGAAAAAATCGTCAACACTTTCATGACTTAAGAGGCCTTTATTGGAATCATCATCGTAACGTATATCTTTCTCCCCTAACTATTCATTAGTTGAGTCTAATTTCTCCCAATCTTCTTCAACCACGACCATCTTTCTTTTTTTTTATAAAATATTATACAATTAAAAAGCTGAAAATTAACATTCAAGAAAATGTTGGATATTTTTTAAAAGTAACTTTTCTTTTTGTTTCTTGTTTAGTGTTTGATGTGCTGCCTTCAATCATGTCACCTTCAAAAAAATCAATGTTAGGATCTTGTTGTAACTCAGTTGATGTGATCATACTATCCTCATCTACAAACTATTCATCATCTGATGGCATATCTTCACATAAAAGAGAATCTTCATCATCTTTCAAACCACTTTTTTTCTAAATTCTTTCTTTCAATTTCTTATTATACATGATATACACCAAAGAAATCATCCTTAAGGTCGTTAAACGGTTTCTCCTTTTTGTATGAACTTGATTATATGTGCTCCAATTATACTCACATTCAAATGATGAGCATTTTAGTCCTAGCACTTTAATATCAAAACGTGGAAGCTCTAGAGTACCATCACCAAATTGGATCCACCATTAAACTATACTTGAAAAAAAATATGTATTTAATAAATAAAAGAAAAATGTTTATATACTCAATGCTTGTTTCAAATTTCAATGAACAGATTAAATATCAAAATTTTACCTGAAGAGCGCTTTGTAACAATATTTTTTGCTTGTTGTAGCCTAAAGAAACATTTCCTATTGCTAGATGGAACAAGTTGCATATCAGTTATTGCTTTCATTTAGGTTAACAATCAATCTATCCATACAATGATACAACCCCAAGTTGACCTCCAGATTGGTGGATTTATTCTCAACATATTGAAATGACGAGTTGAGGAAATATCTAGTTGCATGCAAATGACGATGGAGTTGAACTTCCGATTTTTCATCAAAGATATCTCAAATCTCTATAAAAGTGGAATCCACTCCTCCTAAGTTGTGTTATTAACTCTTTGGCCTCATCCAATGCATTGTAAATAAAACTAATAATTGTCTTCTTCTTAGCATCTAACATCCTCAAGATTTACACTAATGGTCTTGCAGTTTTTGCTACAAATGCAACACTAGACCAAAATATTTTATTTACAACATTTTTTTTACTTTCATTCCCTCAAATTTCTTAGCCCATGCACAATTAAGCCAGTTAGTGGAAGTGAACATTACCTCAAATGGTTGTCTATCGTCCAACATACTTTGTAAAATAAAAAAAGCTATAACAAATCTTATTGTAGCAAGGCATAGAAGTTCTTTTTAGGAAACTTTCTCATTAAAGACAATACCCAAGAATGATTATAAATGAATTTACTTATCTTCTTGGCTTGAATCAGTCCGTTTTTATGATGTGGCAATTTGCCAATCTTCTCTAATATTAGGTCTATGCAATGTGCAATACAGGGAGTCCAGTGTAAAAATTTTCTCTTCTCCATCAATCTATTTTCACATACCGTATAATCATTCGCCTCAGCTGTCACAATCTGAACTACTAACGGATTGTTTGGTTTGTTGAAAACAAAATGCAATGTTAAAAATTTGTAATATACTATGACTACAATATATTTAAAATACTTTCGAGTTATTTGATTTACTTTAATATAAATGTAAGAGTTTATCCTTTTTTTTTGGACTAAAGTAAATTGAAAATAATGTATTTCAAAGTATTTTTTTTTGTCTGACCACGACGAAGGGGGTCGGTAGGCAGCTGGAAGTGGTGGGCTAGCAGGCGGCACGCAGATGATTGACGACTGAGGCGACGACGACGGCGGGCTGCTACAGCAGCGACGAACTGCTGCAGCGGGCAGGCGGATGGCGAGAGCGCGAAGGGCAACTGGTGATGGGCGACCGGTGGCCGCGGAAGACTTGCGAAGGAGAGTGGGGGCGGCCAGTGGCACCAGACGAGCAGGGACAGAGGAAGCGGCTTGTCAATAGCATTTTACATGAATAATGTAATTCAAATTTAGCCAAATCGGTCGAATTCTAAATTCAACAAAAATAAACTACAATATAAACTTTAAATTCATTCATACTTTACATTGTATTTGTAATTCTTCATAACAAACACAAATTTTTCAGAACTATGCAAAAGGATTATAGTACACCACAAATTCACTGAACCAAACATCCCCTAAGTTTTCTCCAATTTCATCTATCACTTCATTAGGTAGTCCAAACTGTAATTCGTACCCTTTACCTGATTAGAAGCTTCTATAGATTTAAAAAAATAGTCTTATATGGATGAGTTATTAAAATGTTAATCAAACTTATATTATTTATGTCAGACCACCCATCAGACATGAATGTAACTCCAGTCTGACTCCAAATCCTCTTAACCTCCTTTATTTTTTTTTCATTATCACTCAACTCCTCTTTCAATACCCATCTCTCAAGTCATGCATAGATAGTGGTTTCAAGCCTAGATCATAAGCACCAATAGAACGAATCATGTTGACGTAAGAAGGAGATGTCACATTGAATAGGATAGCATTCTAAAAAAAACCTCCCAATATCCATGTAGACATATTTTTGTGTCGCTTTGGCATGCTTTGGAGACATCTTTTGAGCTACAGTTGTTCCCTCTCCATGCCTCTATCATCCTCCACATTTACAATATATTGATCTAAAAGACCTCTTGTACCATTACTAGGCATCGATTGTAGAGATAACATGGAATCTTTAGCATTGCGCTCACTCCCATCACAAGAGCCGTATCAATTCTATCATCACACTCTTACTGTGCAATATGCTTTGACATCGTCGACTTTTTCATATAAGATTAAATTTCTGCTTTGAGAGCTTTTGGCACTTTAGCACACAGTGCAATATTTTTATGTGAGCAAGAAATATGCTTTCATCGTTGCAACACCACATTTATGTCTCTTGTCATAGTAGTACTTTAAATCAACATGTCTTATCATTACCTCCAATATCAACTTGTGTATTATGCCTCCATGCTAGATCTTTTGATTGCCTAATATGAATTTTTCCTTGGCTCTTAACCAGTTCTCACAAAACTTCAAAACCCTAAAATGAAAAACTTGTTTTAAAATTAAAATAAATTTGATTAGGCAATCATACAATTAAGAGTGAACATGGACACCTATTACATGATTACATCTATAATAATCCTTGAGTTGTATAATTAAGAGTGAGACATACCTATCAATGGTGAATAGCATGTCATAATGCAAAAGCCTCATGGGGACATAAAGCATATTGTATGATATAATATAATATTTTTAATGCAACTAACACATATAAATGACCATCTATGAAAGACAATTAGATTGAAAAATACATTATTATAAAATAATATTTTATAATAATAAAATTAATTAAACAACTAAATTTATAAATAGAAATATCATTTTTATAATATCAAATATTGATGCTTAAGTCTTAAGCGCATATGCGCAACCACCCAAAATCAAAACATACATTTTTTTTTTGGGGGCATTTACATAGCTACTACTCAATTCCTATGTTATCACATATCTAACACCTAAACTTTAATTTTTTTTACTTTTATACCACAAAAATCTTTAATATCAAATCATACCACCCAATGTGACTAAAGCTTGTAAATTGAAGTTTAGGTGTTAGATATGTAAATACTAAATACATATGAATTATGTGGTATATATGCATTACTTCATTATCCTATGCTTATATATTTACAAATTAAACACCTGAATTTTGTAATATATGTATCTTCATTTTTTTTTTTTTTGGGGGACACTTACATACAAACCACTGAATTCTTATGTATCTACATAGTACAAATTTAACACCTGAAATTTATTTTATACATTTATAACACCTAAATGACCAAATGCTTAAAATAAACGCTTACAGATTCAGCAGAAGCATGGAATTCGAACCAAACAACGCACCGACATTGAGAGGATCAGGCGGTATCGGTGTTGGCAATATCTTCCGGCATGTGAGAGGGAAATGGAAACTTACAGGAGATGAGAGCTTGCAGTTGCAGGTTCGATTGAAACAACACCACGTGGTTACTGTGGCATCGACAGTCGGAGGATCAATCTTCCATGGTGTCTTCTAGTGCAACAGGAAGGGTCGCCTGGTGTGTGAGATCAAGAGAGAGAGGCACTCGGGAGACGTGGCCTTCAGATACGTAACAGATACGCGCTTTTAAAATTAAGCCCTAAATACGAAGCAGAAGCCTCTTCAAATCGAAGGAAAACAAGTCTCCAAAAACCTGAGGCGTATGCAACGAGCGATTCCAGCATAATGTATGCTACGAAGCAAACTTTTCAGGACTGTGTAGGTCGCGACTTTTGAGTAATTTTAAACATTGATTAGACTGATTTTAAAGAGTTCAAAATGCTCTCGTAAAAAGCATCGATATATCAATTTCTATCCAAAAAAATTTAAATTTTATTTTAGTCATCGGAGTAATTATGTTATCATATCAATAAAATCGCATATGTTTAATATTTAATAGGAATTTATAGAATTTATTATATTAATATATCTTTATTATGGTTCTTCCTTACTGCTTTATATATGTGCACTTATGTAGGCATGTTTGTATCAGCATTATGATCAATATAGTAAATATATACTTTTATGATTTATATCATAGTATTTGATCAATGCCTCAAGTCTTCCTCTCCTTTCTCAAAATCCCGTTAAAATCCCTTTTAATCAAGCTAAGTTTTTATCTCACTTACCGAACATCGATTTGTATTCGTCTTCTATTTCAAAGATACTATGAGGATCCCATATCTCCTGACTCAGTGTCGCTATCATGCCTAGCATATCATGTCCACGCATTTTTGCTTAACCAGCTTGTCCGTGCTTTTCCCACTCAGATCTCTGTGTCAATCTTTCTGGCTTACTTCTTTGTGCCGTTATCTCTAGCCCATGGCTTTGTATCTCTCTCTCTCTGGCTTGTTATTAAGCATCCTCCGTCCGAAACAGTTCTCACATCCAATCAAATTTAAGCATTCTCTTGAATCTAGCATCCATACCAGCATTTGCTTGATTATTTTCTCTCAATATTCTTGTCCCAGCAACGTTCATAACCCAAAACTACACTCTTAGTTCTCGATTTTCCTTAATAATGTCACGTTTTAGCATTGATTGGCTTATATGTACAATTTCAGAAAGTTGTTAAACAACTCTCGGCTTAAATCTTTTTCCTCATCTTGCCCTAGACAAGGTCTCGATGTTTCTTGCTATCGCACGTGTTGTTAAAGTTATTAGAATTATTATGTTGCCATATTAAATTATCGCATATGCATTATATTTATTATCATAATATATCCATATTTTGGAGAATGTTCTTTATTGTACTTTTCTTGTTGCTCTATTACATGCTCACACCATGATCAATCAAATAAAAATGTAGTATTGTATGATTTTTGTCAAAGTTGATAGTGGAACCAATTTGGTTCAAATTTGATGAGTTGTGGGACAGGATTGAACACTTCAAAAAAAATTTCACAATAAAACTAGTACACCTAAAAAATCTATGGAATATTTAACTCCCAAAACAATAACATCTTAAAGAGCATAGAAACTCTTAAAAGCTACCATAACTGGTACTATAGAAATTTACAACACTGAAAGTTAAATAAAAAGTTTGGACTGTCGAAAAGCAAAATGTAGGCGGAGACTTACTTGGGCAGATGAGTGGCTCATGTTATCTAGTAACTCCTTCTGAAGTTTTTCAAGGAACTCAACTTCTTCAGCGGGCATTCTCTGTGGAGATATTTCAACTAGTGCAACTGAAAGGAAAAAATATCTCTTGGCCACAACGTTGCTCGTCACTGTCTGTGGTAAATCTATTGTTAAACAGTCCAAAATTCGTTGCCTAAGAAGAGGGATCCTTATACCATATTTCCCTTTCCCCGTGACAGCATAACGAATTGAGGCAGCCCACTCGGGTATGGATTCCACGGCTGGTGCTGTGATAAGCTTCTCCAGCTGAAATTTCATCCAACTGTCCCATGCTTCTGAAAGGCCGTCAATATCAGAATGAATTATACCAGCCAAAACTTCAGCAGCAACACACTGCTTTACCCTCTCATTTGAACCAGAAAACTCTTCTAGAGCCCTCCGAATTGCATGCAGAACTGGTGTACCACATTCTTGAGCCAATCGTTTAAAAATTTTTGCAAAGCTAGAATAGAATGTATGACCTCCAAATGATGACATCCAGTTGGGAGTACGTGGCCAAGATGCTGAAAAGTCGAAGTAAAAATAAGTGATAGCTTTGTCGGTCGCACTCTGAAAAGACAATGCGCCATGACTTCCTTTGGAAGCAGAACTGTCACTGTCAGAAATAATATGGACATGGGAAAGACAGTTAAGTGTCTCGTTGAAAAAATCCTCCTCAAGTATTTGGCCCAATATTCCAATTGATGAGTTTATATTTTGGCTTAGATTGTTAGACGAATGCCGAATTTCTTTACTACTGGCTTTGTGAGGAGCGCCCAGCAATAAAGAGTTTAATGCAGAAATTGCAAGCATCCTTGACTGAGGAAGTTGACTTCTTAAATTTTGTAAAAAATGTCCTGAAAAGGGATGAATAGCATATTAGAACTTGAGGTGGGCTGCGAATTAAATTTTGTAAATAATCAGTTTGGCAGCATTCTGAAATTAAAGAGACATGAATATATTTAATCATGATATCATTCCATCAATCTGGAAATAACTTACCTGTAGTTTGACTGAGAAGTTTTTCAGACACAGTAGAACAATTTCGGTATGACAGAATCAACAGAAGTAGTACTCTATTTGCCATCAGATTATACCTGAAGTTCCATTCATATCATGGTTCGACAATTAGTAAAATGACTTGAAGAAAAAAACCAAGAATATTGCCATTTTAAATGTAATGGGCAAAAATAAAAGCTACTCTAAAATGATAAATGAATGTCTCAAGCAAAATTGTTCATTCAGAGGAAAGAGATACAGATAGAATCAGTACCGCCAGTGCTTGCTCGTTGAGTCAAAGCTAAAATAAGTGATCTTAGAAACCAAATCTTCGAATCTTGCAGCATCCCCAAGATTTTCTGGGTTCTTGAAGAAGCTCCTTGATATACCAGAGAAGTGGATATTGTATTTAACAAACAACTAAAAAACCAAGCAATGTTAATTAATTAATGAAAAAATAAAGGGGAGTTAACTAAAATAAATAGGAATAAACTTCTACGAATAAACTAATATACCTCGGTGATAGCTTTCTGAGCTTTCAGAGACTCATGATGGGAACTAAAGATAATTCATCATAAAGTGAGATTGATGCTCCTAAATTAATAAAAAAAGGGGGACTATGAAAGGGAACAAATGACAAAATGTTAAACAGTTTACCTCGCCAAAAGACTTGTGACAAATGAAGACAATGATGTTGCATCCTAGACGGTGTGGAAACTACATATAAGCAATTATCTTGCAAATTTGCTCAAAATGCAAATGAATGTTTAAGGCTTACCGTTGTCATATGCCCGAGAACAGTTTTCATTGAAAGAACTGCACATGAACCTAACACTGCATGTTCTGGAGTTTTTGGATTAGACAGATGCTGAGTCATTATAAGAACAGATTTGGCAATAAATGTTGGCCAGCGCTTCAGCATTTTTGCTAAAGATCTCGTAGCATGCCTAAAAGTCAAAGTGACAACCAATTAGAGATAATTGACACTCAAATATAATCATTGTTTTATTCTTACCTTTTTTTTTTCTTTTACTTTTTCTTTTTTCTTTTTTTTGTGTGTGTGCGTGGATTAACTGTGCATGTGCGTGTTGGATTGAGAAGGGGTAAATCCACAGATCTCTAAACAAATTATTAAAGGAACAAATATTTTTTATGAAAGACATAGATATAGCAAGTTGCCAAGGAGAAAAAAGAAACCGTCTCATATTTTGGTAAAGAGAACATGGCTATGTAAGCCTGGCACCTAATGTCAATGAAGTTTTTTATGCATCCAAGGGCTATTTAGACTTTTATTAGTTATTATTATGGGGTATAAACAGGGCTAATATGTTTAGGGTTAAAATTATGCTATAAAATTATTGTCTTGAGTCTTAGGCTTAAGATGCCTGAGGGATCGCCTATCTCTCGAACTATAGGTGTTTGGAGATATTGCCTACCTCTCAAATTGTGGGTGTTGGGAGAGATTGCCTACCTTTCGAATTATATGTGGATCATGTTTTTTGGATTATTGAAGAAAAAATTTGTTTACCCTAATTTCTGTGAAAAAATTGTCATGGTTCTTAATAAAATTTGCATCAGAGCATTCGATTCTAAGAAGTATTGCACGTGTGAATTCTTTTGGGTTTTGCCCAATATGTGTGGAAGAATCGTGGAGCAGAAGGATCGCGGCGCAAAAAGCGTACAAAATCGTGGCATACAAGGATCATAGCGTAAAAAGAGTCGAATGTAGCATTTGCAACTAGGAACCAGCAGAATCACTGCCTACAAGGGGCCAGTTCGCTGCTTATAAGGGGTTTAAGCTGCGCCTTTCTAAATAAACATGTGAAGCAATCGTGATTCCACCTAGCATGGAAGTAAATGATGGAATCACGACGTACGTATAGGCTTGATAAACTCACGATCGAGCTATTTGGCAAGCAAAATCAGGATTGCCGCTACTTTTGTGACCAAACCTCGCGATAGAGTCGTGAATCGAGCTAGATAGGAAACCATCAAAGAGAAATGTGCAAATCCTTTGATCTAGGAAGTCGGCGACAGGATCGGGTGTACCCTAGTGACTGTACCACGCAAATCCGAACAATCAAACGACTGGATCGCGGTGTACAGTGACATAATATAACGATACAATCATGAATCAAACTAGTCAATTGGGAAGCCAACATTGGGATCGTGGCGTAAAGGAGTTCCACCTTTGTGATCGAAAACTTTCCTAGAAATAATGCAAGCCAAAAATACAAATGCTTTAGAAGAGAAATTGAAGAAACATGTGAGCCAAAACAAATCTGAAATAGATGAGTGTTTCTCGGCCATGGAGGAGAAGTTCGAGGAAACAGTCACGGCACTAGAAGAAATGGTGAAGAAAATCATGGAGTTTCACGCAAACCCGCCGCCACCTACCGCGGGATCGAGTAGCGTTGTTTGAAGCAAATGCAAGCTGCAACAATAAGAAGGATTTGCATGGCATCATGGCAGCTTCTCTACTTTAGGTGGATCTGAAGCCGTGAGATCTAGCACGTTCTGAAGGATTTGAGCGGCGTCAAGGTAGCATCGCTGCCTTGGGCAAATTTGGAGTCCTGTGATCGAGCAAAGGAATTGGGACCGAACGGTTTCTTCCATCAGTGTGTGCCCATGCCACTAACCCAGGTACAACACGACGAAATTAAGAGAAGTCTCCGAGAGATGTTGGAGGTCGGGATCATACAACCTAGTGTGAGCTCCTTCTCTAGTTCAGTCTCATTATTGAAGAAGAAGAATGGGAGTTGCACTTTTGTATGGATTATCATGTAGTGAATGAGTAAACAGTACCTAATAAATTTCTCATCCCAGTGGCCAATGAGCTACTGAACAAGTCTAGGTCTGTGATAACCTCCAAGATTGACTTAAAGTAGGGGTACCAAAAGGTTTAGATGCAGCTGAAAGATGCACACAAAAATGCATTTCGATCTCATGAGAGTCACTACGATTTTTTTATTAAATGGAAAGGATTGTCAGATGAGGACGCCATGTGGAGCCAAAATACCTTATCCAAAATCAACTTATTTTTCCTGGCTTGAGGACAATGTGTCTTTTTAAGAGGGGAGTAATGTTAGACTAGCACTTAAGGTCAATATGGTTTTTTATGTGCCTAAGGGCACTTAAGTCATTTATTAGTTACTATTGTGAGGTATAAATAGAGCTAATATGTTTAGGGTTAAGATTATACTATAAGATTGTTGTCTTGAGTCTTAGATTTAGGGTTTGGGAGATATCGTCTTTGTCTCGAATTATAGATGTTCGGAGAGATTGTCTGCATCTCGAATTGAGGTGTTTTTCTTTATGTATTTGGATTGTGTTCTTTTGTGTTATTGAAGAAAAGATTTGTTTGCTCTAATTTTTGTGAAAAAATCGCATTGGCTCATATCAGGTTACCATGAATAGAAGAGAAACTAACAGTAGCTTATTTAACACAGTAAAAGCAAACCCCAAAATAATATAGAAACTCCATGTGCAGCATAAGCAACTCCATTTGAATTTCATTAAGACTATTACTGTACTTAATTCATCAAGAAACTTATTGAAGTACATGAAATTGACGACAAAAAATAAATAAATTATATCATGAATTGTTATAGACAATAAATAACTAAATTATATCATGAACTGTTATAGACATCAGGTTAGCAATTAAAACCACTTACAAGCGAACTGTTTCATAGTTGTGCAAAGAGAGTTCCACGAGATCATCCATCAGAGGAACCATGTGTTCTGATGGAGACAATCTGGTATCAGCTCGAAATTTATGATATGAGGACTGTGATGACCTCCATGTATTATGCATGTATGCCTTGTCAATAAGCGCCCACCTGGGTCTGGAAAACATTATACACTTTCAAGGAACTGTTGTCCATCAAAACTGCATAAGACAAAAAATATAAAGGACATGAAAGAAAAAACAATGTTTCAATAAACATTACGTACCTTCTCTTTCCACTGGCATGAGAAGAAGTAATGAAATTACATGGAGGTTCAATTATTGAAGCAGATTCCAGTTTCCAAGCCTGAACATGATTTAACCAATCTTCATACTCCAAGCTTCCTGTAATCGAAAGCAACCTTAATTTTTCATCTTATCGGATGATCCTAAATAGAAGCTAATCATATACTTCACATATTGCATTCATACCATAATTAGTTAATGCATGAATTATGCGAATAATAAGTATCAAGAGAATGCTATCATCTGATCTCTCCTTCAGTAAGTATCTACAAAAAGCTCAAAAGAAAGAACTTCAGCATAGAAAAAATGACTATGGAATGCTTAAATCAGTAGCTCAAACCTGCAAGCCACATGTACTTGTTGAGCAGCTCTTTCCCTCAATTCTGAACTACCAACAGGCAAACCAACCGCCCCAGCAATTAAAAAGAAATTGGAATCCTGATCGGATGTACTTGTGCTTCTGAGAGATGGGCGCATATCAGGTAAGCATGACATAACACCCTGCAATGATGAGTATATACGCAGCAGTGTCACTTTCAAGTGTTCCTTCTCATGCCCTGCAAAAAGAATATGAATAATTTTAAAACAAAATATGCACCATCTTGCATTCAAAAAGAGAAACGTCAACTAATCTAGTGAGGAAGCAAAAGTTATGGGCTAGAAAAGAGAGAGTGTAAATGCATTCAAGCATTTCTTGAGCTTACCTAAAATTCTACTTGGTCCTCAAGTTTCAAAATTGCCTTATTTTCAAACTAAGTCGAAAATTCTCAACTTTGTTTAGAGGCGTCCTTTGGCCTTTCTTTTGGTGTTTATTTCTTCTGAGAATTAGATAAATTCTCTGCATTTTTTCTGTGAATTAGTTCTTTTAGCTTTTGGTTTTGATAATTTTACTGATTTTCAATCATTCGATGATGAGGGAAAACTATAAGAGGGTTAGTGAGTAGAAGTTTCTAATTTTCCCAAAACTTCCCAACATCGACCTTCCATGTGCTTCTGCTCTCTCATTTACTCGAAATCAATTGGAACAAGGGTACTGACACAATTGAATTGATTAAGCTATAATACTTCATATAATGGCCTCAGTTTTTCAAACCTGGGTGACCTTATAAGAAGAGTCCAGACTCCGGAATCGATTCATAATAAAACACTTTTAAGACTTTAATTGCTCAATTTTCATAACTTCCCATAGATATATTTACTTAAAAACTGACTGAACCAAGATAGTTTTAGCATATTGATCAGTGCTTCATGACCCACCAAGTAAACCCCACACTTAACCGCACATATGAGACACGGTACATGCTCAAAAGAATACCCTCATTGTCAAAAGATGTTTGTGTTTCCTTCTTAACCATACCTTGACAATTATTGAGCCAACATTATCAGACTGAAAAACATACATCATGCTCACCTGCATCTACATGAGTTTTTGTCTGGCATATTTCAAGAAGATCATCTAAAGCTGCTTGGAAATGATAATCCAACAGTTCATTTGCAAATGAAATTTCTTCTTCTCCAGGGATGTGCCACTTTGGGAGCGAGCATTCATTTTCATTTTTTGAGCAGCCCCATTCTTCTAAAATGGAAGCTCCAAGCTGGAATGGCACTGATCTAGGCATACAGGAAAATTACACTATCTCAAAAAAATACAACTTAAACAATCAATTTGTTCTCCTTGAGAAAGAAAAATTATTCAATGAAAAAATATACTTATACTGCTCAATTGGATAATAGAGAACTAAGCTTCCAAGGAGAGATCGCAGAACATGATCACCAGCGCCATTAACCTGTCGATTAATCAAAGATTGAAGTCACCATTGAAAGAAAAAAATAACACATTGCTGCCATTACAGAAAGAAAAGCAAATCGAGAAGCAAAATCTGCCGCTTCCAAAAGCTTAGTAATGATGGATTCAAGATATGGCACAGTATGCCCACCAACTAACCTTCCATGAAGGAGCCCAGAATGCAGAAGCAATTGCTTCTTTCAGTTCATTTTTGTGATGAAGCAGCTGAGGGCCTGCATAACTGATGGCAATAGCTAGCACTTTTAAATGGTACTCAACTGCTGTTTCAAGAGCTGGAGAAAGTGTAGCCTGCAATTAGGACAATTTTATTAAGAGATTCTAATACTTGAGAACTGCAAAACAGAATGATCAAAGAAATACCTTGGCTGCAAAAGAAGAATCCTTTCTGCCAAAACCATAAGTGGGTGTCCCTTGTAAAGAAGAATTTACGGACTGTAGAAGTGGTTCGATAAGGTTTACAGCTGATTCTTCAGGGTTAGAATGTACACAAGCACAACAAAGAAGCCCAACTTCTGCAGTGGCACCAGGAAGAATATTTGTGTTCACAAATCTGGAAATTTTTTTCAGTACCTGAATGACAGAGTGGGTGGGATGTTTTTTATGATCCACACGTTATGGTCCAAAACAAATAGAGCAAATTGAATAATTTGGTGGCAGCATTTGACAGCATTGACAGCTTATAACCTGACTGAATAATGTTTTCGAAAGTTTCCCTAGCAGAACTTCTAGCATACAGAAGTAATAAGGAGTGTCCTCAACAAGGAAAGTCCCTGAAGTAATGGAAGTCTGCACACCATCATTCCTGCAGGTTTCGAAGTTAAAAAGGTATGTATATGTAAATAAAGTACAAATAAACAATACATCCTAAATTTCAAAATAAAAAAATCACAAGCCATTGCTGCAACTACTTACATAACACTTGTTGATTCTAGATGTTGAAGGAGAGAAAATAAGCGGCAAAAAAACTCATCTAGCCATTCTGATAATGCAAGGCTTTGGAGGAATAGGGGAACATCTTCATTGTCACCCACAACAAATAACTGCAAGCCAGAAAGGAAAAGATTTAGACTTATTATCCATTCTATGTATCATTTGCAATAAGAACTACAATACTTACATTGGAAAATATGGAACCAATCAATTGCATAGTGGCTAAGGTCTTTGGAGGATCATTTGCATCCATTCCAAGCAATGCATTAGACAGTGACATTGCAACAACATCCACCAAAGAATCAGTAGCATTTAAATCCTCCTTTTGGGGAGCGGACAACAAAGAGGCAAGAAAGAGAGCACGGCCAACATAAGCCACTGAGGTAACAGCAGTTTTCAACTGGTGGGTGGCAGTCATCTTTTTGGAGATAGAAAAAGGAACAACAGAGAAAAATAAAGATGCCTTAGCAATTTGCCATAGTAGAAGCTTTAATAAAAACAATTAAATAAGGATCAAGGACTTTTGACAGCCTATAAGAGAGAATGCATGGCTGTTCAGAATAAAGTTGCCAAGTCCAGTAAATGAAAAAAAAAATCAAGATATACTCACTGTCTCCAAGGCCAACTGGAATCGAGATGCAATGAAAGGAAGAACCAAGGAAGGTTCCACATAAGCTAATACTGAAGTTTCTACAGCAACTGTTTCTGAAAGTGTTTCAGTTTTGCTATATTGACCACGATCAATTAATTTCAAGGCCACTTTAACAAAAGAAGATCTTTCCAACTTTCCCAAAGACAAGTGAGACTGTTTGTCACCCTTACTGTAACTGCACGAATATCAATGATAAGAATATACATCTCAACACGATAAACCAAATTACTTTGATCAATGTCATTAGGGACTTCTTACAGTTGTTCAAGCTGAAGGCGTTTTTGAAAGCTAATTACTAAGTATCTTAAAAAGCGCTCCAAGGAATGAGTCCAACGACCTCCATTTGAGGGATGATAATATCTAGGATAACGAAGTTAGTGTAAATCAATTGAATGTGGCAATATAACCAAAACTCGTTTGTTAAAATTAGAATAAAATGGGTAAGTAGGAAATTAACTGCTCCAGAAGACACACTAATCTCTCAAAGTGCTCATGCGCCAAACTACCAGGTTTTAAGAGATAAACCTGCAGTGATATACAGAATTATTTTATAATGCAGCATACTGAAGCATTCAACTATTGAAGAAATTGCAGCTAGGTGGAATGAAAAAAACACAATTATGAAATGACGTTGACCAGTTCTCCAAATTGAAAAAGGAAACTTACAATTGATTTTGCTATAGCTTTGGCAGGAGTGCCACTTTTGCTGGAAAACAGAAACTTTGTATTTCTAGGAACCTCAAGAGGGAAAGGATACGTTCCGTTTCCAGTTGATACGGGAACCTGGGAAGACAATTGCAATAAACAGTTAACAGAAATTACTCAGAGTTAACACATTACAAAGAGATTTGTTCTTTTCAAAGTGAACATAATTGAATGAGAGTGAGGAGAAATGAATGCATGAAAGAGCTTAAAGCTGACATCACGAATGATAATGAGACAAAGAAGTATAAACTCAGTAATGTAGAAGCTTTATTTTGGAATAAAAAATAAAATAAAATTGATCTGGACATCATAAATTGTCAAGACGTAATCCAATTAAAAATTAAAATGGTTAGGCTACTTCCAATATGATTTAAGGTCACGGTTTTGAATTAATTGTTATTAGCTAATTTCTTAGAGGTTAAGGGTAAGGCTGGGTACATCATCAGCCACTTCTTATAGTTCTTATTGACAGGAATTCTCATGCTCTAAACACATCCTCATCCTAATTTAGCTTTGAAGAGGCTGTTTGGCACCAAAAAAAGATTAGCGAAATCTAGTTTTGTTATAGTCATTTGAAACCAGGATTTTTACCGTGGTCCCATGTTTCAAGATGCAACCACTAAGATTGCAGCTTTTCACGTGGAAGTTGTGGGCCAGAATCGGGCCGACTCTGCTTGGGTGGGTGGGCCGCCCAAGGGTAGAGGTCTCCCTCCCACCTCCCTCCTAGTTATCCGTTATTATAAATATGTTCTCTATGTTAGGGTTTAGTTTTTCTTCATTGAGAATTCTTTCTGTCGGTGCTTCTCCCTTGTTAGGGTTGTATCCGAAGAAATGTGGTGCTTAGGATGTATCATGGTCCAATGTGGTGACTGTCACCTCATAATCCCTTGCCTATTCCCCTCCCTGGCTCGCTGCCATCTTCTCTGTGCTCATCATTTTTTGTTCCTGCTATCGACAACCCTTCCTGCACCCTCTGAAGCCACCAGTCCTCTTCGCATCCCCACTTACCGCAGCCAGCCCCTCCTGCACCCCAACCTGCCGCGGCCAATCCTTTCTGCACACTCATCTACCACCGCGAGCCTTTCCTGCACCCCAACTTGTTGCTGCCACCCCTTCCAGCAACGCTATCTGCTGTCGCAACCTCCAAGACCGCCTCCCAACAAGTGTCAAGCCAGGTTCACCACTTTCGTCCTCGCTTTGGAGCCCTCCGTGCTATTTTATTTTTGCTTTAACCTTTGTTATTTTTCCTTTAAATTTTCAGCAATAATATTCAAGTTGTGTTGTCTTTCGGGTTAACTCTGGTATCAATTGGTATCATAGCTAGCCTAACCCTAATCCTCTCTTATGTTATCCTAGCATCCACCTTACCCTCTCCCCCCACCCCTAACCAAAAATTTTATTTCCTATCCTTAACCACATCTTCTAATCCCCAAACCCTAATCAAGCCACTACGGAAATAAATGTCAGAACCCACCATTGATGAGATACAGTGAGAGATTTTTCGGCCTCAGCAGAGAATTGTGCAAATTAATAAGGAAACCCAGAGGAAAATTACATTTGATCGTGAGCGAGAAAATCAAAGAGGAGAAAGGAACGAGGGTCTAAATCCGTTCCATAGGGAAGGCGTTAGTGATGAGGAAGATAGGCCCCAGCGCTACATAATTCAGTATCAGAGGAGGCTGAAAGAGGAGGCTAAATATGGAGGACATTGGGATTTTGGCATCAAAGTGAATCTACCAAAGTTCGATGGAGTTATGAATCCAAACGACTTTATTGAATGGTTGCAGAAATTAAGAGATTCTTTGAGTATAAAGAAGTGTCCGAGGATAAAAGTGTGAAGCTTGCGGCTATCAAGCTTAAAAGAGCACCTCCATGTGGTGGGAAAATTTACAAAGACAGAGAAAGAGAAAGGGTGATGACAAGATTACTAAGTGAGAGAAGAAGATAAGAGAGATACATATAAGATACATGTCTCCTCATTACCGCCAGGATATGTTTTTGGGACTCCACCACATGTAGCAGAGAGACTATCGATGGAGAGGTTCACAACACAGTTTGACTAATTATAGATAAAATGTGAGTTGGAACATACCATAACCTTTTATTTGGAGTCCTGAAGCGCGCTAAGAAGTGGTGTAGCTGCAACCCTATTGATCAGATATCAAAACCTTAGCTTTTAAAGTGGAAAGACAACAGAAACTGAGCTGGCAACAACCCCATTCAAAAATCCATCCTCATTCAGGCAATCACACCCTAGATGAGTAGAAAGACCGAGTAGAGAAGTGATAAGACAGATCTGAGTGAAAAGAAGCCAGAAAAAAGTAGCTCACCCGATATAGTACCTGTCATGAGTTGTTCCATATGTCACGGCTATAGACAGACTCCAGCTGTCCCAAAAGCCAAGTTGTGTCATTCACGGAGCAGAGCATCATCGAGGAAATAGAGAATGAGGAATCAAAGGAGAATATAGAGGAGGAACTTCAGCTAAAAGGAGAAGAGAGAGAGATGTTAATCAAATGAAGAGTCCTACAGATGAAACCGGAGAAAGACCCTTCATGGTTGAAGCACAATATTTTTGCACTAAGTTTATGATGAATGGCAAAATTTGCAGTTTGATTATCGATGGTGGGAGGTGCAAGAATGTAATATCCACGTTGATGGTGAAGAAATTGGGGGGGTTGCCACATTGAAGCATCCTCAATACTACTCTCTTACCTGAGTGAAAAGGGAAAATGAGATACAAGCGGATCAGTAGTGCTTGGTGTAATTTTTGATTGGGGGTCAACTACAGGAGGAAGTGATCTCTATGACCGCGTGTAATGCTTTTTTGAAGAGGCCATGACAATTCCAATGCGAAATCCAACACGACGACTTTAAGAATATTTACACATTTAAAAAGGATGGGAGATGCATCCTGCTTTTACCTGTCAAGGATGCGAAAGGGGCAAACGTCACAAAGAAGACGATAGTTCTGAGAGCCACCTTCATGCAGTTTGTCCGCGAAGCTCCAATGGTAATGACATTGGTCTTTTTACTAGAGGGAACGGAGGAGATTGAGACACTAAAATCTATATGACCACCGTTGAGTGACTTCCAAGACGTGATGACCGCCAATCTTTCAAAAAGATTGCAACCACTAAGGGGCATTCAACACGCCATTGATCTCATATCAGGATCAGTGTTACCAAATAGGTCTGCCTACAAATTGAGACTTGTAGTGTACGAGAAGTAGTAACAGCAGGTACAAAATCTCGTCGCGAGAGGGTTGGTCAGAGAAAGTAGCAGTTCGTGTGTTGTTCTCGCCTTAATGGTACCCAAAAAATGTGGATCGTGGAAGATGTGCATTGGCAGTCGAACCATCAGCAAGAACACTATCAAGCACAGGTTTCTCATACCTTGCTTGGACGACCTCTTGGATCAGTTGCATAGAGTCAGACTTCTCTAATATCGACTTACGCAGTGGTTATTATGAGATACAGATGAGACCTAGGTACGAGTGAAATACTGCTTTCAAAACCAGTGATAGATTACATGAGTGGACGGCCATTCCTCTCGAATTCTCTAATGCGCTCAACATGTTCATGGGATTGATGAATCAGGTGTTATGGGCCCACGTCGAGAAGTTCGTAGTGGTTTAATTCGACAACATTCTAATATACAACAACTCAAAGGAGCAATTGCAGCACCTAAGGACGACAGTCAAGGTTTTGCAATGCGAAAAGTTATATGCCGATTCAAAGAAGAGTCACGTTCTGAAAGCACACTAATGTTTTTTGGGTTATATCGTGTCTAATGCAGGCATCCAGATAGATCCTATAAAGATCGAAGCAATTGTGAGTTGAACCGCACCGCAATCCTCTACCAAACTGAGATAGTTAATGGGACAGGCATTATTCTACAAGTGATTCATTAGGAGCTTTCGTAACATCACCGCTCCTCTGACGGAGCTTTTGAAAGGCGAGAAATTCTAGTAGACAGATGTAGCTCAGACCGGTTTCGACACACTAAAGGAGAAGGTGACTCAGACACTAAATTTAGCATTACCGAATTTTAATCAATTGTTCGAGGTGGAGGGGGATGCATCCAACATGGGGATTTAGGAGCAGTGCTAAGTTAGGGAGGCCGACCCATAGCCTTCTTCAGTAAGAAGCCAAATTAGTTTAAGAGGAAATATTTAACGTACGACAAGGAGTTCTATGCTATTATGAGAGCTCTTGATCACTGGAGCCAATACATACTAATGGGCGAGCTCAATTTGTCTGTGGATCATGAGGCTTTGAATTTCTTGAATAACTAGAGCAAACTGAAAGGATCAACACACGTCTTGAGTGTAGTTCTTAGCGTCGTTCCAGTTCAAGCTTAAGCCCAAGGCGGGCAACCAGAAACGCATAGCTGACGCACATAGCGTCATCACTTGCTGATCACGACAATGCAGGCTCGAGTTATAAGCTTTAAGATAGTAAAGGAATTGTAAGGGACAAACGAGGATTTCGGGAAAATCTAGGAACAATGTCAGAAGAAGCATACCAAGCAGCATTACAGAGCTGATAGTTGCTTGTTCTACCAGAGCCTAAGGAACCTTCTTAGGTGCTTTTTGGGAAAGAATATTAAACAATGAGATTTGATTTTGGCTTAAGCCGAGTTTGCTACAACAAATCCATGAGTCAAGAATACATGACCCGCCTTATTTGAGAATGTGTGTGAACGCAACCCGCTCACTCAACTTGACTCGATACCACTCATACCAACACCACAGATTAGCGAGAATGATGAGGAGCGGGTACAAGAGATTCATAAGCTCCACAAGGAGGTTGGTAAGGGAATCACTAAGCAAAACTACAAGTACCATACATATCCAAATAAGAATAGGAAGAAGATGAATTCTCAAAAAGGGGACTTGGTTTGGATCTAGATTAAGAAAGAAAGATTTTCCTGAAAGGTTTCAAATGGGAGCATTCGAGAAATTCAAGCCTGCAGCACATGGAACTTTCAAAATACTCTAGAAGTTGAATGACAACATGTACAAGATCAACCTACCAAAGGGACTACAACATTTCAACTACGTTCAATGTAGCGAACTTGACACCGTACTATAAATTGTCAGAAGTTTCGACAAATGAAGTCGAAGCTTCCGCAACCCCGTAAGACTAGCGCAAAGGTGGGGACCTGAGTCGGCCAAACTAGTTTAGCAAGAAGCTGAACCGGACTGATCCGGCTCAGGGTTGGGCTACCGCCCAAAAGGAGAGGTCTCCTGGTTATTCGTTATTATAGATATGTTGTTCTCTGTGTTAGGGTTTAGTTTTTTCTTAATTCAGAATTCTTGTCGTCGGCATTTCTATAAAGTTAGGGCTTATATCCGAGGACAGTTGGAGCTACGATAGCACCCTACTCTAAATCGATAACTATCTTCACATAATCCCTTGCCTATTCCCCTCCTCGGCTCGCAGCAAGCTTCACTATGTCCATCCTTTTCTGCTCTTGCTGCCACCAGTACTTCCTGCAGCCCCACCGATTGTCGCCAGTTCTTCCTACACCCCCACCTGCTGCCGCCAACCCCTCCTGCACTCCAAACTACACTTGTTAGTCCTTCTTGCAACCCCACTTGTTGTCACCAGCCCCCTTGCACCCCAACTTGTCGTCAACCCTTTCAACACCCAATCTGACGCCGTCAGCCCTTCCTGCACCCCACCGTTGATGTCGCTCCTTCCAGCAACCCTAAATGTTGCCGCAAACTCCTAGGCCGCCTCATACCAGCTGTCCAGCCGAAATTCACCACTATTGTCCTTGCCCTCGAGCTTATTTCTGCTTTGTGCTATTTTATTCCTGTTTTAAGAACATTTGTTGTGATTTCTTTGAATTTTCAGCAACAACATTAATGTTCTATTGTTTTTCGGGCTAACTCCAGTATCAGCCTGTAATATTATTTTCAAATGCAGACTCAAAAACTCCTTCGCATTCAAACATTAAATGGACCCCACACGTTGCAACAGTAAAAGCTAAAAACATAAAAATGAAAAAAGAGACAGCATACAAGTTTTTTACAATTAATCAGATGGGTATGAAAAGAGTAGAGTCGCGGCATAACCATTGTCTATGTTTTGAATAAAGGAAATATCAAATTATTAGACCTTTAATCCGTTAATAGACACACATTACAAACTCAACTTTATTCATGGTTCTATTTTAAATAAAGAAAATATAACTTGAATAATTAGTAATGAGTCATTAATTACATGCTTACTCAATAACAGTATCATCATTTTTAATTAAAAAAAAAGAAATTAAGTCACTTGCACAATAAAATGATTAATCAATGAATAGATAACTAATCATATCATTAATTAGGTCATGTTTGGTAATACGCCTACGATTACATTTTGTACTGCAATTCCTTAATTTTGCATCAAGAAACCAAGATATATAGTGGATTAGTAAAAACATGTTAACTAGTAGTTACAATCATAAGATGAATCAGTATATGGGCTGAAGCACCATATCTGGAAAGAATAAAAATCGGAAAACTGCAATATGGATTGTGAAGTCATCTTAGAGGTAGAAGTTATTATAGTTATTATATTACCATATCAATAGTAACACACAAGCTTGATACTTATACGAAATTTATAGTACTTATTCTTGTACTCATTATGATGGATATTGTAATTGCCTTATTCCTCTCTTCTCTTGCATATAAACAGATATTCAAGTACTAATAAAAAATTTATCAAATAAAGCTGTCGTCTCTTATGATTTTTGATATTGTATTAAGGCCAAGATGTTAACCTTTCTATCAAGTTCCATAAAATCATCATTGTCCCCACGAACACTCATCCAAGAGCTAATTGATCACTGCTCCCAATCATCTTCATCTTTTTGGCACCAGTTTCACCCACCCTAGTGATCGCGAGCACCCTTCTGCCTATGCTACCACTTGCACCCACTTCATTTCCTAGTGTAAAGCGAAAGGTTGAAAATAAGAACAGTAGCAAAGATGGTGCTAAGTTGTTCAGCTACCCAATTTTAACCTGCATGGGGTGCATGCTTGCTGCATCAAAGAGATCAGCTTAAATAAGCTTGTGATAGGAACGAGACAAGTTTCCGCAAAAATTATGGAAGAAATAATAGATTTTATTCCGTTGATGTCAAATCAAATGATACGATCCAAAATACATAAAAAATAAACACCTACAATTCGAGAGTAGATGATCTCTCACAACACTAACCCTAAATTTTAAGACAAAAATAACACATAACACAACTCTAAACATATTAAGCTCTATTTGTATCCCACAATAATAATCAACAAATGACTAAATTGTCCTTTTAGTCTTATGTCTAACATAAGTTTTCAAATTATTTGGCGGACAGTGTCATAGACGCCGGTTTAACATTACACCCAACCCAAAAAGACATTGTCCTCGAGGTGGAAGAGAGTAAACGGTAGTCAGATAAAGTCGTATGTATGACTCCCACATGGCGGCATAAACTGAAAATCTTTTGAATTTAATTAACACTTCATTGTCACGTGTTGATTCCTATCCCACCATTTTTAACTCAAGTGGCTCCAAGAAAACTTCCATATCATCATCGTCTCCCTGAAAGTGTCTAATGCATAAAATAAAATATATTGGTGTAATCATCTTCTTGTTGTTCACAATGTCTCTCAATATTTGATCAATTGCAACACAATTAGCGACTCCCACTGAACAGACCTCAACTGATCAACTGCCTAAGACGACATCAACAGTTGTTACTTGCATTAGATATTGGACTAGTCCATAGATGTTGTAGCATGTCCCTTGCTAGAATTCATCTAAATTCAACATTTGCATACTTGTATTTTCATACAAATGAGATCTCCCAATGCTCGAAGTAAGACCTAGAAGTTCTGTCCGTAAAATATTTGAAAAAATGTTTCACATTGTTAACCCAATCCATGTTAAGAAGTTCTGGCATTGTAGTCATCCACTCTCTATCTATAAGACAGAAAAACAACTCATTTCCAATCATAGATGTATTCCCCAAAATTATGCTCCAATCATAGATTGTATTCCCAAAAATTATCATCTAAGATACTTTTATCACTTCCAATAAGAACAAAAATGGTAGATTTTGGATCATTGCAATGTATTTTCAATGGTCTTTTCAAGTCTACGTGAAGCTTAAGCTCCATCTTCATAATTTGATCACCTCCACTTGTACCAGAAGATTCAACCAACTCTGTTAGTGTTGACTTAAAACCCTGAAAGTAGCGGTATGGCGCACACTAATAGAAGAAACCCTCAATCTCAAGTTTATTTCATGCTCGTGTTCCCTCCGAGGAGGCAATTCACGTGGCAACTGAAAATTTTCTTTAGATTATTGTGGGAGTGGTCGGATCAGTGACTGAAACTCTGCCAACGCCATGTCACGTGTCTATTCCATGCTATACAACTCGGTCAAGAATCTCAACCTTACATCCTATATTGCCTTCATTATGGGCTTGAGTGTCACCAAGGACTTGCATAAAGTAGGGTCACCAAGAGCACTACCATCTTGTCTCCCTACTGGAACTCCATTGGCAGAAATTTTCAATTCATCTTAGTATCCCTTAAAGACTGCAATCATTTCATACCTAATGTCACGTCAGTGCTTCCTAAATCCAGTGGAAGAAAATCTTTCATCACCTAAATATCTTGCAGTGTTAAAATCACAATTTTACAAACTCCCCTTTTTTTCTCCAATTGCCCCATCGCCATCATAATTGCAAAAGTTCATGTGTCAATCATTTCGAATCCCAATTATTTCACTACTTTAGTAGAGATGAAGTGGGTAGCCCCACTATCTACCAACAACACTACATCCTGCTCTCTGATATGTCCCTGAAGTTTCATAGTGTGGTTCAATGTTAACCACACCACCGAGTTCAATGAGATTTTTAAGACATCTAAGTGAGGATGTTTTTTCCTCCACCATAATCTCCTCTGTTTCTTCAATCCCCTACCTCCTCCTCATCACATACTGTGAGAACCTGTAAAGTTTGATCCTTCAAGTGTGTCCTGGACAAATTTCTCGCCACACCAAAAACATAATCACTTAGTTCGTTGCTTATGAATATCTATCTCTGAAAGATATTTAAATGTTAACCCTGGTCGTGGCCCATTATTCCTGCCCTGCAGAGTCTCCCTCTAGAATACCACTATTTGAGTTTTTTGTATTATCGTGGTTATAGCATTTTAGTACGACGCTTCACTTGTTATAGTCCTATTAGCCCATTTCATTGCATTTTTATCAAACAAACTAAGCTAATTTCATAGTTTTCCTCAATCCACATGGTCTCATCGGCCGAAGTGCTACTCGAATCTCTGGTTTTAATTCCTTCATAAAGTTTCCTTACAACAGTACTTTTGATATCCCTCTCAAATGACTGAATAACATCTCAAATGTCTCTATAAAATCTATGATGGACCTTTCCTAGACAAATGCAAAAAATTGCTAGTGTAAATCCACTTCCCGTGTGAGTTTGAAATGCTTCAACAATCAGTCACATGTTCTGATGGGCTAATGTTGTTTTCTTCATTGATACCACGCTAGAGCCTTACCTTCCAAACACATGGTCGTCGTTATTAATTTTTCTTCATTCATCAACCAATTAACAGTAAAGTATCTTTCCACATGATAAAACCAACCATAGGCATCATCTCATTCAAAGATTGACAATTTCAACCTCCTTACGCATGAGTCTCTTACCCAATTTCTTTGAATAAAATTCATTCCACTCATGAAGCGGGGGTTGTGTTCCCTACCTTAGCTCATAATGCTTTCTCTTCTTTCATAAGTATGGCTCGCCCCATAATCAGCTCACCTGTCCCAATAGGTTGTTGAGTCACCTTCTGCCAAGAAGGCTGCCATAACAAAAGGCATTAGCTTGGTTGGATGCAACCCTCGATCGAGGTCCCGCCCACCGTGGTTCCCTGTTCCAAGCCGAAATCCTTCAAATCTATCTTCTTCAGTCCCAAATCATAAGTTGTCTTGTTCCACCTATTACCACTCATTCCAGCCATCCAGATGTAACATTATTCCTTCCAAATATTTGTCGCTCGAGTCTGGTTTTGATTCATTTGCTCCATGTCTGCCTAAGGCACCAACGCTGCACTTATGTGCTAATCCTTCTGATTGTTACCGCTTGTGTTTGCTCCAAATGTCGTCGCTCGAGCCAGCAGCAAGCGACAACGGATTTGTCAGAAACTTCACGATCTTATTCATCATTTCTTCCATGACCAATCTCCCCTTTATGGATATGAATTGCCCCTCCAAGTACAAGAAACACTCCTTCATTCCATACCAAATTCGGTTCATATCTCCCTCTAGTTTCTCCTCCAAAACATCTACTTCCTTGGTCATCATTACAACCACGACGATTTTCGATCACAAAGGGAGAACTCCTATACGTCGTGATCCTGATGTTGGCTTCCCCACTAGCTTGAGTCGCGACTATATTGTGAGGTTCGATCGCAAAGGCAACACCGCGATCTAGTATGTCGTGTGATTCGAATGGAGACAATCTCGAATAAATAGAAGATAAACATCTACAATTCCAAAGGTGGTCAATCTCTCTCAATCCTTAAACATAAGATTCAAGACAACGAACACACGTAACATAACCAAGAACATATAAAGCCTTATATTTAAAAACTAACAAATGACTAAATTGCACATTTAGTCTTGTGTCTAACATAAGTTTTCAAATTATTTGGCGGACATCGTCGTAGACATCGGTCTAACAGCTTGTTGCCAGTGGCTTAAACATTAGAGAGCACAAGTGAACACCTCATGTTGACAAAAATCTTTTAGGTTAAATCCTTGTATTCTAAGGTAACTTTTATTTGAATCTAGTGTAAGAAGCCGGTACTTAATAGAAAAATATGGCCAGCAAACTTATCCCCTATAAGAATAAAGTTTTGTTGACTCAATAATAGTGGACTATATCTCGCAACATCCCTTCAGTCCAACATTTTTCAAAAGTAGCACTGTTGAGGTGGTGCCAACATAAGCGGAGAAGCTAGGTAAGGCGCCTAAAGTTTATAAGGCAACGCTTTCAATGGCAAAGTTCCTTGCAAGTGACTTTCAAACTCACTAAATGTCGCCTGGCCTGACTGCTGCTCATGTTTGCTTCGCTTGCTCGTGTGATCTTACAAGCCTTGTTTTAGTCTCTTAGTTAAACAATTCATCTTTGTCTCTGTGTCTATAAGATTCTGAGAGTATCTCATGGGATCCTATGAAGACTCGAGAGGGTATCTGTAATGATCCTGTGTGAATCATGTGAAGAGCTTACGAGGAGCTCATGAAGATTGTGTAAGGATCCCATCTCGCATGAAAATTTTACCACATTTGGTCATGATAATGTTGGCCCAACATCAAAGCATTGACTATTCCCAGCTTCCTTGAGTATATCTAATTCTAGAATAGATTGGCTAGAATTGGCAATTCTAAAAAATGTTAAATAGCTCCCAGTTTGGATCTCTTAATGTTGAATTATACAAACTCATGATGTTCCTTTCTGTAGCATTGCGAGATTGTGGACGAATGTTAAGAGTAATTAAAATTATTATATTACCATATTAATATTATTGCATTTCCCTTATTTCTTTCTTCACATGTATGAACAAGCATGCATATACTAACACAAAATCAATAGCCTTCTATAATTTCTAATACTTAGCACAAGTTCATAGAAAAATTAAGGTGCCCGGCAAAAAATATTTAAGTGCATGATATTAGCACATGATTTTTTAGAGAGAGAGGGACGCCTACAAAAATAGGTTCTTAGCTTGGAAACTGATCAAATATGGGTTTGATTTTGGCTCTTATCCACTGGAAAACCAAAATTTTGGGACAAATTTTACGTCGATTAAAATTTTTGAGCTTTAATTTAGTGGGCTTGTTGACTTTATATTGGCCCAAAATAATAAAGTTGGGGCTTACAACCATTAGAGGCCCAAGTTTAATTAAGATGGGGCTCTTAGCTCTTAGAATGAAAAAGTTTGATTGGAATGGGGTTTACATTCATTTGAAAGCCTAAGTTTTGATTTAATATTTGGGGTGTATAGCCTGGTTTTGACTTGGTTACAATCTTAGATTTTGGCATGTTTGGATGCGGGACATACGACTCACATATTAGAGTAGATCTAACAGTGAGACTTATAACCTAACCCTGTAGGCTATTTGTCACAATAGGTCTTACGACCTCACATTATATGCAAAGCAAAATGAAGTAGATCTTATGATCTCACCCTGTAAGCAGGACAACCTAATTAATTGAATTTCATTTTTTGTCGGCACGAAATATATTCACCAAGAGGTCCATGACACATGGTTCATAGCAAGATCAAATTTGGGACATTTGTGAATGGTTCATAGCAAGATCAAACTTGGGTCATTTGCATGTATATGCCTAATCAACTAAGACACTAAACATTTTTGGGTTGGGACCCTGAAGACTGTAAAATAATAGCTTGGTTAGTGAGGGGTCCCCCAAGGACCAACTGAAATCCTTGGGTTGAGTTAGTAACATTTATCATTCAAAAGTGCACTTCTACACATGTTGGTTTATGAAAAAGTTTCATCAACTTGTTCGCATTATTATTGGTATTTGTGCATCATTTATAGATACCAGGTATGCCCATACTATATTTTTGCCAATAATTTTTTAATTGCATGAAACCTTGGCACACCTCTAGAGAACAATCAAAATACTCAAAAAAAAAATTCTTTATTCGCATACTTATCATATGGTAATTCTATTATACATAATGCATATCATTGGTAGAACTTTCATAAATCATTTACTTTTCTAATTATTATTACTTTTTTTTTGTTTTTGACTATTTTGGCAGCCAAAGCCACTTCTAAAAGCAAATAAAGCCAATTCAACATTAAGGATATATATGTTGCCCAAAAAAAAACATTTGTACTAACTTTTATATACAACCATGAGCTACTATACAATTTTTTTTTTCTTTTGTGCTCTTAATAGAAACTAAAAGATAATTAGTTGTTTGATGAACCAATGAATTTGCAAAATATTTCTTATCTAGTTCGCCTATTTCAGATTACGACAAAATATTATGTTTATCTCTTGAGGCCTAACCTTAAAAATTAATACACCGTATCATTTTTAAACTGTTTTTTTTTTCTTTGAAAAGCTTATTATTACTATAAATGGCATACACGTATTACACTGTAGCAAATGCAACCCTGCTATCTTCCTTTCTCGTCGATGGTTTCAAAACTAATGATAGCACCTCACCTAACACTAATTGGAGGTCATGGGTATGTCAAGAATGCTGAAGCCTTGCAATAACCATACTATTGCAATCTAGTGACAATAAAGTTACTATTAAGATTTTGGTCCAAGTATAGCCACAATGGTGAGCATTCATTTCCTTGAACTTGCATCAAAGATTTTAAGAAAAAAAAAAAGTAAAACTCTAGCAAAATAAACATTCAATGAAGTCAAACTCCGGCTAGCTCAATGTAGATGTGGTACTCTAGCAAAGATCAAACATACGATGGATGCATGAGGTATTTTTTTCCAGGTCTAATCAAAGATACAAAGAATGTGATATCTAAAAATTTAGATCAGATCAAAGATCAACGAATGCAGAGGTGGGATTCTGGGTGGATTAAAGATAGAATAAAAGCAGTGGAAAGTTATTCTTTCCAATCAGATCAAAGTTCTGATGAATGTGGGATCTTTGAGCTCAATTGACAATTATCACTAGACATGAAAATACGACTCAAGTTAAATAAAAAAATAAACGAACATAAGGTCTTCAAACTGTTTTTATTCCTACAGTGGAGAGCTAAGGAGTAGTAGTGGGAAAGAAGACCTAATTTATATACGTATTTGAATGCAATGAAGTCACTAAACTTAAGATGGTACAATATGCCAACAGGAAACTAGCATAGCAAACTATAGATTGTAAAGGATTTTGATCGTATCGAAGATCAATGGGCTTGCAGTGCCCTGGGAGCTCACATGTCTAAGTATGAAGCGGGAGTGTGCACAAAGTTGAGGCAATGAGCGAATGAGTGAGGCTGCAACTAGTGTGGCTGAGGAGAATCAGGAGCTAAAAGGGTTGAAAAGTCTCTATCTAGATTGAGGTTGAGAGAGTTTAGGAGGGCTAGGAACATGAAATTTGATGCTAAGAGCCTATCTAGGTTGAGGTTGAGAGAATTTAGGAAGTCGAACATGAAGTTTGATGCTAAGGGTCAGTAGAAGCATCGGTTGTGTACTTGGTAGAGTTGACGATGATCAAAAATATATTGATGGGGAGGTTGGCGATAGCATGAGAATAGGGTTTGATAGATAGGACTTCGTGTAGGAACAAAAGGAATGGAACTGGCAGTTGCGGAATTTCAAGGGCTTTGATAGAGAGAGAGAGAGAGAGCTTGATCAAAAAGGAATGGAATTGGTAATTGCGAGAGTTGAAGGGTTTTGAGTGTGGGTGAGAGAGAGAGAGAGAGAGAGAGAGAGCTGGATCTAAATGTGAATGAATGAATTTATTGTACGCTAGGAGGTTTTTTAAATTGATAAACTACGCCAAATGATGCAAAACAAACATGTAAATAAGTTTTTGCGCACCTCAAACATATTTAGGTACCGTGTAAAAAGTGCAGGTAAAAAGCATTCCCAATCAATTGACTTGCAATTCTTTATACAACGTGCAAGAATGGAGGCCCACTGGATATCCCAAAATTGGCAATTCGGAATGGAGCTCCATAGGTCCAGGAACTCTCTGATCCGGTCACTGCGAGCCCAGAAATATTGGATCATTCAAAGAACAAATGTAGGAAAACAAAAGGAATTACTCTCAATAAAATAGACATTATATTCACCTTGTGTAGAAATCTTCATTCTCTAAGTTCGTAGTTAGAAAAAGCCTTGAAAAACCACAACCTTCAAAAGATGAATTATGCCAAGGATTTTCCATAAAAGGCCTACAAATTTGTAACAAACCCAACAAAATTAAAACAGATTTCAGTAAAGCAGAAGTAGAAGGTAAAGAAAATTTTTAGCTTTTTCTTAGTAACGATTATGTATTAAGAGATGTTTAAGTCAGTTCTGAGTGAGTCATTGTGTTAATGGATCGACAGCACATTTTGATGTATCAAGTTTATGTGATTATCCTTATTTGCCATTATGTTATTTGCTAGCGGTAAAATAGACATTGTCATCATGGATCAGCATATCATTTTATAAGTCTTTATGTGTTTGTGATCTATTATCCTATTCTTTCTTCTTAGCATATATAATATTGGTTTGTGAGACTGATTGAAAACAGGTTTTTTAAAAACGGTGAGGCTTCCAATAGAATTGTGAACTGAATGGTTATTAATTTTTTGCTGAATTTCTTTTGAACTAAATTATCCTTAAATTATCATTTGGCTTTCTCAAATATCCCTGTTTACAAAAATTTAAAAAAAAACATTCAATCCTAAAATTTTCTATCATTATGCATATCTTCATACTTCTATCCATGGTTGTAGTAAATCTCTTGTTCCTAAATAATCATACTCCTCAGTTTATATTTTACACAAACTTGCTCATAAAAATAATGCTCCTTTTGAAATTATTTTTTAACCTAAATTAGCCATGTTTCATGGCAGTGCTAACCACACCACACCCCCTCATCAATCTCAAATACATAAAAGATAAACACCTACAATTCAAGAGTCGGGCGATCTCTCCAAACCCCTAACCTGTCACGGACAAATAGTCGCACATTGGCTAGGTGTAGGGAAGAAAAGCAGTATTTAAGTCCTGGGCTGCCCACCACCCACAAGGGCTCTTTTGGGAGGTGAGAAGTGGTATCAGAGCAGATTACTGCCTGTCAGGTGTGTGGACTCTCCATGGTCCAGTGGGACCCTCGGTGGAGCCGATCCGTGACGAGAGCGTCACGTGATTGGGTGGAGGAGAATGTCACGGACAAATAGTCACACATTGGCTAGGTGTAGGGCCGAAAAGCAGTATTTAAGTCCTGGGTTGCCCACCACCCATAAGAGCTCTTTTGGAAGGTGAGAAGACATATACCATATCCCTAAACATATAAAGCCATATTTATACCCCAAAATAAGAACAAACAAGTGACTAAATTGCCTTTTCAGTCTTGCACCTAACACAAGCATTCAAATTATTTGGCAGACGCCTCAGTAGATGTCGGTCTAACATGTTCTTGTTAAATCAAGAACCAAACTAGCTCTATCAATTATATATTTAGCTAGATCGAAACCAGACTTACTCCAAAGTTCATAGGTAATGAATACAAACTAGAAGATGGGTGCAAACATTAGTTTAAAAGCTATATAGAAATACTTATACAATTCATTATGAAGGTTATAATAAAAATCAGTGCATTGTTTATTAAATTAGTGGTTTTGTTAATGCTTCTAACAAATAATTGACACAAACCTCAAAGAAATTTCACATAAGAAATAGTTCAATTCAGGTTTCACATTAAATGGTCTTATTTTAGGTTCTTGGTCCTCTGGTTTAACAGAAATAAGAAAATTTCAATGTGGTCCAGCTTCAATCTGTCCTTGAAACACAACTGACATAAACAATCAACTCGTTCTTCACAAAGCTGACCTCTTCTTAGCGCTCAACACACTTAAAACTAGAAGTAGAAGAGCAAAAAGTCATCTAGCCCGCCCCCAATCACCCCCCAACCTCTTTTTTTTTAATGAAAAGAGTAGTAATAACATATTTTACCACACTAGAAATAGCTAAAACCTATAAATAATTTATTCGTTTCAAATAAAACGCATAAGAAAGAAAAAGTATAGTTGTTTAACTCCAAGCAAACCTCCTAGTAATGATATTCAATCTCCAACAAATTTCATTAGCCACCTTCAAATCCTCAAAGTTAAAGTCAGTTAGTGACACTTCAAACTAATCCAAAAATCATTCAAACAAAATGTGTTCCATTGAGCAGTGTTTAGTGACTTGCTTGGATAAGTTAACCAAAACAAAAATAAAATGGATGTAGCTATCAATAAAAAAAATACCTGAACTCCATCCATATGTCATGATTTGACCCAGCAGGAAAGAACTTCCGGCAAGAACGAATGAGAGATGTAACAGTCTCAAAATGTCGTTGTCTCAATCGCCATCCCTCTGGACCTGTATTTCTGTTCAATATATGCAGATAGAAAAATAGTCAGGCTATTAAAAGCCAAATAGAACTAAACTTTGTTAAGAAAAACCATCAACACACTGACAAATGACAATAAATAATAGCTTTGTAAAGTAGATAATTTGCTAAGCAACCATGATAATAAAAACCATCAAGTTTCCAATTTCCATAGCCTTAAAACTATTTTAAAAAGTTTCATATTCAATGCACGTTATTTAGCATTGCAAAATTATAAAAGCTTTAAGGCATCCACTCATCTTGAACAATTAATGGAACTTTATATTGAAAGTGACGGAATTAACTATATTAAGGGGCTATGACCTTATCAAGATTCCAATTTCCATAGTCTAAAAAACTATTCTAAGAAGTTTCATATTCAATGCACATTATTTAGCTTTGCAATATTATAAAAGCTTTAATCATTCACTCATCTTGAACAATTAATGGAACTTTATATTGAAAGTGACGGAATTACGCTTCCTAGATTTTCTCTGTAATAATCTCTACACTCGACTCCAGCGGAGGTGAAAGCAATTTGAAGTCCTGTAGCTCTAAAATTGGCTTTTAACATTTTCTTTAAACAAAATACATAAAACCTATCAACTTGGAAGTTTATTTTATCATCCTATAATTTGTAAATTCTTGCGGTCGATGAAGAGCAGTCGTTTGGTTGATTCCATTGTGAATTATGAAAATATATTGTTTGAATGCAGAGGTAAGGCTCCTTAAATCAATTCCTCTATAGACTATGGATCAGCTTAGCCTCATGCATTAGCCTAGCTCTAGTTTTCTCTCATGAACTTCTCAATAATGGATCTTCTTCGCATGGCACGAGCATTTATAGATAAAAGCGAGGATATTTTGCATCAAATAGTATTGATCACATATGCGGGTAGAGAATACCCAATAAGAGTGTAGCTAAAGAGTTTTATGTGAGATTAATGGATTAAAAAAAAGAAAAAAATTTGCCAGAATGGTCTCCAGATTATTTGGAGGGGCAATTTAGTCTCAAGTCTATAGAAGTGTCAATTTAGACATCTAATTTTTTAAATGTGGGCTAAAATAGTACTCCCTTAGGACCATTTCAGGTCATATTAAAAGAGTATGTGAACTAATTTGGCACCTTTATAGACTCAAAGACTAAAATGGCTCCATGTAAATGACCAGGGGACTACTCTGGCACTTTACTCAAGAAAAAGAAAATGTTGTAGGGTTAGAAAGCTCTCCCGCATACTGTTTGATCTACACAACCAAGAAAAAAAAGAACAAGTACCAACCTTTTAAAGTGCGTCCTCATCAAAGTATCATACAAAGGCCTCCAGTGGATTCTCAGTGATAACTTCTTGCCATGCTTCTTTAAGAACTTAACTAACACACTTCCCCATCTAACCTACTCACCATATACAATACTCAACAACTCATCCAAGTAGAATTATCATCTGAATAGAAAATACTGTCAGCACCTCAATTATACTCACCTGGGCGTAGAGTTTGTTCTGTGACGCATTAAAAATCTCCACACCAAACTCAACCAGCTCCTTTATATCTTCCAAAGAAACTTCACTCTTCGCTTTAATAAAGCTACAAAACAATTAAAAAAAAGCTATCATAATCCACTAAATTGCAAATACGATGGCAGTTAGGGAGCGCGGGGATAAAATAACAAAGTAATCAAATCAAAAAGCAAAATGACGAATAGAGCAAGAATCGAGCAACGTAGAACCAAGTTTCCTAATCAGCAAGGCACATAAAAACCGAATTCGGATTAAAAAAATGGGGGAGGATTAGAAGAAGGAAGAAGCCATAAGATTACAGGTCCAGGACAGAGATCCACTTCAGAGTGGAGTAAACAGATTCGGGATCCTCCAATCGCCAAGCCTCCTTTACGGATCTCACGACGACGGCAAACGACTCCGATTCCCTTTTCGTCTCCTCGGCTACTTGCGGAGGAAGCCATGCGTTATAGAGATGCATCTCTTCTTCCTCTTCTCCTCCTCTTCCTGCTTCCCTTTTTATACCAACCTGCCTGCTTGCTAGCACCTGCTTCTTCCCCAAGTCTAGGAAGTAAGCGCCAGCAGCACCGAATGGCGTATAAAAGGGGGAGAGACATGACGTGGAAATGGTCTGGTTTGGGTTTAGGTAACAATGGACCTTACAAGGTCGGTTAAAACCTGAAAGAGAAGCATGGGGTCCGCGGATATTCGAAGGCATCTCAGGTCATTGGTCGGCTGGTGATGCAACACGATTCAAATTCGAGTTTAGGTTGCTTGGAATAATTTTGAGTCATGTTTGGGTTCAAAATTTGACGCATTCACTATTCAGGTTGACCCAATTCGGGCTGGATCATTTTCTAGTTGGATCTTAAGATAACCTGTCATCCCAATTTAACTTTACATGGCAAAAATTGATCCAACATGCCATCACGACTCGAACTCGACATGAAAAATCTGGATTCTGATTGACACGAATATTTTTTTTTGAGTCGGGTTTGGGTCAGATAATTCCACCTATTTACTATTTGGGGTCAGGTTTGTGTCGACCCGATTCAAGACATCATTTTCAAATCGGATCTGAACCTGCCCCCGCCTACCCGAATTTAGAGCGGCATGAGAGTAAATATATGTTTTATCTTCTACTCAGTAAACAAGCATCTAGTGACTGGTATTATAAGTAGCAATGATTAAATTTTTTTAAAGGAACAATGCACTTCTCTTTTCCTTTTTTTAATAAGTAGTTCCAAAAATTTTTTCTTCAAAATTATTAATATTATACGAACATATATGCTAAAAAAAAGTATTTATGATTTATAACATTTGCCATTAATGTCAAAATATTTTTTAACCCATCAATGATAAAAAATGATTGCATACGGACACCACATGCAGAGATGCATGCGATGTCTGATCTAGACTGTCTATCACAGTAAAGATGTATTTTGGTGGGCCCCACATTCAACTTTTTTTTTAAAAAAAAATTTTTTGATTGAGGTGATCCACGGTGAAGATCGACATGCGGTGTCCGTATGAATTAATTTATCGTCCATGATCAATATATTTTGACTAATATTTTATAGAATTATATTTTTAATTAATAAAACATAAAATTGTTATGTGCTAGTAAATTCATGATGGTGCAGTGAAATATTGCACTATGATAAATTAACAAAAAAAGATAGCGAAAGTTCTTGCATGAAAATCCAAGAAAGGAAAAATCACTTGAAATGATTCTATTATGGCATTGTAAGTTACAAGACTTTGTTGTCATTTGAACAACAAATTACAATGTTACATGAGTGGAGCAGCATCGCCCAAGGAAATGATGGAAAATACTAAGTGGTGATGACCTAGCTATTATAAAGAAAAGCTAGCAGTTAAGATATTGTGCCAGAAAATATGACGTTGACGTCTTCGATAGTGGCAATCAAGCAGCAGTGGTAGCACCTGCGACAGTGGTGGTCAGGAGGCAATTACAGAGCACTATTGATCCGACGGTGATGAAACTCAACAACGGCTGTTTGATTCTGGTGGAGCTCAACGATAATGGTCGAGCGATCACTGTTTGATGATGGTGAAACTCGTGAATCCTCAAAAGATTGTTGACAGTGGGGTATTATCTATAGATTGTGTCCTAAGAGAGTGCTAATTATTGAATTTTAAACAATGTAATATATAAATAAATAATAAAGATGTTTATTTTACACATCTTAAATTAAATTTACTTTATTTGAAATTTATTTGTTATTAAAATTTAGATATGATAATCATAGCAATTTTTTTCTTACAAAAGATGTTTGTATAAATTAAATCCAGTTTAAAATTAACAACCAGTGATATTTAACATTTAATTACTCATGTTTATGTTCTAACTCTTAACACATTGTGCTCTACAAACCCTAAATTTTAAACAAATCAAAATTACTTATATATTGAAAGCATTGTATTAAATGGCCGCAGCAGTGAATTAAATATACTAATAAAATTGACTATTGTACGAAATTTACCTTTTTTAAGCTGTAATAATCAACATCCCAGAAGATCTTGAATTTTGTGGTTTCACCGTAAAATATCTTTCATGTTTGAGTGAATCTTTAGCCCCTTATTTTAGGTTTGATTGTCATGAAATTTCATTTAAATAATAACTATATGTATATAGCATTCTACTAATCCCGCCACTCGTGTCTGGTGGTAGAGCAACCTCTTTGAAGATCGCGAGTCCCCTTAGGTCAAGGGCTCGAATTCCCATCTAGCCAATTTGCTGGTAGTGAAAAGTTAGGCACATGAGAATGTTTAGGACCTCGTATAATAACCTCTAGTCATTCTTAGATATAAATATATATATAGCATTCTAGTAATGTCTTAAACAATATCATACAAAAAAAAAAGCTACATTCATATGATATTTGAGTTATTAGGCTAAAAAGCATTAATCCGGCCGACGCAACAATAAGCTAGCATCAAATTGCACTAAGCCCCTCTCAATTAAAAAAAAAAAAAAAAAAACCCTCCATGAGTGGAGAACTAGAAGGCAGTTTGGAAATTATCCTCATTTTAAAAGTATCATCCTCATCAGCCATCTGTCAACTCAGCTGCACAAATCTTATAAAGCAGAGAGAGACTTGTGTGGATAAGAGCAAATTAAGTCATCATAAAAATAAAACTTTAGGATGAATTCAAAAGAAGGAAAAAAATTATCCTTTTCATCAAATGAAAAATCCTAATCATCCAAAAGATGAATTGAATTTCCAATATCACCCTTTAAGATCAACTGTGTTAGAGGGGATTCGAACCCCCGATCTGAGGAGTCTTAACCATGGATGTCAACCAACAGGCCGGGGTTCAATCAAAACACAAAATTAAAAGCTAATATCAATAATTTCAAACCCGCCAAAACCTATGAAGTTCCAATTCAAAGATGAATGAGAGACAGTATATAAAACTTTCTGCTAAACACAGAACTAACCTAAAAAAATACATATACACAAATAGCCATCCGAGGACACAAAAAAAAAAAAGAACCACCTTTGATTTATGTAAACGAGATCAAATCAATTCGGTGAATTCCAAATTATCAGCCACAAAATAAAAATTTAAGGGTGCAGAGGAATCCACTCCAATTCAAGTTCCAGTTCTCCACTCTCAACGTTCTGAAGCTTCAGATATATCTCTTGCTTTAGTTTTCCACTGATGATGTTGATGGTGCTATCTTTTATCAAAGCATTGTCACTTGACTTCAGCCATCTCCCAACTTGCATATCATCAGGCAGCTCATCGTCGCCAAATACTGTTGCGGCGGCAATGAATGGCTGGAGATCGACCTCCGCTTCGCCCATGATGTCGTCCGCGGAGAACATGTCGTGGTCATAGACTTGCTGTTTTGAAAAAGAATTTAACATTTAACATGGGTAACTTTATTTTCTTAGGAAGATTTACATACATATCACTCAATTCCTATGTATTTACATATCTAACACCTAAAATTCATTTTTAGCTACGCATGAAGAGATGTATTTCACTTTTTAAAAGGGGGCATTAAATTACATATCATCCAATTCCTATGTAGTTACATATCTAATACATAAACTTTGCCTTTTAAATTTATAACACCCAAAGCTTTCATATCACATTAAAAAGCCATCACTTTTAACACTTGAAGAGTCAAAAACTCCTATTCATGCATAGGTGAGGTGGTTATGTATGTAAAAATTGAAGTTCGTGTGTTATAAATGTAAATACAAAAGAATTGAGTGGTATGTGTGTAAATGTTCCTCTTAAATTTTAAAATACTGGAATATTTTATGTGATATGAAAAGCAAAATTTAGGTATTAAATATGTAAACAAATTAGGAAAATTTGCATGGGATGTAAAACAGAATTTGATTGATTTAACAATCCAATCACCCCATGAAAAAACACACTGATTCAAAAATCCGCAACAATAAATTGAACAGAAGCACATAACAAAGCAATAAAAAAAAACACATAATGATTTAATGTGAAAAGCTTGAGAACAGGAAGGAACCACAGGGCTACATCACACCAAAAGTTCTAATATGAAAGGAGGATAGTACAAAAATACACGACTCAGATTTATTCTCTACACCACTAAAACTTAAACAATTCAGGTTCTTTCCTCTCTTGATCTCACAAGAGAAAACACTCGTCGAAATCCACCCTCTACTCGCTTCACACAACTTCGCTCCTATTACGCACCATCAAGAATACACCACATAAGAGATCTAATTCTTTGTGAAATGAGGGCTTAAATATCAACTGTGTGCAAACCGCTCCGGGCACCATAGCACTGCAATTCCAAGTGCACTGCAATTCCAAGTGCTCTGTTTCTAAACTTATAAATGATATAAACCGTGGTGCTGTAATGCTCCGAATGGGCATTGGACTTCCTAGCACTCCATCTGTTGAAGGAAGTATGGTGTCTAGGCGCTCCCATATGAAATAGAAGCGTCGTCCCCTTGGAATAAAGATGCAGGGGTGCTCAAAATGGGCATTATGGCTCCACTCTGAACCTGGCACCTGGGTGCCCCTCGGGTGTCTGTTGCTACTGATGACTTCCAATCAAGCTCCACAGCTCTTAACAATCTCCCACTTGAAGATTGATTGCATTCAATTTATGCACATTCATATCTATAGCATCTTCATAGTCTTGTCATGTAGCGTGGCTTATCTCCGATTTCAACTTTCCTAAACTCCCGCTAAAGCCAATAATAACTTCAGTTTCTCGATAGTCATTAGGTTAGTCAACATATCTGCAGAATTTTGAGTTCTGTGTATCTTTTTCCGAGAATAACTATATATCTTCTATGAGAGAATGATTAAAATGACACAATAGTTGAATATACTTTATCATGACATAAAAACAACAATATTAGCTAGATGAATAACATTCATGCTATCATTATGAAGCTTTTCAATTCTCTGCTACTTGTTCAGTTCTATCATAAAGCAATGCAACAAAATCATTTCATTACTAGCCTCAGTAATAGCAATGTACTCGATTTTTATAGTTGAAAGTGCAATAATTTTCTATAGCCTTCAAACCCAACTCACTGGTGTGTTCTCTGAAATGAAGATATATCATGTTCTGCTTCTTCTACCATCGATATCCCTTATCAAATCTAAATCTATCCTTGTAGATCAATACTTGCACTTCCAAAACATGGTGCTATGTTGGTTGTTACTCTCAAATATTTGAGAATCCACTTCACCGTCTCCTAATAATGCTTTTCAGGATTACTCATGTATTTGTTGACCACTACAATTGTATGTGCAACATCCGGTCTCATACATATCAGAGATGTTGAGAAGTGGACGTTATTGGTAAAAAGAGAATATTGAAGAAGTCTTGAGGTTTATTTGTAAAATATTGTAATATCCTATTTAAGCCTATTTTAAGAATGTACAAATTAGGTTTTTTAACTTTTTTCTCAATTTGGTATTAAAGCAAAACCATAGCCGTACAACGCGATTAGAGCTAACTGGGATGATAACGCGATCATAGATAACTGGGACAACAATGAAGGGTGAGGAAAACTCACATGAAAACTCGTGATAAAGTCACATTTACAACTAACTGCGACGGACAACAATGAGATTGCAGTATAGTTTCTATAAAATCGCTATTAGAGCTAGTCAGGGAGGCCACGATTCGATCGCATCGTAAAAACACGAAGGAGATGTCAAGAGACAGAGATAGCGCTGGAGGTAAATGACTGAAGCTTCTAGGGAAAAAAGGTACTGAGGTTTTGAAGATTTTGGTAAGGCTCAATCATGGAGCTAGCATTTCAATGAGAGATACCACCTCAGCACGTACTATGATGTGAGTGAAGTTAGAT
>NEWO01000451.1:412720-431774 GCA_003013225.1 Phalaenopsis aphrodite | reverse complement strand
GAATGTGGTTAGGGGCTTTTGAATAGTTGCTGAAGGATATAAGAAATATGAGTGTAAGATATTGTATACAGTGGAGTTACATAAGGTAAATCCGAGGCTAAGTGGTTGCGGCGAAGTGCAGAACCAGCGGAGCAGAACACGAACATGTACAGTAAACTGAAGAAGAAGACGCCTCTGCAGATTTCATTTCAGTGAGGAAATGGAATCAAGGGACATTGGAGTCGTGTGAGCCGAGAGATTCCTCCGTAGTCATCCATCTCGTCTTGTGTTTCCCGTAGCCCTAATTGCAGTATCATGAAGGCAGGGAGGCAGTGGGGTCGCGCGTAAGACAGGGACGAGCGGAACGAGGGTGCCGGCTGGGTCTCCCACATAGGCAAAGCAGGGAAGACAGAGGTCTTTGGTACAAATTTTTGTGGTCTTCATGAGTCATGATGCTGTTGTTGGCCTCCCCGCTAGCCATAGACGCAAGACTTGCGAATAACAGGAAGAAGAATATTGGGGTTGCAACTGAAACTTCTGCATCGGTCTCCAGTGAGTCGCGTAAGAGAGAGGAGACAAACGGGCATTTCGAAGGATTTCCTACATCGCGATCCCGTTGTTACTTTCCTACCAGCAGGAGATAGCCAGGAGGAGGGGTTTGCGACGTCGCCGTTGTTGGATCGCGCGTGGAGGGGTCACTAACGAACGGAGAGGAGAGGGGGAATTTTGGCTCGAATACAAAGAGAAACAAGAGGATTGGACTTCACTCTTTTTGCTTTCCTACTTTCCCCCCTTTATTCTGTGTACCCCCTAAACCGTCCTTCAGAAAAAAATATTACATCAGTACTACACACGTACTACACACATACTACACACGTAAAGTAACTTGCGTAGCCAATGAAATCACGACACGATACCCCACACGACACAGAAAAAAAAAACGGCGCAGTAGCACGGGGAATGTTCCCCCGTGTTATTCATGTGTTATTGTGTCCTGGGAATATTCCCGGTGTTATAACAATACAATAACACACAATAACACAAGAATAACACGGAAGAGAATATTCTCCCGTGTTACTGCGTCATTTTTTTCTCTGTCGAGAATATTTCCCGTGTTATTTAAGTGTTATTGTGTGTTATTCATGTGTTATTGTGTCATGGGAATATTTTTGGTGTTATAATAACACAATAACACATCAATAACACATGAATAACATGCAATAACACATGAATAACGCGCAATAACACATGAATAACACATGAGGGAATATTCCCCGAATACTGCGCCGTTTTTTTTCTCTGCCGCGCGAGATGTCGTGGCGTGAATTGATTGGCTACGCACGTTATTTTTACGTGTGTAGTACTGATGTAATATTTTTTCCTTGCCTTGCCCAGGAACAGTTTTAACGCCCCAGGAACAGTTTTAACTCCCAAAATAGGAAAAATTATTTCATATCATGCTCGCCGATCTCCACTGTATATCAAAAATTAAAAACGGGCCAACGAAATACATCTTTGCCATAATGACGGATGGAATAATTTTTCCAAAATGGGTGAGTTGGCATGAGCGGATAATCTTCTTTTTTTTTTCTTTTTTATTTTTTTTTAGGGTCAACAATCCATAGAGCTTTTCCATCAATCTTTATATTATCTCTGTCATTTGTTGTCTGATGCATACTTTAAAACACTATCAGTCCTTCGCAAATCCTTTCTGGATTAGAACAACAAAATGCATCATATGGGAAAAATCTATGAGCCATCAAACTAGGCCTTTAATTTCATAGCTATGATATTTTTCATTACACTAATAATATTTAGGAAAAACACAAACTCTTAAGTGGAAGCGCCATCAAGGAGCAAAAATAAATAAACACAAAAGATAATACCAAAGAAATTAACCAGTGCAATTAAACACCATTTTTTTCTACTAAATTAAGCTAATGTTCAAGAAAGAATAGAGGTTATCTGATCCACAATAAGGATGCCCTTAACTAGACTAATAAAATAGACACCAGTAAATACTCATGCCTAAACCAAGTGCACAAAATCTCATAAAAAAAGAAAACAGCTAAATATTTCAGGATAAATAAAAAAGAAAATTTTTTGATAGATGATTAGTAAGAGGTTAAAATAGATAAAAAAAAATTACTCGCTTAAAAAGTTCCTCAAAAAATATCTTCTCATATATCTATTTAATGGCACAAAAACCCTCACACAATTATGCTTCTGATTCCTTAATTTGATACTCCACCAAAAAAAAAAAAATCTTCTTCCTCCTCTTTTTTTCTCCTACATTCTCTCTCTTCTTTAATTATGCTTTTGATTTCTAAACCAAATCATTCCTCAAATTCCACCACAACCTAGTAACCTATACAAAATATCTCGAACAAGCTTCTGCCCAGCCTTTCTCGCCTTATCTACCATCCAGAGGCCACTAGGCATACCATGATAATGAAGAATAACACTGAAACTTTTATGCCTAAACCTATTTGCAAGTTGAAGCCCATTGTTTATATAGTTTTAGATCCAACATGAATAACATGTTGGATCTAAATCAGCAAGCCTTGGATAGCAAGTGGATTTACAAAACCAAGTTCAATTCTGATGAGTTGATTGCTCGCTGTAAGGCTTGTCTCATGTCTAAATGTTCCATCAAGAGTATGATATTGATTATAATAAGACACTTAGTCCTGTCGCTAAAATATCCAATATCCTTGTTTCCATAGAATTGGTCAATTTTGCAATAGGATGTTACCAACACTTTTCTTTATGATCACTTAACATGAGACCATGCATATCTAAGCACCTCCCAAATTTCATGATCCTCAATACCCATAACATATCTGCTTCTCATAGAAAGCTTTCTATGGTCTTAAGCATGTTGTTAGACAACGGTTTTGCAACATTTTCAGCTCAAATTATCTGCTCAGCCAATCCTTCTCTTCTACTTTTTTGCCGTAAAGACAGCTACATACATGCTCTTTTATGCGAAAATATTCTTCTAACTGGTAATAGCCCCACCACTATCTCTAATCTAGAGAAGAATCTCAAACCAAATTTCCGCTATGCAACCTTGGTACATTTAATACTTTCTTGGCAATCAAGCTATCTTGTTTGCTATCGAGTGTGCTAATACATGCATAAACCTCTAAATCACCATTTTCATCTGCTCAAACGCCTACTTCAACATATGCGAGGAACCAGGTCTACCCATTTATCAAGATTATCTACAGCTTCAAGCTTATTCAAATTCTAATTGGGCAAGAGGTCACATTAATAGTAAACCTATCACTGATTGTTGTATTTTTTTCGGCAAAACACTTGCTTCTTGGTGTGCAATAAAAACCAAAAAATTAGTGGCAAGGCCGCATACTAAAGCGGAATATAGAGCTCTCATTGCAGCTGCTATTGGAATTCTGTGGTTTCAACATTTACTCACAGTTTTTGACATTTCTCCGCAACCACCCAATCCACTTCACTATGATAATATTTCTGCATCAGCCCTTGCAAACAATCATGTGTTCGTGCTCGAACAAAGCACATTGAGATTGAATATCACACATTTGTGATTGCATTCAGTGTAAGGATGTTCTTGTGCTACTCTGGACCAATTGGCGGACATTTTAACCGAACCTCATTCCGCCAAACGGTTCACCATCTTGCTAGACAGCCCATGCTACCGGCTTTCAACCTATCTCTACTGATATGACATAAAAAAAGGTAATTTTAGATCCCGAACAGACTGGAACTATGATACAAAATTATCCACGTGACAAACTATCAAAACAAATTCTCAAACATGATTTTACATCAGAAGTAACCAATAATTTGTTATTTTCCTAGCAAACCAATTGTTAAAACTTTATGCATATTCTAATAAACTATTGAGTCAAAACATTACCAAATTTCACCAAATCAATCAGAATAATTACGAAAAGGAAAAACATAAATATCAAGCGAATGAAACACTTGGAAGAGATCCAACAGTAGAGAAATAAACATTCTCAAAACCTAATTAAAAATATTTAACTCTTGATATCTGAGAATGTTCTGGACACATCGAACTGTAAAATAAAATAAAATACTACACTAAAAAAAGAAATTCAAGTGATTAGTCATAAAAGACGGAAGAAAATTTCAAATAAAGAAGCCTTTATTCACGGGAAGTAATTACCAGCTTCAGTGCTCCACAACGTTGAGGAACAGTTAACTTCAGCTCCTCATTCCAAACTGGATTCAAATTACTTTGTTTTACTGAAGTCCGTACCTTCTGCACGGGCCAAGAAAAACCACCAAAAAAGCAACTTGAAAAAAGGAAGCTATTAAAGAAAACATATTAATTGATCCAATATTGAAGAAACAAATCTAAATTAAACCCCATTTCTAGAAATAAATCTAATATTTATCTTTAGATCAAATATTGAAGAAAAATAGTCGACCTGTTGCCCAAGTGCTAAAACAACATAAGGATCGCTGGATCTGAAGTCCCTAATAGCCAAATCTATTCCTCTAACCACTTTGACCTTCAAAGTTCCAACAGATATTGATGCATCTGCCTGCATTCGTTACAAATCTTCTGCTTATTGCTTTTGAAATTTCAAGTAATTCAAACAGGAAGAACAGTTGGCATTACTGACAGCATTTCTTGAAGTGGCTGGACTGTAGAATGAATCTAAATCTACTCCAGAAGCACAAGACTTGAAGGAGCTCTTGGAAGAGACCATCCGCAAGCTTGGTTTCAAAAATTCTTGGAATTCGTACTTAGATCTATGGATAAAACAATATCATGAGCATCCATCTCATGGAATTACTACGAACGAAATTTAAATATCAAACCTGATAAACTTTGTGCGTTCCTCAATGCTTGCATTTGGTTTAGGTTTTGAAATTCCTTTAGGAATATAAGCCTCATAGATTGCATTGGCAGAAGAGTTTCCACCAACCTCAAACATCGAGTCAATGTCTTCCTCCGACCACTCATCCAAAGTCACAGACAAGACCTGGATGAGATCAATCAATTATAGTTAAAGAAGTTGGAGTGATACTCTAAAATTGTAATTTTCACCAAACCAGTGTATTTTATTGAAGAGAAGGGGAAAACAAAATAAAAAATAATAATCATGTTATATTGCATCACAAAAGTAAATAATTCAGTCATAAATAAAACGTAAGGTGTCTCAGGTGATAAACAATTAAGATTACCTTGGAAATATCAGAGCTAAGATTTCTGTGAATGCTGCAGCATTTTAAGCATAAAAAAACCCCAATATTAGCTGACCTGCACAGGTACAAAATCTGTATTCAGCCATATATATCTTTTAATGCAAGGCGAGTTGTCTACCTCAAATCTTAATCTTGTGTCATTTTATATTTCAACATCATTGAATGTGTAATATTTTGGTCAATATCCATATTTGATTTTAAGATAATTAGTAGTGATTAAATGACATTTATTATCATAAATAATTTGATTTTTTATTTATTTGCACAAGTATAATTGTGTCATTTTGAACAAGGCCACTATCTAAGGCCATGCAATTCAGATGTTTCAACAGAAGGCACACAAAAAGCTTCCTATCACCATGGGATTCCAATCAAAATTGTGCCTAATTAGGATGAAAGCGTTACTTTTAGACTCTGGAGAAAAATGAAAGAAGGTTTGGGTATGAAGTTGGATTTCAATAATATATTTCATTCTCAAATAAACAGCTATTTAGAGCGAATCATTTGGATATTAAAAGTTTGATTCAAGAGCTTGCATTCTTAACCAAGGTCGTAGCTAGGAGGATTGCATCCCGTGGTAGACTTTGCCTACAACAATAATTTTCAATGAAGTTTCAACATATCACCATGCAAAGCTGGAAGAAAATGCAGATCACTTTTGTGTTGATTTGAGATTTTTGAGGAGACTCTTAAAACCTCAATTGGTTGATCAAGCCATCAAAAAGTTTCATCAAATTCAGGAATGCCTGTGTTAAATTCAGGAGCATCAGAGAAGACACTTTGACGTTAAGCATAGAGAAATTGACCTCAATGTTGGAGATTATATATTTCTTAAGGTTTTACCTATGCATGGAGTTACAAGGCTCAATAGGAGTGGAAAGGTTCATCCAAGGTGATTGGAGCGCTGGGAGAGTCTCAGATTGACTAGCTCTTCCTTCAAGATCGGTAAGAGTGCATGATATTTTTCACGTCTCTTTGTTACAACGCTACACATATGATGATTCTCAAATTATTCAATTTAAGCCATTGTTGATTCAAAAATATATAACTTATAAATAGACATAAAGTGCATTTTAAGCTGGAGCTTCAACTTTTTATCGTCAACCAATTACATCTGTCAAGTTAGTATGGAACAACCCATCAGAGCATGAAGCAACATGTAAGATTGAAGTAAATATAATCGCAAAGTATCTGTTGTTATTTTAGAGTTAAGATGTGAATTTGAGGATCAATTTTTTTTAATAAGGGGGTGGCATGTTATTACTGCAAAGTGGCTAAAAACCAAACTAAATTGTACCAAAGCCACCCTTTGCGTGGACTATCATACCCCCCAGCTCCATTTGCTGTAATTGTCAACTTTTTCTTCTCATCATTGCACAATCATCGCACGCTTTTGACTTCCTCTAGTTGTGATATAAGATGGAAAAGGGCTAGGTTATTCTTCCAACTTCATTTCAACAGCCATCCCCCTTTCCTCTTTTGACTAAAAGCTAACAACAAAGAATCTCTCTCGTCTTCTTCTTATTTAGCCAAGAGTCGTTGATAACAAACCCTTTCTCCTCTTCTTCCCCTTTGACCAAGAAGTAACTATTACTCTTTCTCATTGCCAATATCCTTTTCTGCTTTAATCACATTATTATTATAGCAACTCACACCGTCTTCTCCATATGAGATTAATTTGTAGTAGATTAATATAATTTGTAGTAGATTAATTAAATAATTATTTAATTTGTAGTTGTTTAATTTGTGCCACTATTTATTATTTAGGTTAAACTAAGTAAGAAAAAATTTAGGTTAAATGTATGATTATCTTCTATTTAATTCAATAGATTTAGAATAAAAAATAATTTAGATTATAAACACATATTTAACTTGGTACAAAAATAAATAGCTTTGGTTGGTTGTATAATAAACTTAGTAGATTAGATTTCACCTAATCCAATTTAAAATTAAATTTATGCTTTTAACTAAATACTAATAACTACTTTGGGTTTGCTTTATGTAGAATCTCTGCTTGATAAAATTTAGTGAATCCTAATTAAATTTGGATTTTCATATCATTTATTTTAAGTAATTGTTATTTATTAAACGATAAAGAAACACTTCTTTGAAAGAGGTATTATCATTAATGTTTATAACAAATTTCCAGATATAAGTTGTCAGTCATGTCGTTGATATTCTATTACTTATCGTTTATATGTTAGTGGATCTCACTTTTATGTTCATAATAAAATATTAAGAAGTCACATGGGCAACTTTTTCTTGATTTATAGTTGCATGAATTTTTTTATTCCTAAAGTTATAGCACTTGCATCTCATATGTGCCTTCTTAATTGAATGCAATAGACTTTATTCATTTAACACATGTTTACTTCTATAAATAGTATTGATCATATTATTTATAAAATGCTTATTATGAATTTACTCATAAAAAAAATTGTATACTTGTAGGAAATAGAGTGTAATCGGTAAAACCTATTTGGATATTGGCTAGTCAGGCTAATGAGCACAAAGAATGATAACTCTATAGAAAATTATTGATTTTCTTTGGTTTAATGTTTACTTACCAGATTTAGGGTTTTAACAATAAATATGTAAATTGATTTATTATGAGATATGTAATTATATTTAATATGATTGTATATAAAAATATTATAATAAAATGACATAATTATATTTTATCAAAAAAAAATGATCATGAACATCATTTTACTAAAATCATTTTGAAACATGTGAAACATTTCACTTATGCATTGAATATTATTGAAACTTGATGATAATTTAATGGAACTTATAACTTGCAAGTATATATAAGTAAATCATGTCTTATGAGTCCACATACGACATGGCTTAGTGTCCTGTCATTTATGTCTTAATAGATAATAGTTACTTCTTGGATTTGACTTATCAAATCCACTCATTATAATTTTTCCTATAAGGGTTTCTATCATGTCACTTAGTGGATCATCACCTCAAAAATAATTTTTTTAACCACAAGATCTTATTCGATATTGTTAATTTCACGTAGTTTTAGTTGAAGTTGTTTCTTTCAATTTATTTTAGGTTGTGTTATTTTCACAATTTTTTCTTTTATTTTCTTTTTCATTAGATGTTGATGACTTGCTTCTTTATTGAAATGTTGTTAGAAATTTTGTTGATGAAAAAAAAATTTAACTTTGCTTGTTTTATTGTTTATACTTTCTATATACGAAAATTTCTTTTATGAGTACAAATGAGATTTTTTATATCCATTCAGCACATCCTATATTGTCGGGGTCAGGGGTTGCGCCTTCCGGACTTGGGATATGACAAATAAAGATTTCAAATTTCCTCTACATGTTGCTCAATTTTTTAATGGCATCTGAAAGTGAGGTAGAAGCACAAGACGTGACAAAAATGAAAGTAGAGGCTGAAGTTATAACAATCGAGAAAGAATTCAAAAAGCAAGGATTCTAGTTAAATGTATTAGAAATTAACAAAATCTGTAAGTAATATTACTGGACAACTAAAGATAGCACAAATGAATAAATTGTGAGTAGTCAAAATGAGAACGTTGACATAGATTGTGGTGAGACTGCACGGATAACATGCAAAATAGCTTTTTGAGAAAGTGTGGGGCTAGATTCAATCATAGATTACATAGTTAAATGTCAATCAAAAAGGTAAAGCGCTGTTAAGGATACAAAGGAAGCACAGCTATGATATTTTCATAGAAACCACAAGGCACACAAAAACTTTCTTTTAATTAATGCTAGTCATTTGAAAGAAAAGAAGAGAAATTTATTTTAATAGATTGATTGTTTAAAAGTAAATCAAAATTGAACAGTGAATAAGGATCCATAAAGCCGACCCTGTGGTTGGGATAGGAATAATAATGATGTTGTTTGTGAATATGAACTATAAGTAGCCTTTAACTAAATATATCCAATTTAAAAGTGGTAGCTGAGGCAAAGAGTCCATCTGCATCAAAAAAGGCTATAGCACTTACGCCCATTTAGGATCTGGAGCATCACAATCAGCGCACAACTGGTTATCACTTTTCAGTAGTAACTCTTTCATTTTCTTAGAACTCCCTGTCAAAATGAAGAAACTTAGCTGAAAGTTATTGCAAATGTTAATCAAAATAATTAGTTACTAGAAAATAGAATACATAAGGACACCATGAAGAATAAAGATTGAATATTTGCACATCACAAAAAAAATGCTTAATATAAATCCTAAGGGCACAAATATGTGCTTTGTGGTGTGATCTTTTTGAATATCGATTCAAGTACAAGTTGGATGGAAAATAACAAAGAATAATTCTCTTTGTAAATTTTGCCAAAGGCATATGCAAGTGAGAAAAAAAATCAGTCACATGAATAATTGTACTGGAACTCAAAATAAGAAGTCAGCCATTTTGGCAACACTGTCAAAACTTGCTTGGAAACTAATTGGACCACAGCACGTCGTTACTTATAATAGTTACAAGGGCTATATGGTGGTTAGACGTGACAACGCACTCAGCCTCTTTGTCAGAAGTGACGAAGGCATACTATAAACAGAAAATAAAATTGTGCATGTAAGGACATACACGTAATGCCAGATTAATATAGTGTTTTTTTATTAGAGGGGGAGAGGGTGGGGAGAGGGAAGGGAGGAGAGGATGACTGGTAATGAGATTAAAAAATTGTTTGGTTTTAGAGAGTGAATGGAGGGAGAGAGTAGGATCGGTTATCTAAAGGGTATGAAGGTGATTAGAGAGAGGAAGCTTATTCAGAAAACATGGAGTTTTCTGGGAAAAACCTCAAGGAATGAAGGGTTGCTGGGAATGAAATTAGAGGAGGGGAAGTGATTGGAGATGACGCACATGAGTGAGGGTGAGGAAGGCATATGGAAAGAGAGGAAATATGATTTTTGGAGAGATAATAAGAGATCATGGATGGGAAAAGAGAAACCAAGGAGAGATAACGCACAAAAATTTAGGAACAAAGAAATATTACAAAATCTTTTTTTGACAGCCTTCTGACTCCTTACATGAAATTCTTAAATCTAAAAGAAATACAAACATGTGATAGTTTAATAGCCTTCTACTAGAAATAATGCACAGAAGTTTAAGAACACAAACACCATCTAATTGAAAATCATACATCATAGAAATCGAATTTGTATCAAACTTTACAAAAATTAATGATGCATGCAAAGAACAACAACAAGACTTCTCGGACTTAAGTTGACCCAAAACATTAAGCCAATGGGTACCACCATTAACAAATATACAAAATAATTTATCTCACATTTAGATGAAAATAAATAATCTAAAAGAAAAACAAGCATGTGATAATTTAAAAGGCTTCTACTAAAACAACTGCATACAAATTTAAGAACACAGAAACCATCTAATTGAAAATCACACATCATAGAAATTAAATTTGTACCACACTTGACAAAGATCAATGATGCTTGCAAAAAGCAGCAAAATTTCTTGGAATTAACTTCACCCAAAACACTAAGCCAATGTGTATCACCATTAGGAAATATGCAAAACAACTTATTACACATCTTACATATGGATTATTCTTTGTCACTCTTATTAGAGTCATCTAAACAATCTTTCTTTAAATAATCATCACTCCCCGTAAAATAATAGCTTTTATATATCATCATTAAGTGCATAGCAACCCAAGGGGAGCTAGCAGAAGGTCCTTCCTTTTGAATCTTGCTTATGAAGAGGCAAGATATTGAAGACTGTTGAGAAATTAGGGCAAAGAAAAACAGTAATCGACACAAATCCAGAAGAACACACAGAGATTTACAAGATTCAGCAAAGATACCTACATCCTCAGGAGCAGGGCGACGACTTCCTTTTCAATATTCCAAAAAAGAGTACATAATACAAAATTCAGAATCTCAGACTCAGAGACTCACCTAGGGTTACAAACATGACATATATATAACCCTATAGTACAATATGTAATTACTTAAATTACCCCTGTATCAAACCGCGGGGTGTTGCCCCCGCACCCCCAACCCACATAATGAAACTCCCCCGATTGGACAGATCCTTCCACTCCACTATACTCATGGGCTTCACTCTGCTCCAACATCTGTCTCATTTATGGTATATGAGTCATACCTAACAAATTTCTATGTTGACGAATATCCAGCCCCTTAAGAGAAATATATCATAGATTTTCTTATGCACCACTGTGGGTTGGGCGACAACGCCTCCGTTGCGCCCTCGCTGATCCCCCCAACCCACTAAATTCTAAGAGACACAACTCTTCAACTCCAAGAAACATCTCTTCATTCCAAGAGACTCCAAATTCTGATATTATGAGCCATACCTAACAAATCTCCACCTTGGCGAATATTCAGCCCCATAGGAGAAATATATCATGAAGTTTCTTATGCACCAAAGTGAGTTGGGCAACCATGTCAACTAGCAACTGCAAACATTCAATAAATTCAAGTAACACAAAAACTTGTTGAAAATATCTGACTTGGTCAACTTTTTTGCTGCATTTTCATCATATGATCCGACAGAGTGAACTTCACCTACAACTGTACTCCCTAACAGTTTATAGATATTACCATCAGGTTTCATAGCTCGCAATGCCTTCAAAATTCCTTGTTGTACCAACAAATCTTTCACCATTGTTTGTCACTCCAAAGTTTCATGTTTCATCGAACTCCATTATCTTGAATTTTGCACCAAACATTGTTATTTGAAATTAATCATGCAGTGAATTTTTCTTGTCTTGTATTGAAATAAAACACACCACAAATAAATTCAAAAAAACCTGAAATTTCCTCTGTCAATTTCCAAATTACTTGAGCAAGAAATTGCTGAAATTCAAACAGAATCTTTCCGAACCAAATCTTTCCAAAAAGAATATTAATTTCCTTAATTAAATTTCCCAGAAAAGTACTTTCCCTTAATTAAATTTTCTTAATTAAACTTCCCCATAAATCATTTTCCTTAAACTTCCAAAAAAAGTCATGCCTCCGCTTTCCAGAAAAGAGTCTTTTTCCTTCTTGAAAAGCTCTGTTTTCCTTCTCAGAAAAGCTCCACATTCGCTTTCCAGAAAAGCTCCATATTCGCTTTCCAGAAAAGCTCCTTTCCAGGAAATCTCCTTCCAGAAAAGCTCATTTCCTCTTCCGGCTCCCTTTCCTATTTTGGCTCCAACGATTCACATGAACCCCTTCCCGCGCTACTGCTTTCTCCCGCGCGAAAACCACCGTCACGAATTGTTCATCATCTAATTCGCCAAACTCACGAGATTCACGGAAACCGCCGCCGCGAACGATTCCTCGGCACCCAAACTCGCGAACTCCTTCCCCCACGATTCGCGAATTGCTGCTCCCGTCTGCTGCGATTCACGAACTTCTTCGTCCAATCGCCTGCAAACTCCTGCGTCGCGCGAACTTCGACAACTCTGTTGTGTCGAACTGCTCTGCGAGCGATTCTTCCTGCGTTGAACCGTCGAACGCCCTCTGTGTCGAACCGAACTACTGCCATGATTCGCCAATCGAACCCTCGTCGAACTTCGTCAAAGCCGAACTCCAAACTTCGCCTTTGACCTGGAGCCCGAATCATTCAAACACTAGCCGAACTCCTCGCCCAAAATTTTCTTTGTTCCTGGGCCGCCGAAATTTTTCTTTCCTGCCCTAGAACCTCGCTCTGATACTAATTGTTGAGAAATTAGGGTAAAGAAAAACAGCAATCGACACAAATCCAGAAGAACACAGAGATTTACGAGGTTCGGCAAAGATGCATACATCCTCGAGAGCAGAGCGGTGACTTCCTTTTCAATTTTCCAGAAATGAGTACAGAATACAAGATTCAAAATCTCAGACTAAGAGATTCACCTAGGATTACAAATATGACATATATATAACTCTATAGTACAATATGTAATTACTTAAATTACTCATGTACCAAACCGCAGGGTGTTGCCCCCGCACCCTCAACCCACATAATGAAACTCCCCTGATTGAACAAATCCTTCTACTCCACTCTGCTCGTGGGCTCCGCTCCAGCATCTGTCCCATTTATGGTATATAAGTCATACCTAACAAAGACGATAGAAACCACAAACTATACCAATCTCATAATAATTGCTAAGAACTATCAGTTCCAGTGCTACTTGTTGAGAGGTGAATTAATGAGTCTTTTTTAGACTAATATCCTAGTGGATGCGCATCCATTTAATAAGATAGTACACGATAGATGCAAGAAAATGAAACGACTTTTACATACATAGCACAGAATTCTTATGTATTCGCATATCTCATACATAAACTTTCATATTTACACACATAACACTCAAATCTTTACTATCACATAAAAAATAGCACTATTATCACTTTTTAAAAGTGAAAAGCACTTTTTCATGCATATGTTTAAAACACCAAAGGGTTATGTATGTAAATATGAAAGTTTAGGTGTGAGATATGTATATACATAAGAATTGTGTGCTACATATGTAAATTTCCCAAATATGAAACACACGCGCGCGCAAACAAACAGGCATCAACAAGATTTAAATATGCACCTGAGTTTGATTTGTTGTATTCATAGTAGCGATTACTCTTCCCTCCACTTTGCAAATCTTTAAGATCAAAAGAAGCAAAGTCAATGACTTTCAATAACTTTAATTTTCTAAAAAGTCATTAAATTTAAGAAAAAGCTTATTTAATAATATAGTTTAAAAGTAAGAGATGAGAATGACTTACTGTATTCATGATAACGATTGCCCGAGTTGGATTTACTGTAACGATTGCTCATTTTTTCAACTTTTGGACCTTGATCATCAAAAGCGTTTATCTGCATCCCTCAATAAGACAAACAAAATAATTTAAACATTGTAGCTCTGACATATTCAAACTGCTGATAATATTTAAGGAGTTGATATAAATGGATAATATCTGAGAAAGAGATGAGCAAACTCTTCTTGATGAGGAATCAAAGCATCCTAAAAAGGTAAATTTGAGACCATTGATGCTTAAGCTATATGGGCTAATTTGTTTAAATAGAAACTGAAAAGCAATTATATAGTAAAATTGCCACAATTGAATGCCAATAGAAACACTTTTAGCCGGCAAGTTACACATTTGGTCTTTTCTAAGGAACAATTTAATCAAAAATAAATAAATAAATATTAGACGATGACAGTGGTCAAAGAAATTTGTAGCCAGGCCTAATGGTAGCTAAAACGATTTGGGAAACTAACTCCATGTCTGAAGTCAGGCAAAAATACTAGCTAAAATTAATTACTCGAAGAAATATTAAAGCAGAAGAAACGAAACCTAGAAAATTTCGGATCAAAATAAACACTAGTCAACTAAAAATCCAAAATCCTGGAAAATGCCATCAGCAATTTTGTTCAATATTCGAAATATCTCCACCCAATAAAGCCCGAAAACTTATCATGTCCAAACTATTCAATCTAGCGAACAAAACACTTTGGTTCATCCCAAGCTCCACGTGAGCACATGAACAATGTAAAGAGCTGTCGTTGAAAGAGCCAATAATTTGTCAACAGAAAAGAAAAAAAAAACATCAAGATAAGTTGGAGCTCCAACGCAGGAAATGTATAAATCACCAGTATTCGCTATATTAATCCCAACAAGTTATAGAAAAATACATCCCGCGTTGACCTGTCCTGCCTTCAACTAAAGAAGACGACGGCGAATTTGAAACGTTTAAAATAAAAAGTTGGCAAAAAAATGTTGCTCCACGGTGAAATCCCTCAACAATCCCTAAACCTAAAATGATCAACAGAACCAATCCTCATAGCAAATCAAAAAACAAAGAAAAACAAAATAAAACTTATAATTGAAGGAAACATTAAAAGAACTCATCAAGAAGAAACGAAGAACAAATTAGAAAATATACCGCGTGAGATAGAAGGAGATTTCGAACTGTGACAGGAATTTAATCAAAAAATTTCTGCTCAATCCCTATCGGATTTCAACTCTTGAAAGAGAAATTGATTCTCTCGGCGCGCTTCGGAGCCAATTCCGTCTTTCATCTGCTTTCCGAGCCGCGAAAGAAAGGTGAAGAAAATTTATACGGGGGGAGGTTCGGGTATGGTTTTCTTAACAGGTTTGGGTAAGTATCCGATTACCCGTTAGTCAACGGTAGTATTTGGAAGAGCTGTAGGGTTAAAATTATTGCATAAATACACTCCATCCAAAGATATATGTGGTATCCGATCATGACCGTAAATTACAGTTATCTACGGTCGGAATATTTTTGGTGGGCCCCATTTTATTTTTTTTTTTCAAAAAAAATTTGATTGCATTCTGACGGTCAGGATCGGACACCACATAAATCACTACATGTGGTGTATATATACAATAATTTTTCCTCACATGTGAGCATTGAATTTTCAGCAATATGATTAAGAGATTCATAAGGGCATATTTGGTTAGGAGTTAGTTGGATTAAAATTTATTCTCGGAGTTTATTATTCAAGGGAATATTTAACGCTGATGTAAGATATTGGATATGCTCCCTTAATTTTTAGAATAAATTGAAACATCATCATTAACTATTACAATAAAATAATGTAATATGATTTGAGGTAGAGCTTAAAATCTATTTTTTAAATAAAGCGCAGAAATAATATTGCACTTCAAATTTTTATTTTAACGCAGAATTGCGCACATGATTCTTGTCACCAGCTATGCGTAAAAGTTTTTATTTGGGTCTCACCTGCCAATTTGACAGAATTCTATAGAGTTTCTAGATGTATTGCTTTGATATAATGGCTGTTAAGAATTATAATATGAAATAATTTATTCCTAAAAGAAATTATGACGAATAAATTATTTCTTTAATATAAGAAGATATTTCCTTTCTTATTTTATATTTATTTCTTTGGATTAGAAATTATTTGTTTTCATATTTTATGTTATTTCTTATATCTCTTAATAATTAATACGAATTAATTATTTGAAATATCATGTGATATATCTTTATTTTTATATCATTTCTTTTTTATTATTTTTCTTATTATAAGATTTTTGTCAAGGTTATTTACACCCTCATTTATATCAAATGAGCATTCCACATTATTCTGAATTTTGGTATCAAAGAAAGGTTTTATACTCTTGCCACTTGTATTTCTTTGAGAATTGCGGAACTCCCTTCTTCCCTTCTTGCCATCATCTGTGCAAGAAGGGAGAGCACACTTCTTGATATTTGAAACAATGATTTTTTCTTCTTCTCCAAATCACTTCCATTTCTCTGTCGCCACTCTCATGGGTAGGGTTATCTGATCACTGAGGAAGGGAGTGGGATTGGTTTTCAGATCCCACACCCACCATCGTAAGGGCGTCACTTGTTTCTGCAACCTTGACTTCAGCGAGCGCAATGGATTCCTCAAGGGCGTGGTTACTGACATCTCCCACGATCCCGGCCGCGGAGCTCCGCTCGCTCGTGTAATCTTTTGCCACCCGTTCGGCTGCAAGCACCAGAAAGAGCTCTTCGTTGCCGCATAAGGCATGTACACTGATCATTTCTTGTACTGCAGTCGTAAGGCTTCTCTCATGGTTGGAAACGTTTTACCCCTTTGCTCGATCCCAGAGGGTGTCGTTGTATGCAACGTTAAGCACCATGTTGACGATCACGATGTGCTCGCGAGGGCTTCAGGAGACTACGCTATCGTTATCAGTCATAACCCTGATAACGGGACTTCTAGAATCAAGCTCTCATATGGCACTAAGAAGATAGTTCCCAACGGATGTCGAGGCATGATTGGTCAGGTCGCCAGTGGTGGCAGAACGGAGAAGCCTCTCCTCAAAGCCTGCAAAGCTTACCACAAGTACATGGTGAAGCGTAACTACTGGTCGAAGGTTTGCGTTGTCGCCATGAATTCTGTGGAGCATACCCATGGAGGAGGAAACCACCAACATATTGGCCACACATCAATCGTTCCTCGCGATGCTCCACTCGGTCAAAAGGTTGGTCTCATCGTTGCCAGGAGAACGGTTCGCCTCCAGGGACAGGCTGCTGCCACTGCTGCCAAGGCCAAAAAGGGGTCATAGTTTCCCAGCATTCTCCTTCTCCAAAGTCTTTCAGAAAGTCGTGGGATCTTACTTCACTTCTACACAACTCCCAAGAAACCATGATACCAAAGATGCTTTGGAGTTTGGTCAGACATTGCCACAAACCATCCAAAAAAAAATAAAAAATAAAAAAAAACTTCTAGCGTTGTATCCTCCTATGTCGGCACCAGCGACGGGGCTCCAGCTAGGACGACACCAACGATGCTGCCACCACCCTCCTCATCATCATCTCGTCGGAGATATCATTGTCGTGGATTGAACAATGCCGACAAAATTCATTTTCGGCCCTTCCTCTTGTAGTATTTTTCTTCCCTGTCAAACTGTCACGGGGAGTTGTGTTTCTAGCCGATCATTTCTTCTGCAATATTTTTTTCCTCCCTGACCTAAGTGTCAGGGGGAGCTCTGGTTCCGGCCACCCTTTCTTGTGCTGCTTTCTCTGTCAGCAAAATTTACTGAGTGTGATTTACATGTTTTTTCTTCTGCAGCCAACGACAACCATAATCAACTAAAAGTTAGTTTTTCTGCATGTTGTCTCTTTCCCTGCAAAACCCAAAATTCAGCCAAAACTGAATCTCTCTTCTACGCCGAAACATATGATAGACAAAACTCAAAATTCAGCTAAGCATAAATCCAGCAAATTGAGTAAAGCCTGAATTCAACAAATAAAGCCAAAGTTTGAATTTCTCTTCTATGCTGAAACATATGATAGTAAAAACTCAAAATTCAACTAAGTCTGAATCCAACAGATTCAACCAAGCATAAATCTCTCTTCTACGCCGGAACATATGACAGACAAAACTCAAAATTTTGTCAAGCCTGAATTTAGCAAATTAAATAATTTAAATGACTATTTTTTCTTCGCTACCCAACAAGTTAGGAACTATTAACATGCATTCCAAACTTAAAGGGGAGTGTTAAGAATTATAATAGGAAATAATTTATTCCTATAAGAAGTTATGAGAAATAAATTAATAAGGAGATATTTCCTTTCATATTTTATATTTATTTCCTTGGATTATGAATTATTTTTTTCATATTTTATGTTATTTTTATATCTCATAATAATTAATATAAATTAATTACTAGAGATATTCAGTGATATATTTTTCCTTTCATATCATTTCCTTTTTATTATTTTTCTTATTATAAGATTCTTGTCATGGTTATTTATACCCCATTCATATCAAATGAAGCATTACACATTATTCTGAATTTTAACAATCGCTTATGTGAAATGCAGAATTAAGACTTAACATACATACTATTATGTTTCAAATGATTGATTTGGGCACATTTGGAGTTAAATTGGAACACTTTTGGTGTTCATGATTTGTCTTTTCGGGACGATTAGTTTGACAATAAATTTGTTAAATCAATTTATGGTAAATTAGAATTTAATTATTAAAAAATTAAAAATAAAATGTTAGGATAAGAATCATGTTTCATTAAATAGATTATTGAGTGTAATATAAATAGTATAATTGTAAGTATTAAATGAAGGGTCAATGGTATTCTAAAAATTAATTTCAAGAAATGATTTAACTGAATGATTAAAATTTTGTATTAGCAGAAATAAAAAAGTACATTTTTAATAATAATATAAATTTTAGGAATTTACACATATACAAGTAAGCGCTTCAAATCACTGGAGCTGTGCGCGGAAGCAAACCTACTCGTCCGACCAAGAGAAGAAGTTCTAGCTGAGCCAAAAAGGTCAAAGCCGACCAATCTACGAGATGGAACAAAGACGACTGGAAAGATCCAAGAAAAGTCATGCAACTGGAAATGAAAGAAA
>NEWO01000451.1:359937-411224 GCA_003013225.1 Phalaenopsis aphrodite | reverse complement strand
AGTATTTCTGTATATTCAAATCACATATATTACCAATCATGAGCTGCTAGTTAAGACAAGCCCAACAGATCAGCATATTCGACTCATATCATTAAAATATTTTCTTGGCATACTTCTGTGATGTGGACTTGGGGAGATAATGTGAATAAGGTTATATGAAAATTAACGTTGAATAAACGGCTTCTGAGCTTATTCTTTTCCACTGTTTGACGTGTTTCAGTATCCAGATCTGACTCTACTTTCTGAGTATCGATTTCAGGTTCACCTTTTGTTACACACTTCCACCATTCCATTTGATTTTGTTGAGTAAGAAGTATGGATATGACTCCCTGATCCTCAATGCTCCAGTAGCAAACATCAACTTTGACAGACTGAAAAAGGTCACCATCAATAATTGCAGGCTGTCCCTTGAGCCCAACCTTCAAGTGGTTCTTCTTTATTTCACAGATCACAAATCTAGACTTTGTGCCTCGAGGAACTCTGATGTTGACGTTAACCTCTTTAAGTGTCTGGGTCCAACTATACTTCTCTATGTCGAGAGCATTTCCAGAATTTGGTTTGTTAACAGTCCCGGCTTCCTTGTCGTCTCCTCTGTAACTTGCCCTTGCTTCTTTGGCGTGCTCTCCTTCGCCTCATCTACGTCCATCTTCTCGATGAACTTTTCTTTGACCTCACCCTTGACTATGCCTGCTAAGTTATCAGGCAATGGCTCCTTGTCCATATTCTTTTTTCTTAGCCATCTGCTCGACAACCTCTTTTTGTCTGACAGCAGAGAGCACCTCCGTGAGTTTGCTCACGGATGATGCGGACATGAAGGCATCAGACCGACGTCGAAGAAGATAAACAACAGTCTCGAAGAAGGGGATTGGTCCCTTCCTCTTAAGGATCTGAAGAAGGGCCTCCTCGTCCGCATCAGGGATCCAAGTCGAAGAAGCTGGCGCCTGCTTTTCTTCTTCCTCGAAGTCGGAGATTATAGCCATGACGATGGAGCAAAGCAGATTATGCAAAATGCAGGGCTATGTTTCTTTCAAATGTGGAGAAAAGCGGTGGGGATGAAATCCAATCCATTAAGCTAGTTGTTTTCTTAAAAAAATGCCTCATATTTTGATTTTTTTTAAAAAATAAGTTATTTTATTTTATATTTTTAATAGTATTTAAAAAATATATCAAACAAACATATTTATAAATATAAACAAAAATGTCGTCAGATGACACCTTAATGCGATTTTTCTTTGCTTTAAATTTTTAAATAACAAAGAATTGCATACATACCACTGACTTTTTATATATTTACATATGTAACCCATAAATTTTAATTTTTACATAAATGTCGGGTTACCTATAAAACAGCGAATTTTCTTATGTGCTGCGAAAGATTTAGATGGTATAAGTATAAAAAGTCAGGTTTGGGTGTTAGATTAATAAGGCCTAGTAATTGGCTGGGTACATATGTAAAAATGCCCCTTTAAATAAATAAAATTAAAAATTATAAAATCTCATTTTTCATGGGATTAAAGAATTTAAGAAATTTTCCTCCAGCTAACTTTAAAACTTGAAGCGAATTATATTAATTTAATATGGAACATATTATTTGAAAATTTGCTTGATCAAGCATGACAATTGATGAAATGTTTGTTTAAATTTCAAAATTTTAGAATTAAATTAAGAATCATCCAAACTATACTTTAGCAATTTTCTAATTGAAGTAAATATCATAATGAGATGAATATAATAACACCAAAATTTGTCCAATTTATGTTTAAATAGGCCCAAATCAGGGGCATAAAGTACTATCGTAAATTTACATATATTGATTGAAGGGTTAAATGATTTTTGAATCTTATATTCTTACGGTTGTTTCAGGAGTCTTGATGAAATGAATCAAATAAGCTTAAACATTAGTAAATTTCGACATCATTAAGACATTTAAATGTTGAATGGATAACTTATGATCAAATGAATCAGTATAGAATGATTGATAGGGAATGTAGGGCTTTGATAAAAAGTCACTCTAAAAAATTATAAGTAGACTCTTTCTTCAGATGAAAAGGGTCCTAGAGCTGAAATCGAAGCAAGTTTATACATGTAAAATAATTTAGAGAATAATCTACATAAACAATTAACACAATCATTTAATCGATACCAATTGACCATCATGTTTTTGAATGTCATCTTCTAACTTTCATCTCCCAATTAGTCTTCAATCCACCACCACATGATTGTCATCTTATAACTGTTTCATCATTTGATCGCCATCACCCAACCACAATCTTTCAACCATTGTGGTATGACAATTGTCTCCTGAGCATGTTGTTTCACTATTACAACTGATGCCATTGCTTTAATATCATTGTTACCCCCCACTATTTATATAATATCTTTTAAGTTTTGGGAAAGTGCAAGTTTTTATGAGCACATATATAGATTATGCCATTTCATTTGGGTTAAATCTTGTAATTTTTTTTTTTAAAAAAGTTTTTCAAGTTCATGTGTGTGCACCAATATTTTGTTATAAAACTAAGACATTAATCCCTCACTATATAATAGTGAATATTCTAACACATAATAATTTGATATAGCTCGTGAAAACATCGCTAATGTTGTATACCAAAAAAATTGTGGCAATAGAGTAATAATTTAACATCTCAACATTGTATAAAATTCCAATAAGCACACAGATAATGAAAATGTATCAGGAGAAGATACCAAGAATTTTTTTGTGAAAAATCTGAAAAGAAAAAAACCCGGGGGTCTAGCCCTGTTAAAATGATTCACTATAAATTTGTAGGTACAAAATTAGACTTTTGTCACACTACTGGGCAAATATCACTATGATGCATCTAATACAATGTTTGTCTATACACAGTATACAGAAAGATTCGTTGTATTTTGAATGCAGTATTCGAGAGCGTTTTCCATCGATAGTTATTGCTTGGTCTTTAATCCACCATATTCAATGTACGATATTGAAGAATATTTGAGATACCTTGTTATTCAACATAATCCACAAACTATGACAAAGCAGGGGCAACCGATGGTGGTCGATGACGGGCAATAGGTGGTGTTCGACTATGGTCAGCGACCGTGGAGGTTGAAAGTTATTTCCAAGTTTTCAGTCCAAACAAAACTGGAAATCAGCTTATTCTCTCCATCTCCTTCTCCTGCTCTCAAGCAAAGAGATGGGGTCAATTTGTTGGTTCCATGAGGGGTGCATTTTGGTCATTTGACGAATAACCACCATACCACTCGATCGAAAGACCCTTGTTGCTTCCCCGTGATTATAAGAGTCTTTTTGATGATTGGAAGACATTGATGGCCTTAATGAACACAAAATTAAGGGAGCTCAGACTCGTCGAAGTATTCTCATCAAGACACTCAATTTGACTATAGGTGTGTCAAAATTGAAGTTTATATGACATTTTGATTGACTACCCAAAGCCTCTGAATGTGGTTTAATAGCTTAGTATGGGCTTGATTGGATTCAAATTGGATCAATTTTGGTATCAATGGGTTCGTCTCTTCAAGCCGGTCTTTTTGATTGTAAGTCTGCTGAAATCAGAGTTCTAGATATTTTTAATTTCAATAGTAATGAATTTTTCTTAAAAAAAAACATTTAAATCTATGCCAAATGCCTTGAGATTCAAGCAAGATGATAAATTATGTTGATGACAAATCAATTTGTATTATGCAAATACTTCTTCAATGACTCACAATTTGGACCATTATATTCTAGTTAGTGATAAACATCCAGACCTGACTTTGAAAATCTTTTGTATGGGAAAATTAGCATTAAGTTGATATTTAAACCCTTTCGTTTTTAAAGGATACTAAATAATATGGGCATTATCATAACATGATTGAGCTCTCATATTATCAATTAATAACAAGCTTTGGCTGATTGATTTAATGCTACCCATATAATTCTGCCTTGTCACTATGCTCTTGCACTTTGATATTTTTATCAAGATTCCCTTGATAGTGCTAGCTTAACCCAATGAGCTTGAGCTCCTCATCACATTCTTCCTTTTGTAATTGCTCCACATCTCATTAAAATTATTTCAAGAACCAAGTTATAGTTTCTATATTATAGAAGTAACTAGATATTTAGACACCATTTGAGGCAGCTTTTTGGTTGCGGTGTGGACTGAGAATACCAATTGATGTGTTTGATTTCCGAGGCATCAGTGCATTTAATTAAATGCACTCTTATTTTTATGCTATTGTCGCTCACCCACATTCCTCATTTTCGTTATATAGAAATTATACTGATGCCCCTAGCCTTGCTATTTAGAGCAATCAAATTTGTCATTTTCTATACGTTGCCTAGGGCTTTTTTTTTTCTTTAGATTTTCTTTGGCCTGTGGTAACCATGGCAAAAGGCCAATTAGTGGTTTTTTCTTCCTTTACTTTTTTTTATTCTCTGGTACCTTCCATCCTTAAACTTTGTTTAATGGACTTGTTCTTTGTGGGTTGTGGTATCTGTCTCGTTGGCTTTGTTCATTATAGTTTGTGGTCACTTATCCATTTCTTAATTGAAGGATTTTTGGCATGAACATACACGCAATGTTGTTTGATGAAAGAAAGAACATAATTCATAAGTTTACATAGCTACTCATTTGCTTTTGATTCGTTTTTTTCTAAAATTATTTGGAAAAGTTTGGAAAATAGAAAGCTCGATTCATGATGTATTCTTTTGAGGGCCTTCATCCTCTAGTACTCTATGTATTTGAATTTTTTAATTGATTTGAACCTATGTGCAATGTTGTTTGATGAAGAAAAGAATCTAATTTAGGCTAGGGGTTTGATTCATTTTTACCATGAAATTGTTTGGAAAATTTTGAAAATAGAGAGTTCAATTGATGGTGTATTTGGGTCTTTGTCCAACATAATCTTATATCTTAAATTTTTTTTATGTGCCTCCTTTTGACTTTTTTATTATTTATATATGTGCTAGATTTCATATAACTGCCATATTAAATTTTACCCAATTATGGTGAATTTTCTGCAGGCCACAACTTTGATCACAGCTGCAGATGATCCTTGCACAAAAATTTCCCCATATATTCTAAAAGATCAAGCACGAGTATGTAGAAGTTGTTGAACCGATCGCACCTAATAAACTTGGACTGTGTGCGGCGAAAACAGGCGAGTTGTTGGAAAGATAAACCTCCAACCTTCATAGAAGTCAAAGTTCGTGGCTTTGCGTCACGATCCGTCGATCTTCCTTCCAAGTTATTGACTTTCTTCTCCCTCCCCCTGCCCTAAGCGTTCGGTGGCTCATCCTCTGCATCGGGCAACTTACTTCGCAGATCGCTGTATTGAGGTAAGCTTCGCCAATCTGCCTTCCCTGCCTCTAGAAGAGCAGCCGGATCTGCTGCGTATCGGCTAGGTCTGATTCTTATCATTGAGGGCCACGGACATCGCGGTCTACTTAACCTAAGCATTTGCTCTCATGCGTTTTACTCTATTGGAAGTTTCGGAAGTATTGATTAGATGTTGCGTTAAGACATTCCAAAATGTGATGAGATGGATCTAAAATGCGTTATGTTGTGTTAGGTTCAAGGTTTGCCCTGGGAATACCAAAATTTTACCGAGAAATGAATCAAGCTTGTTGAACAAGTAAGATATAGAAGCAGATGCTAGGTCTAGAAGATTCTTATAGATTAATTGGTCTAGACTGAATCCAATCGAACCCCCTTGAAATGAGAATGGCTGGTCAAACCGTGCTATTGAGTAGCAATTCAAAGGGGGAGATTCTGCAGAGAATTCTGGAGAAATTCCTGTATGTCATGTGATTCAACATGTTTTAAGGTTTGGATTGCATAATTGCTACATAGTACAATTACATAGGGATGTAAAATTTGGATTCAGGGAAGCTAGATGTGTGATGGTTGAGCTTGACTTTTAGTTGACTGCTAGTCATGAGAACTTTGGGTGGTTCTTAATTGAGGGCGAGCTTTTTTAGTGATCTTCTAGCATGATTCCATAGTGAGCTTGCGAGTATTCTGGGCTAGCGGTTGAGCTCTTTTTGGTGACTGCACTTGATTGATAGGTGACTTTGTGAATCCTTTGGATGAGTTTAATATTGTAGTGTTGAGGCCTAGTTAGAGCTAACTTTTGGGCAAGTTGATGAGATTTGGTTTTGTGCAACTCAAGGTCTTCAGAGGCTTGGGCTTGGTGGGTTCGAACTTGTAGGCGATCAAAGCCAGTGCAACGATTTACTGAATGCGGTTTAAAATCTTTTAATAACTTGATTAATTTGTCTCGAGCAAATATTATTGTACACATAGGGTACATAATTTTTTCGATCAACATACTCAATCGTGCATTCATACTATTTGTTCAAATTTTCTTGTAATATTTAGTATGAGGTTGTGAAATGTTGGATCCTAACATGTTAACACCAATTAACTTGTTCTATTCACAATCTCTAAGTTTGGCACTTATTCTTAGATTTTGATGATGGTAGGTACACAAATATACATGTTTTGTGGGATTGTAGATGGTCTTGCCATGTACCTATTTGTCCTTACATATTGCAAAGAATTGAGAGTGAACTTTACAGCTTTTATTTGTTGAGGGTCTTTTTTTTGTTCCAATGTTTGGGTCAATAATCAATCCAGACATGGGTTGCATTTTTGCTATGCTTGTCATGCAAAACTTTCATTATCAAAGAAATACTTAGTAACATGAATGATTTCATACTATCATTTCTTAGGAAATATAGTGTCATTTAGCATGTATGCATTTTTGTAAAATATCATCATAACCTCTTTTAATGAATTTTCTCTTAACCTTCGTGAAGGGGGTGCCTAAGAGTGGGTCCATTGTCAATTTTTGACTTGCTAAATCGTAGGATTTCAATTTATATTTTTATGTTGCTATTTATTAGCTATTTGTTCTGGTTTGTTGTCGATTCAATAGTAGTTCTTTACTTATATTATTATTCAAATCTCTTTCATTATGCTAAGCTAACTATGATATTTAGTTGTTGCTTTTCTCCATGGAGGCTGTTCAACTTTCAAGTTTTTGCATTGCTAATAAGAGAATCTTGTCGGAGCACCATCTTTCTTCATCAACGTTAAATGCTCCTTCTCTGACAAGTTCAGGCTGGTTTATTCATGGCCGTAAGATGCCTAAGACTATGAAAGCAAAGGTATTTTTTAATTCCATGGCCGTTTCTTCTATAAAAACATATATTTTCTATAATTAGAAGCTATATTTTTAATCTAAACTCAATGAACCATTTCATAGAGGGCTAGTTATTGGTTGATTCGTCTGGATCTTATTTTTTAAACAAAAAATTTCAGCTGCTAATCATTTTTGTGATATGCACTGGGAAATTTATTGTTGAGCTTCAACTTTATAGAAATTCTTAAGCATGTGGATTTGTTGATTTATGAAGATAGATATATTTTATACATATTAGAAGCCATTCATCATCATTATTATCATCATTGGTTTTATCTCAACTAGAGTCGAGGTTTGATAAAAACCACTATATTACCCAATAAGTGATTCAATTTATTAATATTGATAGAAAGTGAGGGATGAAAGGATGGATTAACTTCTAATGATATCAAGCTTTTCTTATTCTATATTGGTAAATTTCTGCTAGATTCCTCGACTCTCACCTATGGTTGTAACTAAACAAGTCGACATGTTAGCTTGCTCGGGTTCTGCTTGATAGGTGGTTTTTGAGCTGAGCTCAATGAGGTAACAAGCCAAGCTCAAATCAGTCTCGACTCATGTGCTAGCTTGTGAGCCGGCTTTTTTTGAATAAATATTAATATAAAATATACTTAAAATCTATTAAAATTCAAGACTATATTGTTAAATTATTGCAAATATTTAAAAAGTTAGCTAATATTTTATATCAAGTTTTTTATTATTTATCTTTTAATTGTTCATACAATTTGACATATTATTATAACACTAGCTTAATATAATACTATTTTTCCTCTTTTAAAATAAACAATCCAGCTCGCGAGCCCACTCAAACTCTTAGGCTTAAACTCGAGCTTCAGTTCGAACTCAATTAATTAATCTAGAAAGATCAAGCTCAAGCCCAAGATGGCTCAAGCTCGACTCAACTTGTTTACACCCTACTTTCACCTTTCTTGCAGTTTTTTCATTCTTTCAAAATTTGCGAATGTGGTCCTAATTTTTTTATTGTAGTAATTAGCCTTCATCAATGTTCGCCATTTTTAATTCATATAATTGAATTTAATTGCCCTATGAAGCAGTGTTTCAAAATTCAGATAGAGTGGGCTCTCACTAAATTTAATTGCTCTAATCTTGTCAATCTCAACCTCTACAACACTTCATGCCACCTCCCAACTTTTGGCTCCCCCATCCTCTTCGCTTTGTTTACTCTATCAGTATCCTACTTCTTCTCCTCTGTTTATCATTCACCAAGAAGTGTTGATGGAGCTTACCACCCATCTTCCCAATCTACAACTTCTCTCGCCATACTTGTGCAGCCTCCAAACTCACCTCTGCATTCCTCTTTCTTGTTATCTCTCTCCCTCTCTTTCTCTCTCTCTTTTCAGCTTTCCCTCTGTTTCTTTTTATTCTTCGATTTTTCCTTCTTTTATTTGGATGAAATAATCAAAGGTTGGCGATGAAGTGCAGTGTCACCTCTCTCTCTCTCTCAAAATGCTCCTATTTTTTCCAAATTAGCGAGCTTCCTCTTCGCTTTTATTCAACTACTTGTGTAATGATATAACAGTAATGCAGGCATCCTTGTTTTTTATCATCTCTTTTTATCATTTTCTAACTCTTCTTCACACACACTCACATTCTCTCTCTCTCTCTCTCTCTCTCTCTCTCTCTTCTGTTCCTATCATCTTTTTGGTCCCTCTGTCAACTCTCGGCTTTTATCCTCTTATCTCACACCACGAAGCTTGTGTAGACACCCCTCCTCTTTCCCCCCAACTTGATTGTGGTTGATTTTGACATAGTTGTGTTAGCTCCGTTGTCCTGTTCTGATCTTCTTACATTTCTTTTCCTTTATTTCAAATCCCTTTCATGCTTTCTTCCGTCTCTCCCTCATTACCTCTCTCTCTGTCTTTTCCTTACTTGCATTCTTTTTTGGACATGCTCCTCCAAGGTGGTTTCTGTGTGTGTGCAAGGAAACATTTTGTGTTTTTAGTAGAATTGGGCTGTGAGATGCAAGTAGGGGGAAGGAAGATGGAACAAAGTTTCTTAAGCGCTTATGCATGAGGAATCCAGATCGCATCTATGATAGGAATGAGTGGAGGTGGGTAACAAGGTAGATGAAGCTTTCCTTATCCGTGTTTGAGGAACCAGTGGTATCCATGTTGAAAATAAAGTTCTATGATATTATCAAATGATGAGAAGAGGGCCAATGATGGCATTAGGTGGAGAGAGACAGAGGAAACAACCTTCCAGTTTCTTGTATTTGAGGAACCAACACTATATTCTTATGTATTTACATATCTCACACCTGAACTTTCATATTTACACATCCACTTTCGTGCTTCGATTCCTGTGCATAAAAAAGGTGTATTTCACTTTTAAAAAGTGATAATACTGCTATTTTTGATGTGATATTAAAATTTTGAGTGCTATGTGTGTAAATAGGGAAGTTTAGGTATGAGATATGTAAACAGATAAGAAATGTGTACTATGTATGTAAATGGCCCCACCAAACAAAAAGAAAAAGATGGAGCGTTGGAGGCAGGCGGCAAAGATGTGAAGAGGTGGGTTGGTTGAGAGGGATGGAGTGTGGAAGGGAAGGGAAAGAAAAAAGTGGGTGCTGCAGTAGGGTTAACATTGATAGGGCATATATCTCTTTGGAATGTGGTATTTTCCAGGACTTAAATTCTTGACCCAAGTCTACATAATGAATGGCTAGGAGCCGTTGGCTTTTGTTTATGCTTTTACAAGAAAGATAGTTATGAGGTTGCCCACTTGCCCTTGTAAGATAATTGAGTTTTCTATTCTCCATATATTTTTGAAATCATATTCCTATTTCTGTATCTTAAGGATTGGGAAATTGTTATATTTTTTATTTGATACATTTTATGTTACCGTGCATTCAAGAGCATTCATACCGTGCGTTCATGCCCATTTAAGCATATTAAAATGTAGATCCCTTGTGATTTAACTCCTTTGTTTTCTTTCTGGTTTGTCCAACATTATTAAGAATTAAAGATCACGAGCATTATCTAGCCAGTTCATTTTACTTAAAACAAGAAATGAAAAAACAGAGAAAGGTTTTTCCTTTGAAGCCCATTTAAGCATATTAGCTTGATACTAAATTAGTTTTCTTTATTTCCAGACATCTATCTCTATGCGCCTTAATGGAAATAGCACGAAAATTCCTGGTTATGAGGAAAATACTGTTTTAAAATTCAAAGGTTCTTCAGAGAAATTTGGGGATGATGATATGAAGCCATATTCAACTCTAAAATCGAGTGATGAAAAAATAGGAGCAGATCTGGATGTACTTCAAGATAGTGTTGTTGAACAAAAGGGATATGCAAAAATACATGATTTTTGCTTAGGAATCCCCTATGGTGAGTGCTTACCTACCACATGTAATTTTTTTCCCTTGATTCTCTGCCATGTTAATAGTATTTTATTATCTGGTTTATTCTATTCTATCATTTTATTTGGATGGAAAAACTAATATGAGAGGATTTGCAAATCAAATACATTGTTTGTTCTTGTTTTATTATTATAGTTCTGAAAGCAATTTCCATTTTTGTTTATTTGTAGTTCATTGGTCATTATAACAAATGAAATTTAATGATTATATGCCAGGAGGAATCTTTATCTGATATGATTTCTGTGGTCAAAAGAAAACTTATTTTACATGATCTGAGTCTACTAATAGCCACTGAATAAGGGATGGGTCTTGGAAATAATTTGTTCTATGTCTAGTGACAAATTTTGACCATTTTTGTCTAGTGTTGCAAGCAGCAATGGCTGTTTTAATTTTAGTAGTTTCTAATTAAATTGATTGCTTCAATCAAGATTTACAATTTTTATTTTACTTATAAATTGCTGCAATTTTTTTCTCAGCAATTTTTTTGCGGGGTATTTACTTACATAGAACCCAATTCTTAGTTATTTACATATCTCACATCTAATTTTCATATTCAAAAACATAATACTCAAATCTTTAATATCATATAAAAAATAGCACTATTATAATTTTTTAAAAATAAAAAGACTTATTTTTGTGCATAGATTTGAAACTTAAAAACTAGTTAAAAAGGATACATGTAGTGGACCCCACATAGCGGGATTAAGGCTTTGTTGTTGTTGTTGTATAGATTTGAAACATAAAAGCACTATGTATGTAAATATGATAGTTTAGGTGTGCGATATGTAAATACATAAGAATTGCGTGCTATGTAAATTTCCATTTTTTTTTTTTCATCTTTCTATATTTTTCTGTACGCCCTGCAGGGATTGCCTTGTTCCATTTTCTTAATAACTCTACATAACCGATGCAGAAATCTGTAATTAACATTCTAATTACATGTGGTTCAGGTGGTCTGTTGTTTGGTGGCGGGCTTTTTGGTTTTCTTTTCTCCAGAAACCCAGTTAGCCTAACTACAAGCATGCTAGGGGCTGGTATAATAGTCTTGGCAGCCATTAGCCTGAAGGTCTGGAGAAAAGGACTGTCCAGCTTACCATTCATGTTAGGACAAGCAGGTACCAAAATATAATCATTACTTATTGTCTAAATAAAAAGAGAATGATTTTTCTTCTAATTTTCTTCTTAACCATGGAGTTGAAGTAAATCTGCTATTCCATTTTTTTAAATTTATTTTCAATCAAAATATTCTTCTCAGTTTCCGCTATGATGGATATGTCGTATCCACAGATTTAGAAAATGATAGTTTTAAACAATGTTCTTCACTGTTTCATCTATAGTTTTCATTAATCAACTTCTAGAGAGCTTTTGTTATTCAGTAATTTGCAGGCAGTGATTTCTCTTTTTTAATCTCAATAATTTGTTCTTTTAATTCATGCTCAATTTTTTGTTTATTTTGGCTGTACTGCAGCCATTGCTGCTACTCTTCTTGTGAAGAATTTCCGGTCTTATTCCTTGGTAAGTGATGCTATATGCAATTTGTCTTCCGCTTCTTTGTAATCTGTGATCTGCTTTTAATGTACCCCGCTTATCTTTAACAGACAAAGAATCTCTTCCCTTCTGGGCTTTATATTTCTATGAGGTAATACTTAACCTGGTTTAGGGTTTTATCATGGAATTTGGATACTTTAAATTCTAGTAGATAACCGGTTGTTTTTTCTTGAAAAATGCAGTGCTGCAATGCTTTGCTTCTATTTTTATGTGGTAATCTCCGGAGGAAACCCTCCACCAAAGAGGAAGCTCGCAGATGCGCAGTCCCGTTAGTCCCAAATTCTTCTTCTTCACTGTTTTTCACCTGAGATCTCTCTTTTTTCTTAATAGCTTAAATTGCTAGTACTTCGCATTCTTCTTAATATCAATACATATATATGTCAGCATCATTATAGAGGGAATCCAGTCTAGTAAAATAAATTTGTAACGAAGATTCTCTTATAGTTACCAACGATGGGTAGTGTTGTGGTCATTTAGAATGGCATGTTTCATATATATTTTTTAATTACTGTTAGTTAACTAACATCTTCTTAAACCTTTATTTAAATATAAATATATTGATATCGTGAGTTTAAATATTTGTGTGGCCACAAAGCATGCTTCATTAAAAAAAAGGTGTATTATTTTTTAATATTTTATTTTGGATGAAACTTAAACCTTATATTTAAGTCTAAATATGTTGATATTTTGAGTTTAAATAGCATGTAATTTATTATGTATAATATTAATTTAGCTTTGAACTAAGTTTTGGGTTAGTGAGTACTTAATAATAGATGTTATTTATGTTACTGTCTTCTTTCATTTAGTATATGTAATTTGTTGTTTATACCTAATTTTGGTTAGAGGTAGCCTCATGTATTTTTGGGAAGTTGTCGCATGTGAAACATTTGTACTTTATTTTCAACTCATCTGTAGTTTGAATATGTATTCTTGGAGCTTTTAAATGTGAGGTGTGTAAAAAGGCTTTACATGGATATTTAAGAAGAATATTTATAAGAAAATTAAACAGTTTTTTTTTTTTTTTAAAATATGCAATTTGCATTAAAAATAAAATAACAGAAGTTCAAAAGAGAGCTGTAAAAGCTGCACAAAAGAACTAACATTGTTGATATCTTCCTCCCAATAGCAAGACCTATCTAAAGAAAGTCTAGCACAAAAATGAGTAATTTTCTTATAATTTATATAAGAAAAGAAAAAATAACTTGCTTGAAATTGACCAAAAAGGCTATGTCCGGACCATTACCAAGTTGTTACTGCCAAATCTCTCACTCCAAACTCTTCCGATAGAAGTTAAGCATCGTAGCACTATCCCCTTCAATGATGAGGCCCTCGCACCCAAACACCAATGTTTCCTACCAAAGTTTAAGCAATAGGAGAGCTTCACTTTCCACCAAGGAGTTATTCCAATGTAACATTTGTTTCTCAACCGCCTATAAAAATTTACCACACTCATCATGAATAATAGCACCAACCCCCGCCTGGCAATTGGCTCTGAGAGCTCCGTCAATGTTAACCTTAATCCAACCTGACAACAGCCCAGAGGGCGGAACAATGCCCCATTGCTCAAGGGGAAGATTATAGAAGGCATCATTTAGCACAGACAGAAAAAATTTAGGAGATACCCCACCTATTCATATATGCAATAATATCCTTCGGCATCTTGCAGGAAACAGTAATATGAGAAAGATCTTCCTCTTAGCTGCACCCCGATTGACAAAGGAGGTCCTCGGCGAGAAGCGTTTTTCCTGTCCGGTCACTGGATGTGCGGACAACGGACGAGATGCAGCGGTGACTGGAAAGTCCGGTCACCGCTGCATCTCGTCCGTTGTCCGCACATCCGGTGACCGGACAGTAAAATTTGGCCTCGCGTTGTCCGAGATGCAGCGGTGACTGGAAAGTCCGGTCACCGCTTCAGTCACCGCTGCATCTCGTCCGTTGTCCACATATCCGGTGACCGGACAGTAAAATTTGGCCTCGGCGAGACCCCTACAGTTGAGTCAGGAGTTAGCGAGAACAGCGTCCTGAAGAATCCACCACCAAAATATTCGTTCCCGAGGATGCAACCTAGATGTCCTGATCCAATCTTCCTCTACCTCATTCTGAAACATTTTATTATAAGCTAAAGAAGTAATGGTTCTGGCGGAGAGAGCAGGAACCGCCTTGGCCTCATCCGAACGAAGAATAGAAGGGTGTTGAACTTGAAGTATAATCTCAATAAGATCTTCTCCAAAACACAGTAGATTCCAGGTTCCTTCCATAAGCAGATCTTCAACTTTCAGGTCCACGTTGAGATCGTCATTCATAAAAGCATCCCATTTGATATTGGTAGATCAAGAATCCAAACATGGTTCATAATCTGTATACATTTACCATTGCCAACCTCAGATAATCTCTTGAAGGCTCTCAGCTCCACATTTGATAATTTTCCAACTAGTAGAATCATTACGGTTTCTACCAGTCTGCCACGGGTTGCCTCTATCGATCTCAACCAACAATTGAAGGGACAAATGGGACTATAATTAATAAAGGCCCAAGTTAGAATGTGCTTCTCCAAATAGCCAACGCATGGAGACTGAAACCCCCAAATTAACGTGGCTTACAAATTTTCTCCCAAGAAACATAATGAAGACCCCTTCTTTTAGCTCCTTTATCCCACAAAAAACAACGGTGCAGCCTCTGGATGTCCCCCAACCACCGCTCGTGGAGATTTGGAATGACTAAGAATAAATATAGGCATGGCCAGCAGAGATGAATTGATCAATGTCACTATACTAGTCTAGGATAGGTGTCTGTTGCCCCAAGCCTGACCTTACTGTTGGCAGCAAGAGTAAGTTTCGTGAAATTAGCTTTCACCAGTTTCCTCATAGCTAATTTGGTCCTAAAATATTCTATTTCTTCCACTCTCCAGAAACCCAAAGTATTGACAATCTAGTTTTTCCTCCAACTGAGGGCCTGCTTACTAAAGAGGACTTGAGACTTGGCAAGGTTTACTTTTTGGCCCATCCACCCACTATTTACGGATAGTGGGCATTAACATTTTAGCAGTCTTCACGCAAAAAGAAGGACATCGTCCACATAGAGCAGGTGAGAAATTCTGTGCCCGTCCCGAGTGAGAGAAATCCCACTTGGGTCTTGGTGCATTAAAGCCAAAGATAGGTGTTCAGAGCAAAGGATGAATAAATAAGGGATAGAAGACATCCCTGCCGAAATGCACACCGAGCATTAATCCAATTTGTGTAGTTCGTTAATGAGAAAAGGAAAGCGAGATTGTTGGACACATTATAGAACCCAATTAGTAAAATGGTCAGGAAAGCCAAATAAATCCATAATCTTCCTCAACGTAGCCCAACTCATCTTGTCGTAAGCCTGCTCCATATCAATCATAACGGCCATAAACCTCACAGTGGAGGTATAGCATTGAAATTTATTAATCACTTCTTGTGCTAGCAAGCAATGAGAAGATATGGATCTACCAGGCACAAAGGCCAATTTATTAATCACTTCTTGTGCTAGCAAGCAATGAGAAGATATGGATCTACCAGGCACAAAGGCCAAAAAAAAAAAAAAAAACATTAGATACTCAAATAGTGCATATTATATAATGAAATTAAATGAAAAAGTATACACAAGACATGAAAATATTCAAAAAGAAATGCGTAGAACACATGACCAACTAGTGTCTATGGCAATCTCTCGGTGGAATAACTATACTACGTGGCGTATAATGGTCATGGATATGTAGTGGTATGTCACAAAGGGGGATGTTGTTGCTCTAAATCTTAAGATACATGCTCCATCTTCATCGATGTTGATTGTGCCACATAAGATGAAATGTGTTGTCTCATGTATAGTTGTAGTGGTAATACATATTTAGAGCTATTTGTCACGCTCCGCCACATTTTCTTAAGACTGCTTGGGGCTCATAAGTCCAGTGTTGTGAGGGGTAAGACTGATTTAGTGTTAAGAAAGAGCGCTAAAGCCACACGGGTGACTTCTGGAAAGTTAGTCCGTGACATATTGCTCTCTTGAAATTGGTGTGGCAATGAGCATCTAAAATTGTCTACCATGGTAGGATATGAAAAGATTAACACCTCGCGTCATCAAAGATTGTCCTAGAGCATATTATGTTGAAAGAGTGAATGTCGAATGTTCTAAGATGGCCCCTTCAATTTATCTTTATTGTAGATCATATGAAAGTCACCCTTGATAAGCTAAATAGGGGGTATTTTATATGTGAAGACTCTAGATGGCCCAAGTTCTGCATGAGTATGAGGTCTTACATCATCAATTGGAGGGTCATCATTATAAGACACATATGAGAACTTCACAACCTAATGCATACAACTACACAACTCCTTAAACTTATTGATTTGCATTTGTTCCGGATTGTCATCAGGATTGCCAAATTAAGGCCAAAATTTTTTTTCAGCCTAAAAAATGAACTTGCATTGCAGGAAAGAAAACACTCATTAAATACAAAGTTATAAATTATTAAATACAATTTGATGACATGCACTAAATATATGAAAAAAACTAGGAGTTCATAGGTTGTTGTTTAGATGACTTTAGGTAGACATATGAGGGCCTTTATTGTAGCCTTTAGTTGATAAAGGGTGGCCCATGATCGATACCATTTCATAGATTGCACAATTGTCTATTTTGGATCAACTTCATCACTATCCCGCACTACGACATATGCTCTTATATTTTTTTATATCTCAATGAACCGTTGGTGGTATTTTACTCAGTCAACAACCACTTTCCCTCAAACATCATTATGCATAAATTTCATTGGGCTCTAAATCATATATGATACTTATGTAAATTGTCATGTTACAAGCTCTAGTAGGTGTCACTCTACACGACTACTATTTAATAATGGCAATATGACCTCCCATATGTATGTTCCTGGAGAATATATATTTGTAATTTTTACTCATATATGATGGTCATTTTACGTGCAATATATAAAAATTAGTAAGTTGAAAGTGCAAAGTGATAAATAACTTAAACAGAATGTATGGAAAGTATTTGTCTATAAAATACCATCAATCTTGTCCTTGTACACCCAACCACACATCATTGAAAGCTCATGCAATTGATGTTCGGTCCACCTGTACAATATTAATATGATAATCTTTAATAATTTGATGGTAATAGATGTTATAAAAACATATGAATGATAATAATAAACATACATGTAGCCCACACTCTTATCGTTGATGTCTATCAAGTAAGATACATATAAGGTGGTTTGGCCAATATGAAACCTCTCTTAGCATCAACCTATAGTAGCTGTAAACATCATGTTTTGTTTCTTCCTTTAGTTTCCTGTATAAATTCCCCATGATTTTTGCTCCAATAGAGTGATGGGAGAATGTCGCTATGCCTTCCATAAGTGATAAATATTGAAGATGAATCTTCAAATCAAATACATATTGTATGAAAAACAAACCTAACATGAATTATATATATGCTCAAATGTATCTAAGAAAAGTAATCTCATAAAGATCCACATAAGACTTTACTATATGTCCACCATAACCATATAATTAGTAAGAAAATCTGGGCTGGTGCTTGGCTCAATTGAAAAGTAGATTTGGTTTTGATTGTTAAGGTGGTGGTACACATTATCAACAATCTGGTGGTCACAAAATAAATCATCATAGCACAACTTCATCGCCTTAGGATATTTTAGCTTCCTTTGACTACACTATAAAAATCTATTTTACACAACTTTATATTGTTCTGCTGTTCAGCTCAAGGAAAAAAAAAAGAAGATTTTCCCCCTTAAACAAGCATATATCCTTTCCCAACAAATTTACTTCTTGGGATCATGTCCACTCTATTATTATCATTTTTTTTTGTAAACTCGAAGTTTCCAACCCGTCAAATCATCGTCTTAGGATTCCGATTTCAAAGAACCCCACTTACCTGAACCACTAGAATGATTCGAAGAAAAGGGATCGAAAAAGAGGGAAATAAGATAGAGACTAGGCAGATAAATTAAAAAAAATCGCGGAGAACTTATATAAGGAATAACATCGTGTGATGGGTTAAGAGTGTATGTCCAGATGAGATCGTACTAATACACCTTGAGACACATCATCCATGAAGAAGATCCCGACACAAGCAATCCATAATAACTAGAGAACCAAAAATAACATTTTTTTCTAGGTCAAGAGCACTCTAAAAGGGACGTATCATGTTTGGTTAATTACATCTTGAGAGCTGCCCAAGAGTACTCTTGATTAAAAGAGTCTTGCATACATTCAAGTGATGAAGTGAGAGGGTGTCACAAAGGATAGTTATCTCATAGGAGCTTCTTGCTAAGTCACAATGTAGAGAGTGAGTCTCTCATGATCTCAAATGGATAACGACTCATCGGCGAACCAGGCCAACTAAATAACTGGGTCATCCCATAGGGTCTGCACTATGCTTTCAGGCCTAACCAAATCATAAGGATAAATGATGAATCACCGTATCTCAATTGGGGTCTACAAGACGATATCGATGAAGAGTCAAAGGAGCGACATGACTCTGTGTGGGAATAACAAAGGAGATGTAGAGTAATCATAATTAGGTAGAGATCACATATCCGTCATCCCAAGGTGTTAAAACCTTAATTGTACCTAGTCGTGAAGCTAGTCGACCCAACATGATCAAGTATCCCTTTCCAGCAATTCCTTAATTGCATCGTCGAAGGGAACCTCGGTAGCCCTAAGGTCAAGAAAAGGAAAAGTCCTATGACCCTCTGTGAGTAGAATAAGTAGAGGCGAGACTTATACTAGCCAAAGCGGTGAGGAAGCCGATGGAGTGGAAATAAAAGAGTAGTATGTCTATGAAATCGAGACGCTCTCAGAAATGACTTATTTTACATCTGGTTTGGGGAAGACACTAACACCCTAAGCGCGCTAGACAACCACTTAAGTAGAAATCTCATGATTAGTCAGGTTGGTTCAAGAAGCACGAGGGCTTCTTCTCGGGACATGTAGAATGATATAGTTATCTTGACAAGTCATAATGTGAAGGCATTATTAGTATGACTTGGGTTATGCTCATGCTATGTAAACCGTTTTAAATCTGACCCGGAGGCCATGTAAGAAAGTAAAAAACATGCTTTAAACCTAAAATTTAATTAATCTCAATTTTTTTACTAAGATTTTGTCGAAGAGGTTATAATTTTATGTTCTTAGAGAGCCTAAATTGCATTTTTCGCATTGAGCCCAGAAAAAACACAAGCAAAGAAAGAGTAAAGGGTAAGCACACTACGTAATGTAAACAAGCCAAGTACAAAAATAAGAGACCAAGTGTCGTTGGGCCATCAACCTATCCAAGTCTGGTCCTAATGCTATACATCAAAGAGAATGAATAATTATGGTACGGGACACGGGACACGTGCATGCAGCTCTTTGTCCCCACCATGTGGTTCCGCCTGTCAGGCATTTCGGAACCCGTGCCCGCACCTTATTTTTGATACAGACTTGAGTTCAGGGACTCTAAAAAGTACATATAAAAGTCTAAAAAGAAAGTCTCAACTTGCAAAACAGCTGAGTTAGTACATGTTATATGCATGCAAAGTAGTGAACCATGCATGGTGGGAGGAGAGCTAAGCAAGCATATGCAGAAAATGCATTAATTTAACTTATTAATTCTCCTTTTTGTTGGACTTATCTTACTGCAAAAGAAACTGCCCCTAATATACTAGTGAGCATGTCTCATATCCCAGTAAACACACAATGAAAGCAAGTAAAAAATGCTTGGCTAGAGCACAAAACAACAAAGAACAATAGCCAGGACATCAAAATGATTACGTAAGCACCCTAGTTCTAGCTAGTAAATCATCTACCACATTGTGCCATAGTCACAACATTTAAGTGTGTGCAAGATGCGGGTAAAACAAGCGTGTTGATCACGATGCATAACTTGCATTGCTCATCGAGATGTTTTCACGCGCAATGCTCATTAACACATCATGACCAACAACTGACCACTCAACTAATGAGTAAAATTCATCATCTAGATAATATAAGAAAGCATATGCAAATCCAAAGTGATCTTGTGCATTGTGACTGTTCTATTATGATAGAAGCGATCACAAGATAATAAATATTTGTCACATGTATATGGTGGCATATACTAGTGACAAATACACCAATAGCGCGAAGGTGCAAAAGCTCGATCAAGAACACAAGAAACACATGCTCCATGCAAACGAGTGTGCTCATGGCGGTGTAGGGCACGATCATCGAGGAATGGTAATATGGTTCGTGCGCTAAACATGTTTAGAGGCTAAGGAGCATTATCTAGGTAAGGTGAGAATCATATAACCAAGTGGAAACACATTGTACACTAGGTGGGGTTAAGAGGCTATGAAGCGTGACCCCTGCCAAGTGACGAAATGTGAAGTGCACAAATGCACAAACAAAATGACCTGTTAGGATCAGGGGATCGTGACTTATGCCACGTGGCACGAGGAGGGAGACAAAGTGCATTAGATAGGTTCAGAGGCTATGACGCGTAACCTATGCTAGGTGACAGGTGAAATATGCAAGTGAACAGGCACTGTGCACTTGATGGGTTCATGGGATAAAGAGCATGACCCATGCTAAGTGGCCCAATGCAACATACCTATGGCATTTCAGAATGGCACAATAGGAGGTGAAATAGTGCAATTCTCGTTAAAGAGAATTACGCTCCTAGTAGGCTTGCTGTGTAAATCATCCCCGAAGAGGAAATGTGAGCGTATGAGAATATAGGCTCAAGTACATACCTCAAGCATGCAAGACATGAACATATAAGATGTTATGCAAAAAAAAAAAACAAGCAAGAGTGTGAAAATGCAAATACAGGCATGCAAGATGTGGTGCACAATGACATATGAGGATTTCAAGAAGTAAATGCACAAGGCACTGTGCCAAAGCAGCGCACAAATACCCACTATGAGCATATGAGGACATTTTCTCACAAGTGTACAATAGCTCGAATCGGTGGCAGCATCGATCATGACGACATAAGTGGTTGATCGAAGAGTTTTATGATAGGAACGAGAATACAGTGGAGAGATGGAGGAGAGGATAAGAAAGGGGAAAAATTGGTTTCCCTAGTGTTCTTCTCCTTGAGAAAGATGAAAACTCCCTCTCAAGCTCCCTGGAAGTTCTCTATTCGATTGATCGTTTGAGATCTCAAATGCCAGCCGGTCCTTTAATTTGTTCTGCCCATGGGGAGATATCCCTTGGCTCAAGGCAAGAGGTGACCACTTGCTTTATAACGAAATGTCCATGTTTACTTCAAATGCCATTTTGGCATTAAGATTCGAGCAAAAGCGGCTTATCTGGCAGTTAAATCACGCTAATGACATAAATCTGGGAATTGGCAGAGCGAAACAATGCAAACCAGGTGAACATGTGTGGTCACACCTAGAGTTAGGTGTGACTACGCCAACTCAAAAGTGTCGCATACGAGATTTGGGCGAGGTAACGCTTGAGAGCCAGTGTAATTACGCCATACTCTCTGTTTGGCTAGCGTGGTCACACCGACATCGAGCGTACTTACGCTACGTGGAAGATGTCGCACCCCTTTTGGGGTTCAGGTGTGGTCATGCCAATTTTTTAACATGGTCATGTCAAGGGCTAAGCTTGGCCACACTCATTCTGGGCCTAGTCATGTCGAGCCCTTAGTATTTTTTGATGTTTGGAGTTTTTTCAAAGGGAGTTTATGGTTCTTATGAGCCATGGGAAACCCTCAATGACTGAAGTGTGACCTCCAAACATCATAATGGTTGTTAGGCTCACCTCATATTGGGGAGTCGATGTCGACCGAAGATAGCCGTTTTTTAGCACGACTAGAATGGGACGCTCCTTAATCTGATGCAAGATGTGTTTGCTGAAGGCTTTACGGGCTCCTTGAACGATAGTATATTACGTAAGAATGCAATATGGTCCCTTGTCACTCGTAAGGATGTCCAGTGCGTGTGGTATTAAAAAGGATGCCAACATATCCCTTAGGGAGTTACTAGTGTTTTTATTAGAGATAGAACTTGATTGTGTCTTAAGTAATGCTAAATTGAGCTTCTTATTAATTTTTTCAGCCCCACTGTGATGAGGCTATGGTTTTAGATCCTTGTAGGTCTAAGTATCCCTTAACTCATATTTTCTAAGATGAGGATTATTGACATGGTTGATTGTTCCTCCTATGTTAGTAGTTTTCATGAGTTGATTGGTACGGATTCACTACATCTGAATGAGTTCATTGTCGTGGAGCAACTAACTTGGGTGATTGTTTGTCATCATTATGGTATTCTAAGCTTTTATATATGGTAATAGGGGTGAGAATCCAATTGTTTTGATAGTTGAGTATTCTTTGCATCTGCTTAATGAGAGTGTTATGCAAAGTATTTGTTGCTTATAATGAAGATCCCAATGTGCTTCATCAAGATGAATGATTTGTGCCTTTTATGTTTATGAAAAATCTTCTTAATGCAGACCATCATCCTATTATTATATTAAGACTTCAGGCTCAGGTTACATTTCTTTGTTAGTTTTCACTAATAGCGATCCTTAAGGAAAGTGGGTAAAAATATATATTTTAACATAATTTTATCTCACAAATTTTTGTATTCCCTATACTATGTTTTCAGAGAAACTCTATTAGTGATAATATTGACTGTGTTGTGATTTACTGATTTGATATGATTTTCTATAATGTTTTTTATAAATGCATAATTGAAAGTTGGTGCCTTCACAATTAAAAAAAAAGAAAGTTGATAAAATAAAATGGTTTTTAATATATTTCCATCATGGCTCTATAATTCGCTGGAAAGTTTATTTCTTTTGTAGATGATGAACATCTTTAAAGTAATCTTTATAGTGATTGATGTTTGAGGGGGATATGGTTGTTTGAGTTCAGTGTTCATTATTTTGTTGGATGTTATATCAATTTTGTCTATTTTATCTTGCATTGGACTCGCCATTATTCTCAATGATTTATCTTTTGTTAAAAAAAATAAAAAATAAAAATTATAATCTCAACAACAATTAGCACTCATTGCTTAAAATAAAAGATGATTAAGAATGTAATCTTAACTATTATTTTAGTGCACTCATTTATTGTCATATTATCATTTTGAGTCTCATGTTTGTGAAGAAATAGGAAAAAAATATTAGTTGAAGATGTTGTTAAAAGCGCTCCTGTTCAGAGGAAACTAGTTGTGTAGGGGTGATATTGTCATATACCAACCCTTTTATTTTCTTTCAAGACTCTGTAGTTCCAATGATTCTTGTTCAATATCAAATCAATTCATTGATACATGTTATTAATATCAAATTTTTTTTGTATAAACTCACATGAAAATCACATATTATTTATTTATTTAATATATTTACTTACAATTCTTTTTAATTTTAAAATCATAAAAAATATAATTCATATTGATTTAAATTTTTTTATTAATAATTATAAAATAAATAAGCAACTTTGCCCCTCCCTTTTTTCTAATTTAAAAAAAATATATAAAAATAAAAATGGTTAGCTTAAATTCTCCTAAAAAATTATTTATTTTTTAAATAATAATATTATTATTAATCCTTAAAAAAGAGAATTCCATCCCTAAAACTATGTGTAAAACATATAAAAGTATGATTTGTTTTAATCATAAATTCTAAATTTAAATTTCTTTGATTTTTTGTCACCTAATAAGTAAGTTAGGTCAGTCAAAATACCAAATAATTATTGCCAAAACTTTAGGCAACAACAAATAATTTGCCCTTACTTTAACATAGAAAAATTTAAAGTCAAACACTAGCAATAAAATTGCAGACAATATTTCACACAAAAATTCTAAGTTAAAAATTATCAAATTACAACTTATACAACAATTTTAAAGCTCATTCTACTTAAAATTTAGATCAAAATATTCTAAAAATTTCTCTTCTTAACAAATAGGACTACAGTGAAGAACTCTACAGGGCTGTCCTTTTTTATCTCAATTGAACTTCAAACAAGCAAAAGACATTACAAAAAATGAAGTGGGGCTTGGAAGATTGAATATGAAACAGCCCAATAATGTGAGCTACAAGTGGGCTCAATTTTAAGTGGGCCTAGAAGGGGTAAAAGCCAGTTTTAAATGGGAAATTTACAAGCATAACATCCAACTTATCTCTTATCATACTATTCAACAGTCAAATCTATATTTTCATACAAAAGGTGCTGTTTGTAAAAAATTAAATTTTGATTTGAGATGTAAATGCATAAAGATTGGGTGCTACTAATGTAAATTTCCGAACTAAAAATGTACAATTGACCTGATCCAATTTGTATATATAATAATAGTAAGCACCTACAATGTTGCTATTTATAAATCTAGCATTCTCTTTTTCAAAATTCATGATAATATTTTTCATTTTAATTAAATTCTCAATGTTTTATATATTTCGAGTGATATATATATATATATATATATATTCCCAATATAAATAAGCAAAAGAGAAAACCGCACGCCGACAATGTAAGCCTCAATCAAACAAACTGCTGCCGAGTCAAACAGGTTAGTGATTATCAATATGAACGGTGGATTTTTTAATTAGTGTAGAACCGCAAATTTCTCCCTTTATATTCATCTTCAAATCAGCCTCCTCTCAACATAAATCACAGAAACAGAGCAGAAGAAAAACAGAAGCGTTTTGAGCCATGAAGACTGAAGGTTTTGAGGAAAACCCCCGCGGAGGAGAAGCCCTCTATTATGTGATCGTTGCTTGGCTCTCCATCATCTCTTGGATCATATTCAACTTCGGCGACAGCCACCAGAAATCTTCCCGTCATGGCCGCCGGAGAAATGGATCGCCGGCGTTCATCTGATAGGGAGTCTGGTCATGGGATTTCGTACATGCGGATTGGTGGTATTCTGATGGTATTATGGTGTTTTATGCCATGAATTCACATGTAAACTGCACCCATCTCATCCATATGTAATATTTTCTCCTGGTTTTGAGATATGCTGACTCGTGTCTACTTCAGCTTTGCTTTTTTTTTTTTTTCTGTTTACTATGTACTGGTGGAATTAGAGAGTATGTATGTGAATAAGTTTGAGGGGATATGAACTAAATATTGAGACTGGTTTATAAAGTTCAGAGATTTGTGTGGTTTGTTCAGCATGTTTAATTAAAATCTTTCTGCCAAAGTTTTGATTTTTGTGCAGGGAAGTAACAGAGAAATGGGATGATGAACCGTTTTGATAGATTTAAGCTCTTAGATTGGTTTGGAATTTGCTGTTTTGATTATCAGGTTTGATTCTTCTTCTTCTTTTTTGGGATTTGTTTATTTTTGAGATTATCTTTAAAATTCAACATGATTTGATTGTGTTTGATATTGTTTTCAACATAGAGAAGACATATCTTATTTGATTAGCTATTATTATCCTAATTTCAAAGAAGATAGACTATTTTAAGTTACCATTGATTTACGGGACTTGGGGGCATGCCGCCTAATTCTTATGTATTTAGATATCTAATAACTAAACTACACTTTTTATAATTATATCGCCTAAATCTTTTACATCAAATCAAAATTACTAATGTTTACATGGGAATTTATGAGTGATAGGCATGCAAATCTTCCCAATTTTTTTTTAAAGATTGTTTTTTTATCATTATCAGAATTCAAAAAGGTGTGGTTTTTGTTCTAATTTGGGTTCTTTATTGTTTTTTATAAATGACTTGTACGCAAAGAAAAAGGGTGAAAAAGAAAAGACAATCAATGTATTATTGTCAATATTTAATGAATCTTCTGGGCGTCTGGCAGCAGCATGAAAACAATTGCTGCAACGTGTATGGACCAAATCATAGTTGTTGATCAAGAAAGAATTTGCTACAACAGCTTTTAAAGCTTTTCTGACAGAAGTTTTTAATATGTTTCTATCTCAATTGTCAGTGTTTGGTAAGCAGAACATCGCTTTCTTGGCCGCTAGGATATTTTTAATATATTATTCAATATTTATTTATTTTTATTTTTATTAAATTTTTTTCATTCTGACGAATAGGCTTGAACTGGGAAAAATTCTATTTGATATATTGAAACTTCATTATTTATTCATCTTTTCTATCCTATGTGTTCAGAAAAAAATAATGGCAATAAAGTAAAAAATTAGATCGAGAAAAATTCATAAAACAGAAAATAGCAGAAATACACAAATTTGTAAATTGTCAGCATCCACGAAGTTATAGAAGATTTGATTACTTTAAGGAATTATGCCGCCGAACTCCTTAACATTTACAAGAAAGATCTCTCTATTCTTTCTCTCTCAACCAAAGCCAAGGAAAGAACAAATTAACAAAAGAAACAAGTTTCTTTTCTTGCCTGAAAACCGAAGGGAAGAAAGACAAGTATGCATCTTTTCCTTGTCCTTTTCCCTTGCACACATCAGCCGTAGATGAGTCGTCTCAGATTAGGCTTTTGCAAGATGATTTATAACAAACAAAAAGACCAATTAAGGAAATGGCTTAAGGTGGCAGGCCGGGCACGACAAAGCTGTATTAGTGGGACCGCGTGAAGCCATTTAATTCTTCGGCAGGAGGGAAGCGAGAGATCAAGTATGGAAGAGTTCAGGCGGGCTTTACAAAGGAAGAAATAATTAATTTGGACATAATTAATTAGCTACCACAAATTTCAGTGGACTGACTCCATCTTCCTCAACAGTTCTCCCATTTTGAGACTGAGACATTCACTGCAAAATCCACTGACTGCACAACCCTTTTCTTCAAGCTTGATATCTTTCACCTCTGCAACTCAAAACCTCCGTTTTCAAGTTAGAAGAACAACTGAAGCTCCACACAACTTCAGTTTCTCGCGAGTAACACCCTTAGTTGATATATCAATGTTAACGTAGCCTTGTACCTCCAAGCACTTTCCTCGATTACTCATGTATCTGCTTCTAACTCCCACTGCAAGGGCAATATCCTGCATTTGCTAAGAGCTTTTTTCAACAAGTCAAACCTTATACCTCTTATTGACATCAAACACAGTCTTTACCCGGTACACCCACTTGTTGTGCAATGCATTCTATCTTGGTGGAAGTTATTTCAGCTCCCCCTAGCTCAAATTCTCATTTTTCAATATTCTAGCTTTAACTATGTAACCAAGTCTGCAATACCGCAAATCTATCACGCTCTCTTTAGCTATAGTAGCAACAATGTTGAGTAAACTAGTTGTCATATATAGTGTGTCAGTTTTCTTACCCCAAGCCAATACTAATGCTCCTTTAGTAACCTTCCATGTGCTATCTGAGAACACTACCGAATGACCACTCTCATTGAGCTGCCAAATAGAAATGAGGTTTGTTCTTCAACTCAGGAACATGTCGGGCCTTTTGCAAAGTCAATTTGCTTTTGTTAAGGAGTAAAATATCAACATCTTCTATCACCACCACATCCAGAGTTTTTCAATCAGTCAGATTTACCTTCCCAAAAAGTCACCTGAAACATAGTTTCACATCAACTCTCGGTGGGAAGATGTACATAAGGAAGCCCCTGAATTCAATATCCAGTCATCAACATAACCGTGAACTGTCAGCAATAACTCATTCTATATTTATTTACTCACAACATTAACGCCATCATTCTTCTTCTTCTTAGGATTCCTGCAATTTCTTTTTATGTGGCCAGTCTTGCCACAATTCTAGCAGGTTACCTGTTGACCAGACTTTGATTTTGATCTTGCTCTGTTTGAGTTCCTATCTTACGATCTCCCTTAAGAATCAACAATTAGTGATGAACTCGAACTCGAGGTCCCACCAGAATCTTTCTTGCACATCTCCTCAGTCAAAATCAAATTACGAATATCATCATATTTCAGTTTAGATTCAACTCCAGAACTGTTGACTGTTATCCTCATGACACCTTCTCAACCAAAATTAAATCACGAATATCATCATATTTCAGTTTATATTTGACTGTAGAACTACTGACTGCTATCCTCGTGACTTTCTAGCTATTTGATAATGAAGCCAACAATATCAACCTGCGTATCTCATCATCAAAATCAATTTCAATAGACGACAATTGATTTTTGATAGTATTGAAAGCATTCAAGTGTAGAGCAACACACACCTTTTGCCATGTTCAAGTTGAATAAATTTTTCATCAGGTGCTCATTGTTATTCGTCGATGGATTTCATACATACTTGAGAAAACCGTCATGAAATTTCTAGTGGCCCTTTCCTTGATGACGTCGTGGGCAGCAAATATTGACATGGCTAATCGAATAATCCCTAGAACATGTCAATCCAATAGATTTCATTCCGCATCTTCCATCTTTTCTGATTTTTTTTCCCAATAACGGAAGATGAAGTTTCATCCTACAGAGATAGTCTTCTATTTGCATCCTCTAGTAACCAAAATCCGTGTCATTGAACTTCTCGATCCTCGACGCCATCATTTCGTCTCTTCCCATCATTCTTCCTTAGATCTGAACCAAAGCTCTGATACCAGTTGTTGTGAAAAAATGACGGCAATAACGCGAAAAACTGGATCGAGAAAAATTCATAAAATAGAAAACAACTGAAACACACAAATTTACGTGGTTCGACAAATTGACTATGTCCACGAAGTAACAAAGAATTTTATTACTTCGAGGAATTACACCGTCGCTTCGATGTTTACATGAAATTTCTCTCTCTTCACCTTTCTCCCCCCCCTCTCTCTCTCTCTCCACCAAAGCCACAGAAAGGAGAAATTAAAAAAAAAACAAGTTTCTTTTCTTGCCTGAAAACCAAAGGGAATAAAGACAAGTAAGCAGCTTTTCTTTGTCCTTTTCCCTTGCACACATCAGTCGAAGAGGAGTTGTTAGAGATTACGCTTTTGCAAGGTGATTGATAACAAACAAAAAGGCCATTTAAGGAAATGGCTTAAGGCGTCAGGACGAACGTGGCAGTGTTGTTTTGACAAGACCGCGTGAAGCCATTTAATTCTTTAGCAGGAGGGAGGCAAGAGATGAAATATGGAAGAGTCCAGGTGGGCTTTACGAAGGAAATAATAATTAATTTGGACGCAATTAATTAGCTGCCAGGTCCACCTTCCTCAACTTTATGTGACCTTGAATCATCCATAGAAATTTGGACAACGGTTGAAAGAAAAAAATTAGTTTACCAATCAGACAAGGGTTATTCAAGTGAAAGATGAACTACACAATATTAATATGAAGGATGAAACAATGACTCAATATCTATCAGATATCAAGTCAAAGTTTGATGTTAGCAGCAAGTTCATCAAGTCAATACTTTTGAAAATCTTATTAGCAACATTAAGCCACTACCTTAATGAATTATTAAAACTATGTGGGCTCCAAGGAGTATAGATAAACATCATAACAAATCATTTATCACCCCGAATCAGTATCCAAAACTTTCCTATGCTATTTATATTATACTACAATGTTAGGTTATGATAATCAATAAATATTATATATTTTCTCTCTTTGTACTGTGCTTCTTCTCCTTTTGGGTTGAAAACTAATTCTAGGTTTTCCTCTGATTTTATGGTATCATAAAAAAAATTTTATGTTGGTATCGAATTAATTTTGTAGCAAACGAAAGAAATTTTGGGTCATCTATGTTGTTTGAGATTTAATATGCATAAGAAAAACCCAACAAAATCAGGAAAAGTCATCAACAAAAGTAATGTAATGTATATAACAACGATAAGATGGGATTGAGGACAGACCCTGTACATCAACATAAATGAGTTCTAATAATTTTTAATTGTTTTATATATAATATTGTCGGCACAAAAAATTTGGGAGTTGTTAAGTTGTCGGCTTCTAGGATGGATATCCTAACACCCGTTTTAATTTAATTTAATACATATATAATTTAGAAAAAAATAGTATTTTGAATTTTTGAAAATACAAGACCAAACCGATCTCATATCCCCAGTAGTTTAAATAAACGAGTCTAATACCACAAGTAGTGCACCTATCCTGAGGGATAAATACATTACTTATTGGTGAATGCTCGATTAAATAAACTAAAGATTGTATGACATCCGTTTAAGTCTGTGAAACCATTTTATGTTGACCGACAAATTCTTCTATTTAATACGAAGAATTAAATAGGGTTTATATTAAGCTGAGTTCAGAAAAGCTTCTTATAAGGGCAAACCTCTATAGTTAATTACATCCTAGATAATCGAAGTCGCCTAAGAAAATTGTCGATAAAAATTAGGGGATATTATCTTCAAAGAGGTCAAAAGATTAGGACTTTTCAATGAGATCAGAAAAAAGAGGTGTGAAAGGAGAATGACTCAAGTTTGGAACATTTTACTTTTTAATCTAAGGGGGAAGAACTAGATGATGTCATAGATCAGGAGAAGAACCTTGGTGACTTCCCAAGCTATTCTATGGTTTGACTTCAATTTAATGGAGAAATATTTAAATGTTTCATTCTGTCAATTTTATTAATTAGGGCTTCTATTCGGGTGAAATAATCACACAAATAGCCTGAAAGATTTGAGAATTTATGTCGTGATAGACGACAACCTCGGAATCCTAAAGCAGGTTAGGGCTTAAATTGTATAGCAGAGCTACACAAAGGCTTAAAGATAAATTAAGGATTTATGTTTGCATAGGCAAATAACCTCGAGTTCTTATGGACTTGTTGTTTAATTCTAAAAAATGGTTTAGCTGGTGAAGACATGTTATGCTGTTAAAGATGGTCGTGCTGCTCACGATGCTAGTTCCAAGCTTTTCGTTGTGGCGAGTTTAAGTTTTTCAATGTGTCAAGTTATGATGTCAAATCAAACGTCACTATGGTTATGATTCTTTAAATATTTTGGGGGGTATTAAAGTTGGTTAGAGCGACACCGGTTAGGATCCTATTGTTACCTCGTTCCGACACCACTATTTTCTTTTGGATTCACTTAGTTCAAATGAATTTACTAAACTCAACTCAATGAGTTTCATACTTTCATTTAAATCGTGGGAAATCTCGTTAGCAACTATATGTTACCTTCTCTGATGGATTATCGATCATTCGATAGACACAACTTAATTTAGTTGCAATTGTTGTTTTGTAATACTTGTGATTAAATTTTGAGTTGTCTTATATTTTGAATATTGTGGCGGTGAATTTTATCTTGGTTGATTTTAGTTTTAGTTTCAGTTTTGTGACTATCCTAAAGGTTTCAGTTTTGGCATGCGGGTGACATCATTATTTAGCATGCAAATTTATAAGTAAAAAGTGCAGTAAGGAAAAATACAGAAAAGAAAAATACTGCAAACTGTAAAAACGTACTTGTCTAGTCTTCTTGTTCCTCGACCTGAAAGTTTAGTACTTGCAAGACTATATATATATATATATATATATATATATATATATATATATATATATATATATATATATATATATATATATATATATATATATATATATATANTATATATATATATATATATATATATATATATATATATATATATATATATATATATATATATATATATATATATATATATATATATATAATTTTGCAAAAATTAAAACATGCTTATAAAGAAAGTAGAAAATACAAGTTTGACATATCTTGGTGGTTCCTAATTTTGAGGATGACTTCATTAATCAAATAATAATAAGTCCAGATTTCCTTCAAGATTTCTAAAGGATTATGAAAAAGTCTCGAGTAATACCTTAGACATTTCATAGTCCCTGGAATTAACTTAAGTTCGTTTTGATCTTATTATGTTTACTGTATAGTTCATCCAGTTAATACCCTTATGCTCAGTGAGTTATGATGTTTTGATTTTGTCTTAGATGGGATAATTATCACTTGATATCTCACTTATGAGTTATATACATAAAGACCCTTGGGGTGAACTCAACTTAATTATGGAATTTAATTAATTTGATTTTAAAGAATGGGCTTATAGTGTTTTGAAAGGTTTTAAATTATTTATAAGTTTTTTTCTCAACCTCATTAGACAACATTTTGATTAAGTTTAATTCACTACTAAGCCCTTAAGATTTAATGGGTAGATTTACAATTTCAAGAAAAAGAATTTTTTTCAATATTTACATTTATATTCTTAATCATTATCATGAATTATAAATCATCTCAGAACCATTAGTTGAGGCTTAAAATCAGTTATTTATGATCTTCCAAAATTAAACCCTCACATTAACATCTCCCTATTTAAATATCCTTCCAAATTTCATTAATTTGAAAAATTACACATTTATCCTTTATAAGATCAAAGTGAGATTGGTTACTACCACCTATCCCTTTTATATTCCAATCATCAAAACATATCGATTAAGATTATTTATTGCCTATTTACCCCTTTGGTTAAGCCTAAATATTAATTAAGTCATAAATTTAAAAATTACCCTTTTGCCCCTAAGACCTTAATACCCTATAATTCATTAAATTAGACTCAAATGACTTGAAATTTACGTTACCTCACTTATGAGTTAATTAAGACATCAGAGAAGAAAATGTGATTTTTCTAAATTTATTTAATTTTTATAATTATTTTTAATGCAAAATTAGAATTTTCAATGAAAATTCAATAACACAACTAAAATAAAACATCTATCCTTTAGAAATTTATTAAAGGTTGACCTAGGTCAGAGGACCACTTTGACCAATTTTCATGATTTTTAGAGATTTACTTTACTTATTAGAATTATTTGTTCGTTTTGAGTATTAATAAAATATAAAATAATATTTAAGTGAAAAATTAATTTATATATTTTTATTAAATCTCTATGAGTCTGGGGAACCAAAATAAATAAATTTCAGATTTTTTTGATTTATAATTTAATTATTGGAATTATTTTAGTAAGAAATTAAAGAAAATTCATTTTTAAGCTTTTAAAATTAATATTTTGACTTAGAGGATTAGAAAAATTATTTTAACTTGTCCCAAGTGATAAGGAAACCAAATGTAATATTTTAGTGTATTTTTATAATTATGTAATTTTTATCATTTTAATTAACTTTTAAATATTTAAATTCCCATATAGTTCAAAAATGAATTATTTATTTTAATTTCTATTTTATTTTTTTTGGTTCCTCTGGTCATAAGGAACTCCCAAAATCAATTTGCCAATTTTTGAGTTGCATTTTAATTATTAGAATTATTTTAATGACAAAAATGTGATTTCATTTAATTAATCCATTTGAGTGATCAAATTAACTCTAATTGACTTGCAATTTTTATTGGGAGCTTGCTAACATTAAATTATAGTGTGAAATAATTTTTATATCATTTATGTTTATAATTACTCCAAATTAATTTTCTTTTCATTTTTAGGGTTGGTGGCAATTTAGGTTATTTTTAATGAGTTAAATCAAGTTTTTATTTTTTCTAGAATCCTCTGACCACAGTGAACTTACCAAAATATATTTTTTATTTTTCTGATAAGTATTTTGATTATTATGATTTTTATACCCATTAACTTGAAAATTAGATATCTCTAGTTAGAAATGCCCCTGACCTTGAAAAATTCAGGAGAGATGCCTAACAACAGAAAAATCAAAAGCCCCATAGTCCCATGCCATGGTGAAATTTCTATGCAAATGGAGAATCAAAATAAGAAAAACATCATTTAATTAATAAAAAAATACATGCATCATGAAAATATTTCCATATTATTTTTCTCTGTTCATTGAGCAAGAGAGTATTTTTTTGTGATTTTTTTATACAGAGATATGAATTTTTGAAGTTCTAGCGATTTATTTAAATATAAAATCCCTATTTTCCTACTTAAGTGACGCGACACCACGCAATCCTACAATGGTTTTGAAGCTCGACGCGTCGCGTTCCCATTTGATGCCACCACCTGAGTCGGCCGCCACGAGTTTCCTCTGTACCACTCCATCTTCTCGTCGGGCTCGATCCCGTCCGTCCATCTATTACATTCGCGATCCAATGGCGCTCCATCATTGTCCCAAACGGACTGAACCGGTGAGCCGTCCACCTTAAAACCCTAATATCTCGAGCTATACTTGACCAAATCACTTCGGGTTTGATTCTATGGACTCGTCTAAGTGAGACAAACCTATCCATATGGAACCTACCATGAAATCAATTCTAGACTCATGGAGAGGATGGGGGAAAAATGTTATACCTTGGTCCAAGAGGGAAGCCTCGATTGGATGCTTGAAGAAGCTTCGTGGAGGCCCAAAGAGCTTGAGGATGAAGCCTCTAGTCGTGATGAATTGTCTAGACCCAAGTTCAACCAAGGCTGATTTTGGGTGTTAGTCAAAGTCCGCCTTAGGGTGCTATAGTGATGGGGCTTATATGGGGGATCTCCCTCTCTTACTGTGGGGATGGTGTGTGTGCAATTAATTTGGATTTGGTTCAGTATTTGGGGATGTCCTGTTTCGACCTAAGGATTGAGCTCCAAAATTGAGCTCGAACAGTGGATTTGACTGGCTAAGGATGGTGGGATTGAACTCAAGAGGTCTTAAGGAACCTCTGGAAGCAATTTGACAGTCTCCTCAAAAAATTTCAAGCTTTCCTCCTTTGGCCATGGAGGGTGGGTTTAAATAGAGGGGGAAGGAGAGGCCACCAGGGGCAATTGGTGGGTGCTTTAGGTTGCTTATGTGGATTCCAAAAAGCTGGAAAAATCCAATTGGGATGAGAAAACTTGGATGTGTTTACTTTTGAGTTTTAGCCATGGTGGATGAGACAACTTGGGGGTGGCTTCAGACAGCCAAGGTGGCCGGTCGGCCAGGGAGAGGTCACCATCTCACTGAGGGAGGTCAGAGCTTGGGTTTGGTGAAGTCAATTGGGTTGGACACGTGTAAATATGTTGAATTAAAATAGTATGTGGGAAGGACTATTTTGGGTCAAATTGGGCCAAGTCATGGATTTGGATTGGGTTCACCAACCAAGGCTGGCTTGGATGCCGAGGGAAATCAGATGGTTCAACTTAATCGTTGTTAAAGTCCCTATACAAGTGATTTGGGTTAAGTATGGGTTTCGGTGATTCATGGGAGGGGATAAAAAAATCTTAAGGATATTTGAAAGTAGCTTGGCCTCTTGCCCCTAATTGTATGGTGATGTGACATGACTCTCATGACTCACCTATGACTTGGGAATGACTTCATGGCTTCCCTTTGGCTTTGTCAACTTTCATGTGGAGGGATTTTGGATTTATTTGGTAATTTTGGTGAAATTTGGCATGATGCTTAATATAGAACAATTTGATCATGAATTTGAGACTTAGGGGATGATTTTGATTAAATGAAAGATGGGGGATAAAATTTATCATGTGGGCTTTAGATTTGGGCTTTTTGGAATGACTTAAGGATTTGGGCTTTTTAAAATTGAAATTGAATTTGAGCTAAAATTTTGGGCTAATTGAATGTTGAATTTTGTGTAGGGGGATATTATAAAATATTTGGAAAAATTTCAAGTAATTTTGAATTGAATTGGTGGGCTAATTTGTAGGATTTAGACATATGGTCAAAATCGGGGCTTTTTGATTTGGGTAAAATTGGGCTTGCAATTGAATCAAATTGGGCTTGAATTTTATTTAGATTAGGATTGGGGTTGCTTAATTTTTATTTGGAATTGAAATTGGGCAAGATTGGAGCCAATTGGGCCAAAATTGTGGTTAATTTGGGGGCATTCGAGCCTTTAAGAGCAAATTGGGGTTTTTGGTCAAATTGGACTAATTTGGTCAAATTGGGTCAAATTGATGATAAAAAATGAAAATAAGAATATTTGGGATGATTTTGGATTTTTTGGGAATTTTTGGGTCATGAGAGGTATTTTGGTAAATTTTGGGGTATTTTGGGAATTTGATGATTTTGGTAGTTTTGAGTGGCTTGAGATGATTTTTTGGTATATTTGGGTATTTTGGGTAATCTTGGGATTTTTGGCAACAGTTAGGGTTGTTGGGGTATTTTGGTAATTTGGTGATTTTGGGCTAGAATGAGCAAGTAAGCCATGAAGCCATGCCAAACCAATATGAGTCATGTGAGGACTTATTTTGGATGCTCAATATGCTGGTTCTAACCCTCTTATTCAAAGACTAGGGGTATAGGTTCATTCATATGAGTTCTCCAAAAGGAGTCCGAGCTAAGTGAAAAATGTAGTGTGTGCAAGTTAGCCCCACTAAAATCAGATCTCCGAGGGTTAATCCAAAATTCTGACCATCCTTTTGGGGACTCTCCTTGAGCTCCTCCATACTGACCCCACTTACTAAGTGCTAGAGGTTAGGATCAACAAGTGGAATTTCAAGTTGAGTAAAGAAGAGTTTATAATTTCTAGTGGTGAGGGTTTCTTTTCTAGTCCTTTAAGAATAGTCAACAAGAAATTCCTAAGGCTAGACCCTAGGCTACTAAATAAGAAAAACTAGACCTCAACCAAAAATGAGGTCAACAGATACAAATGATTATTTATCACTTTTAGTAAGATTGAAAATACTAAAAAAACTTGAGTAGAAGGTATACATAACGACTGCCATTTAAAGATTATGGAGACGATGGTTGGGTGGGGATGACCTAACCTTCTATGCCGTAGCTCAGAGTAGTGTGCTTTGGAGATGTAGTTACTAAATGCTTGTGGTAGATTGGTGGAAGAGGGGATGAAATAGAGGCCGTTAAACTTGAATCCTTGGAGAATCGGTTGATGAGTCCGTGGATTAGAGGTGGAAAACCTGGAGGAGTTAAATGAGACAACAATATTGTTATCTTTAGTGAGTTTATGAATAGATAATAAGTTGTGAGAGAGGAATGATGTATGGTGTATTTGAGATAGTTTAAGCCTACGGTTAGGAGTAGGAATGATGTCATAACCCTTGTGTTAAATCAGAACGGCTTGCTCGTTGGTAACTATGACTTGTTCGACACCATAATATGGAGTTGCTGGTTGTAGCTGGTTGATATCAAAAGTGAAGTATATCGTCGCTCAAGGGTCTAAGATCTGAAGTGAAGTGTGTTGGCGATCCAGATTTTTCTTAGCTAATGATTTTCATTTCAGCAAGGCGGATCTATCCCTCCTATTATATCATCAGAACAAAATTCAAATATTTGTACTTATCTAAGTAGACAATATTCTCATTACCGACAACATGTCAACGAAGATCTCCAAGTTGATCAATAGTATGGCTGCCAAATTCTGCTTGAAACACCTAGTTTTGATTGGATGCTTCTTGGGTATTGAGGTCAAGAAATTATCAAGCTCATATTACCTTAGAAACGGTATGTCCTACAACTTCATACAACAAGGACGTAGGATTGCACACTACCCTATACAAGCACATCAACCAACTTCTGCCACATCAAGTACATCATTCCACGACCCTACACTTTACTGACAATTGACAAACTCACTTCAATACCTCGTGGTAACTCGCTTGGACATCGCATATGCGATAAATTGGTTATGCCAACATATGCACTCTTCCACTACAACTCATTTCAAACACCTAACCATCATCTTAAGTATCTAAAAGGAACAAGTCATTTCAGTATGGAACTTTGACCAGGAGATCTTCATTTCCGCTCATATGCTGACATTGATTGAGTGGGAGACCAAGCTCACAGAAAATCAACAAATGGAGTGTGTTCCTTCCTTGGTGACACCCTAATTTTCTAGACGACGATGAAACAATCTACGGTGGCAAGGTAGTCGACAGAAGAAAATTTAAGGGCACTAGTTACAACTCAGACATTATATGGCTACACCGTCTCCTTCGGGAATTTGGAATCAATCTCCAACAACCGAGTCCTCTTCATTGCGATAATATCTCGATCATCCCACTAGCCAACAATCCCATTTTTCACGTTAAGGAAGAAACACATAAAGATCGATTGTCACTTTATACGAGACCAATCAACTCCAAACATGTACAAAATGAGTACATTCAAACTCAGGATCAACTGGCCAATTTCTATACAAAAGCATTTCGAAGGCGAAAATTTCATGAACTTCGCACCAAGCTTACAGTTCTTCAACAAACCATCAGCTTGCAGGAAGGTATTACAGCACTAAACCACTGCCTTAATGAATTATCACACCTATATGGTCCCCAAAGAGTACAGATACGTACCATAACAAATTCTGTTATTACCTTGAATCGGCATCTAGAACTTTCCTAGGCCTTTAATATTATTGCCATGTAAAGTTTTGATAATCAATGAACATTATATGTTTTCTCTTCTTGTATGATGCTTCTTCTCCTGATTCCACCTCCTAAAAACACTCATTTCAGCAACAATTTTGTTCAAATGGTCTTAGAGTTGGATTATGAAATATTTTGATGGAATGCTTGAGTGGTTTGATAATTTTGGATCTGCCATAAATGATTTGATAATTTGGTTTATAACAGTTGATCTTAATCTTAATTAGTTTAATAAGTAATTAAGCTTTTGGTTTAGTAACTTATGTTCTTTAATTTTTTTTGCTGAAATTGATAATTAGTATTTGATTTGCTTACTACTGTTCACCTACAGCAAATTGTTCACGGTGGTGTTAAATGTCCAATTAATTTTGCTGCATTTCTAATTCGCCAGATTCTGCAAGATACAGAATCGATCGAATCAATTTTCTGATATTATATATGCTTTTTTTATAAAAATGTCGATAAGCATTGGCTCGTTAACCGTGCAAGCACAGCTATCTATGAAGTCAGGTTCGTTTTTAATCTTGGATAAATATCATTAATTGTCACGTGTAACATAGTCGGAAGGTTCAATTATTAAGATAGAAAAAGATATGGGTAAGTGGATAAACGAAAAAATAATGCATTGGTACTTACATGCAGAGTCTAATAAAATTACGTCACATGAAAGTCACATAGAAAAAAAAAATGGTCCGATAACACAGGGGAATATCCCTCCATCTTATTCAGGTGTTACTGTATATTATATAGATGTTATTATGCTGTGAGAATATTTTCGGTGTTATAATAGCATAATAATACATCAATAACACTTGAATAATACACAATAACACCTGAATAACAATGGATGAATATTCCTTTGTCTTATCAGACATATTTTATTTTATTTTTGTCACTGTCACACGTCTTGATTTTATTGGACTCCGCACGTAAACTCTACGTGCGGAGTTCTGATACAATATTTTACTGCGGATAAACTCAGTTTTATCCATTCTAAGAAATTTGTAATAAAAAAGTCAATATTGTTTCTCTCTTTATTCTAATTTAAATATTTGCCGTTTCAAAATTTTTAACTATATCAAAGAGAACCACAGTTGACCTTAATCTTCGATAATTTATGGTAGTTCATGCTTTCAGCTGCTAAGAACACAGAAAAATTCTAAATAGCTTTCGATATTTATAAGATATGAATATCGAGTTATGACATAAATTTTTGAGATAATTGTTTTACAACAAATTTTTAAATTTTGATTGAAAGTTAATTATAACTCTAATTTCAGCAAATTTTTGGCAAAAAGATTGACTCGATGAGAAAGACAAGAGTGATTCTGAAATTTGTCTAATCCAAGTCAAATCAAGTTGTTGAACTGTTTTCGAAATTTTTTAGTGCATATTGGAAAGTCAAATAAAATTTAAATTTGACATGCTTATAGTTGAATCAAACATCTCAGCAATACGAATCCAATGAAGCCAAGGTTGCTCAGTTCTAACATCATTAATGCACTCAAATGTTCACTGAATATTGTCTGGTTGAGAGAAGCTCTCCGATCAGAGTGGTCTGAATTCATTTATTATTTGCAACATGGAATCTAAAAATAATGTTTTATCGTTCTTAAAAGGGGACCTAGACTCTGAGCGAGAGGAAGATAGAAGCTTGAAGAAGAGGTTGAAATCCAACATTGCTTCTACATATAGATTACACGAGTACCTCTCCCTCTGGTAGCCGCCATCACCATCTTAGACAATGCAGTCGGGAACTCCGACCAACCACTTGCCGGCTAATTAGGGTGGTTTTCACCACCGCAAACTTGGGCCACAGCTGCATGCCAACTCTGACCAACAGCGCTGGCCAACTCTGGCTGTCATTGCCGCCTTCAACAGCTGTTGTTGCCGCCACCTTCAGCCTGCTTCGATAATCTCCTTCAGACAGCTCTGGTCTCGTCTCCAACCAACCCTGATCGCCGGCCGCCACCGCCGCCAACCATCACCTTTCGACCATAATCTACCATTATCAGTTGTCTTTTACCGTCGACCATCATCGATTGCCACTAGCTTTTAGCAGTGAAGTTCCTTGTGAAGTCGCAATGTGCGTTGTGGAATTCCAACATACTTTGTGGAACGTGAATCACCCTACATACGATGTAATAAAACACTCCAGATACATTGTAATGACCCGTTTTGAAGGTGTAGCAACACACTATAGATACGATACACCGATGAACTCCACAGATATCATTACAATATCTCAAATACGGTGTAATGAAGCCTCCCAAAGACTGTGCTAACGCGCACCAAATACAGTGCAATGACATATTCCGATGACGGTGAACAACACAACCCAAATACGGTGTAATGAAGCCTTCCAAGGACTGTGTAACAATGCACATCAGAGGCGATGACTTTTTCAGAACTCCTAAATCTCCTTCATTGCAGCCCCTAACACCGACTCTCATGGCATGTGAATGTCATCACAGCTCACCACTACGGTGTACATGTCCAACTACGACTCACATGGTCCACAGTTAATATAACTCTTGACTTTGGCCCCTTATCATATGTGGATGTCATCGTAGCTTAACGCTCCGAGTTTTGTGACCAACTAAGGGTTGCATGGCTCATATCTCATGCAACTCTTGACTCAGACCCATGTAAGCTACGAACATCATCACAACCCCCATTACGACCTACGAGACCAACTATGACTTACGTCGTTCACAATTGGTCCAGCTCCCGACTACAAACCCCGTGACCTACATATATCATCATAGCTCACCACTACGGCTTACACGACTAACTATGACCTCCGCGGTCCATAGCTTGTGTAACTCCCATCTCCGACCTTTGCAGCCTACATACTTCATCACAACTAGCCAGTACAACTTATGTAACCAACTACAACCTACGGGGCTTATTGCTCCTTCAACTCCCGACTTCTGTCTCTATGACATACGTGCCTCATCGTATCTCTCAGCTACAACACCAACTATGACTTACACGTCCCACAGCTCACACAACCCCCAATACTTGGTCTCTACGGTCTACCAACATTATCACAACTTGCCATTACGACCTATGTGATCAACTTAACCCGCATGACTCAAAACTTCTGTAGCTTCTTACCAAGTCTTCTATGGTCAATCAAAATCTAGAAGCAACCCTATATGTCCCACACAACTAACTACTACCATGACTTTGAAATACAACCTATACAACAAACTGGTGCCACGACCTCGTCCTGCTACATTTATGGCGGACTACTGTCTCCATAACAATCGACTACGACCCTTGCAACCTTCTATCACCGAGAACTATATTCATTACAACTAGACTACGCAACTATTGATGAACCACTAGTGTGCATTTATAACGATCATTTTTGTAACCCTATTTTCCCTAATTCAAGAGAATAGTAGACATGTTGACTCACCATTCATAGTGAATTATTTCATCTGGGCCTATGACTTGTGGTTTTTCTTCTTTTTTTTAGGGTTTCTTATGTACAAATTGAGGTATTTGCTTTTGCATAGTTCTCTTTAATTACCTGAGTGTGTGTTGAATTTCCATTCAACCCTAAGATGCTAATTCATTACCATACCACCACGGACCTTTTGACACGCATCACAATTCTTTTTTGACTGAAATACCCACAAGTAATTGATGAATTCTCTGAAAATAATTATCAACTAATTATTATGGAATAATCCATCAGAGTATCTTAGACAGAATGATGGTCCTTTGACGTAAGAATATGGCTAATCCAATTTCAGAACAAAAACAAAAGTTTCTAATATCTTCATAAAAAGTCATTGGTCTTGGAATTTGAAACTGTAATCTATAAAAAAAATTATATTAATCCAACAATTTGAAAAATAATCACATGTCTTCTTTACTCCAAATCTCCAACAACCTTAGCTACTTGACTTTGTCAAGTTATGCGGCATATATATATAGTAATTGTTCTCCGTCAACAGGCTGCATGATATTGAAATATTCACATGTGAATATCTTCTTAATCTATTATTTTGCACGTTTTTGGTAATTAAAATTTAGTTGTTTTATTAGCCGTTGACAGTCTACAAAACAACTTTGACAATTTAAGGCGTGAAGATCATTCCGCTCTATCACTTTCGTTGTCCGAATGCAATATTTTTTCCCACGGGCGCCGCTATCCAAGTGGCAATCTCGTGTGGAATCTATATTATTTGCAGATCTTTTAGGACAATGTATACGCAGCACTCAAATCCTATGTATTTACCTATTCAACTTCTAAAGTCTTACTTCTAATGCATGTAGGCAATCAGTTTCCATGCCTTGTTCATTTTCTTCCTTTGTTGTGGATTTTAGTCTTTGCCAGTTGCCCTATGTTTACTTTTCATATTCTGCTTTTATTTTCTAGTAAATAAAAAGGCGGTTTTTTTTTTTTTTGGGCAATTTACATGTGCAACACTCAAATCCTATGTTTTTACATATCCAGCATCTAAAGTCTTACCTCTAATGCATGCAGGCAATCAGTTTCCGTGCCTTGTTGATTTTCTTCCTTTGTCTGTTGTGGATTTTAGTGATTACCAAATGGCCTAAGTTTACTCTTCATATTCTGCTTTTGTTTTCTTGTAAATAAGAAGTAATTCTGAGCAACTTGTCTATTTAGCAAAATGGGAAAGAACTCAGAGCTGCAATGCAATGTAAAATGGTTCATGTTTTTGCTGCAAAGCGAAATTCTAGTTTATGGATGTTAATGCAACAAGAGAGTTTTCTGAATTCTTGGTTTTGATTTCACAACATTCAATGAAAGGGTAGAATCTAGTGTTGCTGATTAAAATCTGATATAAAAGAAGCCTTTGCGTAAAAAGGAGATTTATGTTGATGTCATTTTCATTTCTTTGTTTGAGTTCTTACTTGAACGAATAAGTTGATTGTTCTTTTTTTCTGAATTTGCTAAACCATTTCTTTTTTACAGGGAAATCTTCATTTGTCATTCGAGATCGTGGAAAGCAAATAGGTAAAAGCAAATAGCATGTGAGAAACATTGGATTTGAATTGTCAGGCATTCAACCTACTTTAGTTAATTGAACAATTTAAAACAAGTTCTTGCTCTTCAAAGTGAATCAGCAAAAGCGAAATACACCTTTTCAAGTTCAAGCTTAAGAAATTCACATAGAAAATGTAACACTGTAACAAAAAAAACTTTAACCTATGTGTGACATCAGGTTAGAACAAAATAACAGTGGTTATAGTTGTGTGTAAATGAGTAGAATCAAAAGTGATCATCTAACTTCAAAGTTTCCCCATTAGCCATCTATACATAGAGTTCAAATAACAAAAGATTAATGGGGCAAAGAAAAAATCAGTATGAATGACCAGTCATCTCTTCCCAGAAGTAAACGGGCATAAATTCTTTTATGTGAATACTAAAACTGATAATATAAAATACTATTCATTCCTCCACTGCCTAGAAACCAATTTTTCCTAAAAAATCATCCTTTATATAAATCCAACAGGAAACTACCACCAAAGCCACCTTCAAATAACTCCATAATAAAAAAATTGACCCGAGTTAGGTTGTTCAATATAAATAAATACCCATATTCAAACAACTTCTTCCTCCCAACAAAATCATGATTTTCACAATCTAAAACACAACAGGAATATTATTGCATAACTAACTTGAGCTTCGTAAGATAAGAGTCTCCGAGCTGCTCGCAGCGCCCCACTTCCCTCCATCCATCCTGCAAGCAAGAATTAATTTTAGTCAATGTGTGTTTGATTTGTTCAAGTTATTGAAGTCATTTCTATTGGGTAATGTGAAGACCCGGTCCATCGAAATTGAATTAGCTTCCTAATTAAGAATCTCACCTACCGCTCAACTACTTTCCCACCCATCGTTCACCTATCACATCCCACCTACTGCGCACCTACCTCCCACCTACCTCCCATCTACTGCTATCATGGTTTCTATAAATAATCTCTTTTGGCTTAAAGGAGAAGCCAAGCCAAGCAAAGCCAAATAAGGCCAAGCCAAGTCCTCTTGAGAGTTAAGAGAAAGAGAGAAAGAAAAGAGAGAGGAGGGGAGAGAAGAAAATATAGATTTTTCTTGTAAACGTCGAGGCACTCGACGATGTAATTCCTTGAACAAATAAAATCCTCTGCAGCTCCGTGGACGTATGCAAATTTGCCGAACAAAGTAAATCTGTGTGTCGCTCTGGTGTTTCTCTGTGTACAATTTTTCTTGTTCCATTTTTCACTTTATTGTCATCGTTTTTCACAACTAGTATCAGAGATTGAGTTCGAATCTAAGGAAGAACGATGGACGAAGGCGAAGTAATGATATTGGGGATCGAGAAGCTGAATCACATAGATTTTGCTTACTGGAGGATGCAGATAGAAGACTACCTTTATGGGAAGAAACTTCATTTTTTGTTACTGAGAAAGCGACCAGAAAAGATGGACGAGGCGAAATCAAATCTGCTAGATCGACAGGTTCTAGGGTTATACGATTAACCCTGTCGAAATCGGCTGCCCACAACGTCATCAAGGAGATGACTACTGCAGATCTCGTGGCGGCTTTATCAGGTATATATGAAAAGCCATCGGTTAACAACAAGGTGCATCTAATGAAAAAGTTATTCAAGTTGCTCAACACCTAAATGATTTTAACACTATCACAAATCTGTTGTCATCTGTTGAAATTGATTTTGATGATGAAATACGTGTGCTGATATTGTTGACATCTTTGCCAAATAGCTGAGAAGCCATGAGGATGACAAATAGTAGTTCCGCAGGTAAATCTAAGCTAAAATATGATGATATTCGCTATTTAATTTTGGCTGAGGAGGTGCGTAGGAAGGATTCTGGCGAGGCCTTATGTTCAAGTTCGACATTGAATGTTGATTCCAGAGGGAGATCACATGAGAGAAACTCAAACAGAGGAAGATCAAAATCAAAGTCTGGTCAGCAGACAACCTGTTGGAATTATGACAATGCTGGCCACATAAAAAAGAACATCAGGAATACTAACACGAAGGAGAATGGTGGCGCTACTGTTGTATCTGAAGAAATACATGATGCACTATTGTTGCCAGTTCATAGTTCTGTTGATGACTGGATACTAGATTCAGGGTCTTTCTTCCATACATCTTCCCGTCTGGAGTTAATGCAAAATTATGTTGCAGGTAACTTTGGGAAGATATATCTAGCTGATGGAAAAGCTTTAGACGTGGTGGGGATGAGAGACGTTGATATTGCACTCCCTGACAAGAGAAAATGGACCTTGCAAAAGGTGAGGCACGTTCCTGAGTTCAAAAAAACCTCATCTCTGTTGGGCAGCTCAATGAGGGGGCTCATTCGACAGTGTTGTCAGATAGCACCTGGAAAGTTACCAAAAGAGCATTAGTATTGGCTCAGGGTAAGAAAACCGATACACTATATATGACTACAGATTTACTCAGGCATGGACACATGAGTCAGAGGTGCATTATGGGGAAGCAGAAGAAGGTCAATTTTCTGAAAAGTCGTAGAGCGCCAAAGACAAGAAAACCAGATCTTATACAGACAAATGGTGGAGAACCATAGAGTTATGAAAAAATATTGCAAGATGAGAATTCGAGCAAGTGGGAGCTGACCAAGAAGGATGAAAAAATTCTCTGCCAGGGAATCAAACTTGGGAACTAGCAGAACTTCTACCAAGGTAGAAGACATTGCACAACAAATGAGTGTACCGGGTGAAGACTGTGTTTGGTGGCAGTAAGAGGTACAAGACTGGACTTGTTGAAAAGGGCTTTCAATAGGGGCATGATATGACTCATGCATTGGAAGTTATAAGCAGATACAGAAGTAACCCAGGAAAGAACTTGGTGATATAAGGCTACGTTGACGGTGATATGTCAACTGAGGGTGTTAGTCATGAGAAGCTGAAGTTGTGCTCTACTTTAGCTAGTTCTCTGGCATGAAGACAATGACTTTGAGTTGCAGAGGTGAATGATTTAATTTTTGAGGAAAAGGTCGGTACAACTAGTAAATGATGCAGCCAGTAGGTGATGCAATCAGTGTTCCAGTATCCAAGTAAGAGAATTGTTGGGTAATGTGGAGACCCAGTCCACCAAAATTTAATTAACTTCCTAATTAAGAATCTCACCTACCGCTCACCTATCACATCCCACCTACCGCCCACCTACCGCTCTCATGGTTTCTATAAATAATCTTTTTTGGCTTAAAGGAGAAACAAAGCCAAGAAAAACCAAGCAAGGCCAAGCCAAGTTCTCTTGAGAGCTAAGAGAGAGAGGAAGAAAATAGAGAGGAAGGTAGAGAAGAAAATATAAAATTTTTTTGTAAACGTCGAGGTGCTCGACGGTGTAATTTCTCGAAGAAATAAAATCTTCTGCAGCTCCGTTGACTTGGGAAAATTTTTGGAACCACGTAAATCTGTGTGTCGCTCTCATGTTTGTCTGCGTGCAATTTTTCTCGTTATATTTTTTTCGCTTTATTGTCGTCGTTTTTCGCAACAATTTCTAGTCAAAAGATTAGTTTTATTTCAAATAGTATCCCAAATTTATTGGAGTTCATTGATTTCAAGCATATGCTATATCCCAGATTTATCGTAGTTCATTGATTTCAAGCATGAGCTTGATTGAATAAGGATTCAAAAAATTTCCTTAAACATGATAGTTACAATGCAAATTGAAAGATTTTTTATATAAGCACTTACCCAACAACCCAAAAAGAGTAGCCGTCAGTATGCTATGTCTGCACGATGCTTTTCGGGTTTTCGAATACAATCTCGATAAAGGCGCGGTAGTCCGTCGACATAGCAAAAGTTATCAACGATACTGCCTGTCTGGAATATGCCAGTGATGTTGAACTAATCAACAATCTTCAGCGGCGTGTCGTCTGGGATGAAGGACACACCTCATACTGATGCTTCCCGTTCACTAACAACAAAGCACAAACCCTTAGATGTAATATTAATAAATAAAAATAGTAAAAATACTCAATTTAAATTTTATGAAACAGAGAACTTTTAAAAAATATTCTTAGTTGTTTTTAAACCACATAATGCTGAGCTCGTTCGTGTCACATATGCATATTACCTCAAATATCATCCAAAAGAACCCAGTAGTCGTACGACTGAAAAAGAGAGGCACATGGTTGCCTTCACAGCGAATGCATATATGTTAAGAACTAATAACAATATATAGGTCATCTAGAAGAACACATAAGGTTAATATTGACCTCCAAAACAAAAAAATAAAACATGCAATAAAAACTTACATTACATATTATGTCCACGGTTGCCTCACAGGTCATCAAAGTGGGAAGAAATACATGCAAAAAAATTGAAAATAGAAGATTCCCTACATTGAGATTCAAAATCGACATCGTTGCATGAACCATCAATATAATAAATAATAAAGATTTTTACGACACTGCAAATAAAGTATCAAAGATAACATTTATATTTTGCTCCATTCAACAACCAACGATGAAAAAATTGAATATGCTACTGTCTTATGCACTACTTTCCTAACCAATTATAACAAAAGTAATGCACATATTAAAGTCACATATAATCATGATATTTTGTGTTCGTGACCCGCATCGCCGATGAATGTGACCTTCTTATTATTCTTCACATGTGCATACACGATGTTCAATCGATTGCTCCAATACAATCTTATAACATTTAACAATGTTATTCAAATTACTCTGTTCATTTGAATTTAGAAAAATATGAATGAATTGAATTACCTTAAAATATGACATATACCACTTGTCCTGTGCAATCTTATTGGGTGTCATTTGGAATGTCGAATCCTCAGGTTTGATAATTTCTGATGATAAATTGATTAGAACATTCAACCCAATTAAAAAATATCTACTGATTGTTTTGGATGAGTGCCGAAATCCCTTTAAGGCTCCTCTCATAGATTCATTCTATGATAAAATTTAAAAGGTTATAGCTAACATCTGTTTGGAAGTCATTCTGACTGAGTCATGAAGTCCATGACTTCGATGTAGTTCTTCCAAAAGGTCGATGAATACAAGCTGTGTCATACACAACACATTGTTAAATCTTATTGGGTGCTCTACAAGCAACTCTCCACCCCACTTATCAGTTATGTATGCTGACGTCATACATGAAGAACGAGCAATATGTGGGTTGTAGTACTTATACATTAGGCAAAACACAATTGCAATTCTTCATCAGCATCTTTCACTATCCATGTAATTCATTGGCTATGTTGCTAGCACATATAAATATCATCGAATTAGCTAGAATCATATCATGATTTATTCAAAAGGAAAATATTGAAACTTCAAAAAAAAATAAATTAACAAGCGTCTAAGAAATAAAACCGGAGCATATTAAAAGTGGCATAAATATTGTCATCAGGAAAAAAAAAACAATTATAAAATGTCCAACAAATAAAATGATATTCATGCATTTCAGTTGTATTGAAAATAACGTAAATAATTGAGCTTGCGGTCAGAGATCATCGTCATAAAGAATGCTAGTCTGGTAGGGGCCTCAAGTAGCTTCGTAAAGAATAAGTACAACAGCATGTCTTCATAAATTTCTGTAGTTGTTTCCAGAATTCACATTACTTGTTGAATAGAAGTTGCTTGTGATGTGCTAGGGTCATCGATGCATTACGCAACTAATAGTGAGATTTGACTTCTAATAAAAACTACGTTGTCTTTTTTCTTTTTCTTAACCATAGAACACTTTGATCGACTAGTGAACTCGTCTTTCTTGTGGTTGGGTTGGGGCCTTGATTAAAGTCAACTATTCCTTTGGCATCCAAGTTCTCAGCTATGCCAACAAACTCACTCACTATGGGCCAATGTATGATTGTCTGTTGTCATGAATCCACCAAACATACGATCCAACTTCTCTTTCAGCTCAGGGTCAATGCTACTGAATATAAATTTTTCACATTTCACTACCTACAAAGTAATGAAAGATTGATATGTTCATCTATCTGAAGAAAAAAAAAATGATAAAAGGAGAGGAAATTTCATAAATTTTCATCTCTAATCTCTTGGCCCACCATTTTTCTAAAACATGAATTGTTCACTATATTGGATCCCAACCCAAGCCCATGGATTCTCGCTTATATTATTTCTGAGTTTTTCGGTTCTTTTTTAATTGATCTCACTTGTTTTTTCAATTGCATCCTATTGTGTTTCCTTCCCGTGCTTTCCTTGAATTATTTTTAAAGTTTTTTTGCTAGCCCTTCTTGTTAAAATAAGTTGTTGGCTTATTTCCCAATTCTACTTCCTTAAGGTAGAGGTCGTAAAATATTAGTTTGACATATTTATCCAACATAATAGATGAACTGATTCCTTTTGCCTTAACCATTGTGATACTAGCATGAAAAGAACCAATTAATTTAAATATTATCCATAAAAACATAAAGTGTCATTTAAGATATTACAACTTAAAAGGGTAAATGAAAAGAAACATCACCACAAAACCACTACCACACCACATAACCACCACTAACAACATATCATCAACACCACCACAATACAAACACCACTGCCAACATCAACACCACCAAACCACACCACTACCACAACACCAACACCAACACCACTACCGACACTAACACCACTACCACACCACACAACCTTCACAACATCACCACCACCAGCACCACTACACACCGTTACCACAACACCAACACCACACCACACTAACATCACTACCACACCACACAACCACCCCAACATCACCATCACTATCGCCAACAAAGTACTAACACCACACTATCACCACAATCACCATCACATCACAAGAACTATTTTGGGAAACTACCACAAAATCACAACCATCACAAAATCACAACCCATCCCATATTTTCATTTGGGGTGATTACCTAAAGGGCATTGAAAACATTGCTATATGCAAATCAAGAACCCTCTTTCATCTATTTTTCATATTCTCACTCAAATATCAAAGTTCATGATAAAACTCTATCCCATATTTTTTATTTTTATCAAATTCACAATGGTTTGATCGTGACAAGCATAAATGTATTAGTTTTGGGTGCCTAGTATGTAATTGACCCAAACTATTGCTATATACAAACCAATTGCCCTCTTTCATCCATTTTTGAAATTCTTACTCAAACATGAAAGATAATGTTAAAACCCCATCTCATTTTTTTCATTTGAGGCAATTAATTATAGGGTATCCAAAACATTGCTATCTACAAATCAAGCACCCCTTTTACCTATTTTTTAAATTTTCTTTCAAACAACAAAGGTAAAGATAAAACCCCATTCCATATTTTTCATTTGATGCAATTACATACAAAGCACCCAAAATATTTCTATCTACAAATGAAGCACCCTCTTTCATCAATTTTTCAAATTATCACTCAAACATCAAAGGTAAAGTTAAAACCCCATTCCATATTTTCAATTTGAGGCCATTACATACATTGCATCCAAAACATTTCTATCGACAAATCATGCACCCTCTGTCATCCATTTTTAAAATTCTCACTCAAACATCAAAGGTAAAGATAAAACCCCATTTCATATTTTTCATTTTTATCACATTCACAATTGTTTGATCATGACAAGCATCAATGCATCGGTTTTGGGTGCCCTATATGTAATTTATCCAAAAAAAATAACAAAATCAAAATTCCCAATCATAAAGAGAAAGCCAAAAATCACAAAATCCAAATTCTCATTACAAACTGCAAATGAGAAAACCAGAAATCGCAAAGAGAAAGCCATCCATAAAAAATTAATAGATGATAATGTGGGATGGTAGAGAGCACAATATCCAAACAGAGCCAGAGATCGAAGAGAAATAGAAGTGAAGAAAGGCAACATGTGGCAACTAAAACTTGGAGGGAAGAGGGAGCAGAGAAAGACAGTTGCAACCAGAGAGAGGAGTGTGAGATGCATGAGAGAGACGAGCGAACGGGAGAGATGTTACTTAGGGTGTGAGAAACAAGAGAAATGGGAGCGGTCACAGGATATCAGAGGGGACAGTGAAGTAATAAATTCATGAAGAAACACAGGTCG